>OU696696.1:169077819-169590077 GCA_916050605.2 Platycheirus albimanus | reverse complement strand
AACTTCTTCGCCTTTGAACTTGCCTTTGATTATTGTTACTTGGATGACTGTAAACTTAGTTCCATTGCATAGTTTTGGTTGGTTCAGATTGCGCAGCATTATGATGACAGAGCCGACTTTGAGTTGTAAATTGTGTGGTGGTAGACCGGGAACATCCAAATATAATAGCAAAGCATTTTCGAGTAGAGCAGCTATAACGAACGGGTCACTTGCACATGTGGAGAAGAAACTCGTAAAAAAAAAAAAAAAAAAAAAAAAAAAAAAAAAAAACCGGCCCCGTTGTGTGTTTACCTGGTTCAAGACAAATCCAACAAAAAAATCCTCATGCAAATCGGATAATATTTAGCCAAGTTATGCTTGTACAAAGAACAAAGTCATAATCTGTCGATATTTGTTCTGCAATTTTGTGTTTTAACGATTTCTAAAACTTACCGTCCAAAATTTGAAAAATTCGGCTCCGCTATCTGTTTACCTTGTTTAATACAAACCCAACAAAAAAATCCCAATGCAAATCGGATGATATTCAGCCGAGTTAGGCGCGTACAAACAGACACCAATTCATTTTTATATATATAGATTATTTATTATTTATTATTTATTATTTATTATTTATTATTTATTATTTATTATTTATTATTTATTATTTATTATTTATTATTTATTATTTATTATTTATTATTTATTATTTATTATTTATTATTTATTATTTATTATTTATTATTTATTATTTATTATTTATTATTTATTATTTATTATTTATTATTTATTATTTATTATTTATTATTCATTATTTATTATTTATTATTTATTATTTATTATTTATTATTTATTATTTATTATTTATTATTTATTATTTATTATTTATTATTTATTATTTATTATTTATTATTTATTATTTATTATTTATTATTTATTATTTATTATTTATTATTTATTATTTATTATTTATTATTTATTATTTATTATTTATTATTTATTATTTATTATTTATTATTTATTATTTATTATTTATTATTTATTATTTATTATTTATTATTTATTATTTATTATTTATTATTTATTATTTATTATTTATTATTCATTATTTATTATTTATTATTTATTATTTATTATTTATTATTTATTATTTATTATTTATTATTTATTATTTATTATTTATTATTTATTATTTATTATTTATTATTTATTATTTATTATTTATTATTTATTATTTATTATTTATTATTTATTATTTATTATTTATTATTTATTATTTATTATTTATTATTTATTATTTATTATTTATTATTTATTATTTATTATTTATTATTTATTATTTATTATTTATTATTTATTATTTATTATTTATTATTTATTATTTATTATTTATTATTTATTATTTATTATTTATTATTTATTATTTATTATTTATTATTTATTATTTATTATTTATTATTTATTATTTATTATTTATTATTTATTATTTATTATTTATTATTTATTATTTATTATTTATTATTTATTATTTATTATTTATTATTTATTATTTATTATTTATTATTTATTATTTATTATTTATTATTTATTATTTATTATTTATTATTTATTATTTATTATTTATTATTTATTATTTATTATTTATTATTTATTATTTATTATTTATTATTTATTATTTATTATTTATTATTTATTATTTATTATTTATTATTTATTATTTATTATTTATTATTTATTATTTATTATTTATTATTTATTATTTATTATTTATTATTTATTATTTATTATTTATTATTTATTATTTATTATTTATTATTTATTATTTATTATTTATTATTTATTATTTATTATTTATTATTTATTATTTATTATTTATTATTTATTATTTATTATTTATTATTTATTATTTATTATTTATTATTTATTATTTATTATTTATTATTTATTATTTATTATTTATTATTTATTATTTATTATTTATTATTTATTATTTATTATTTATTATTTATTATTTATTATTTATTATTTATTATTTATTATTTATTATTTATTATTTATTATTTATTATTTATTATTTATTATTTATTATTTATTATTTATTATTTATTATTTATTATTATTATTATTTATTATTTATTATTTATTATTTATTATTTATTATTTATTATTTATTATTTATTATTTATTATTTATTATTTATTATTTATTATTTATTATTTATTATTTATTATTTATTATTTATTATTTATTATTTATTATTTATTATTTATTATTTATTATTTATTATTTATTATTTATTATTTATTATTTATTATTTATTATTTATTATTTATTATTTATTATTTATTATTTATTATTTATTATTTATTATTTATTATTTATTATTTATTATTTATTATTTATTATTTATTATTTATTATTTATTATTTATTATTTATTATTTATTATTTATTATTTATTATTTATTATTTATTATTTATTATTTATTATTTATTATTTATTATTTATTATTTATTATTTATTATTTATTATTTATTATTTATTATTTATTATTTATTATTTATTATTTATTATTTATTATTTATTATTTATTATTTATTATTTATTATTTATTATTTATTATTTATTATTTATTATTTATTATTTATTATTTATTATTTATTATTTATTATTTATTATTTATTATTTATTATTTATTATTTATTATTTATTATTTATTATTTATTATTTATTATTTATTATTTATTATTTATTATTTATTATTTATTATTTATTATTTATTATTTATTATTTATTATTTATTATTTATTATTTATTATTTATTATTTATTATTTATTATTTATTATTTATTATTTATTATTTATTATTTATTATTTATTATTTATTATTTATTATTTATTATTTATTATTTATTATTTATTATTTATTATTTATTATTTATTATTTATTATTTATTATTTATTATTTATTATTTATTATTTATTATTTATTATTTATTATTTATTATTTATTATTTATTATTTATTATTTATTATTTATTATTTATTATTTATTATTTATTATTTATTATTTATTATTTATTATTTATTATTTATTATTTATTATTTATTATTTATTATTTATTATTTATTATTTATTATTTATTATTTATTATTTATTATTTATTATTTATTATTTATTATTTATTATTTATTATTTATTATTTATTATTTATTATTTATTATTTATTATTTATTATTTATTATTTATTATTTATTATTTATTATTTATTATTTATTATTTATTATTTATTATTTATTATTTATTATTTATTATTTATTATTTATTATTTATTATTTATTATTTATTATTTATTATTTATTATTTATTATTTATTATTTATTATTTATTATTTATTATTTATTATTTATTATTTATTATTTATTATTTATTATTTATTATTTATTATTTATTATTTATTATTTATTATTTATTATTTATTATTTATTATTTATTATTTATTATTTATTATTTATTATTTATTATTTATTATTTATTATTTATTATTTATTATTTATTATTTATTATTTATTATTTATTATTTATTATTTATTATTTATTATTTATTATTTATTATTTATTATTTATTATTTATTATTTATTATTTATTATTTATTATTTATTATTTATTATTTATTATTTATTATTTATTATTTATTATTTATTATTTATTATTTATTATTTATTATTTATTATTTATTATTTATTATTTATTATTTATTATTTATTATTTATTATTTATTATTTATTATTTATTATTTATTATTTATTATTTATTATTTATTATTTATTATTTATTATTTATTATTTATTATTTATTATTTATTATTTATTATTTATTATTTATTATTTATTATTTATTATTTATTATTTATTATTTATTATTTATTATTTATTATTTATTATTTATTATTTATTATTTATTATTTATTATTTATTATTTATTATTTATTATTTATTATTTATTATTTATTATTTATTATTTATTATTTATTATTTATTATTTATTATTTATTATTTATTATTTATTATTTATTATTTATTATTTATTATTTATTATTTATTATTTATTATTTATTATTATTTTTCTAATATCAAATGGAAGTTTTTTTCCGCTTTTCCTTCAACTAAATCCTTTGAATTCTTAGATCTCTTAAATTATAAGATAATGTCTCAGTAGAAAGATAATAATTTTGTCAAATCTCTGAATGTAAAACGTGCAGTCACAAACTTTTTATAAAAATCATTGCGAAACAAAAATAAATATATATATATATAAACATATGTTGGAATTTCAACACTTCTTAAGCATATTTGTTGACTATTATATGAGCGTGTTGAATAAAAATCGCCAGTGTTGAAAAACTCCACAATATTTGCTGAATATTAATCAAAATTTTGCTGAATAACTAATTTCCAAGCTCGATTTGGACGTCATTTTGAATTCAACAATCCTGAGTTTTTTCTAGTTATTTAACGTTAAATCCTAGTACTCAGATCGCGCTAAACTAAATTTTATCTCTACAATATTTATCTCTACACACCTTTGCTAAAAAGGCGCGCTAAATGTTGAAGTTGGAGAGATTAAAGATACTATAAGGCAAGTTATGGATTCATACAAAAAAATTTTTTTTTGAGATAACAATCAAACATAACATTACGATGACGAAAAAAGATGGTCAAAAAATTCTGTCTGTCTGTCTGTATGTATGTATAGACACCTCCTACAGCCCAAACGGTTGGGCCGAATTGCTTCAAACTTATATACTTATATAGAGTTTTTAAGGTATTGTACAGAGGGGAAATTGAAATTTTTTTTAGCTAAAAACTAACGGTACCTGCCTATTTTTCTAGAAAGCATGGCTGAAAACAATTAAAAAACAGTCCAAAAACGGTACTTTGTATAGGACCGTTTTTTTGCTTTCGACTATCTCAAAAACGACTCAACCGATTCTTTCGAAATTTCACACATATATAGTTGTAGGTAGCTCAATTTGTAATGCATACCAATATTTTTGAAAAAAAATTTTTTTTGTATTTTTAAAAGCATTTAAAAAAAATTTTAAATTAATATTCTGGAAACTGCTTATTAAATTTTTTTCTAAAAATTATAAATAAATATTTTTGCTGAATACCGATGAAATAGAGTTTTTGAATCTTTTTTTGAAAATTGTTTTCAAAAAGTTTTTCAAAAAAAACTTTTTTTCTCAAAAACCATTTCACAGATTTTTATAAATTTATTCTCATAAATTAAAATTTTTCCAAGAAATAAAATGGCGTACTTATTTTTCAGCTCAAATTAGTTCAAGTATTTATTTAAGAATTTTAAAAAATTAGTTTTTATCAAAATCTCAAGCCCCAAGACCACTTTCACACATTGGAGCAAGTTTATTGGACCCATTAGTGCATTTTATTTAATATACCTTCATTATGCAGCCACTTAGCAATTATCGAACAAGTTCAAGAGCAAGTTCGTGCGACCTTCGCAAGACCTTCTGACAACTGTCAGAATTTATCTTGTGAAATAATGTGTTTTGCATTATTTCGCAAGCTAAATTTTGTGGAGACTTTTTTCTTAGCCGTTAGCCTGACACCTGGAATTTATCTTGAAGTGAGTACTACTCAGCTAAAAACCCAAGCTAAAATTTATCTTGGGTGGAAATTTGTATGGAAGATAAATTTTAGCGCGATCTGAGTACTAGGCTTAAGCAAAAAAACCAAAATATTTTATGTTTTTACTCAATTCTTAAATCCGGAAAGTTCCAAGTGTTCATAATTACTTGTTTATTTCATGTAAATATAATATTTAGTGTATTTATTAATATATTTTTATATATTCAACACATTTTGTTGAATTTTAAACAATATTTCCTGTATTTACTGAATTCTGTTTCATAAGAAATGTTGAAAAAGAATATCTTGTTGAAAATTAATCATTATCTGTTGCATAGAACTTCTTGAAAAAACAATTTTTGCAAACATAAAATTATTCAACAACTAACAATAAAAATTTGTATCTGCTTGATGAATAAACAACATATATGTTTGTGATTTCCAGCAATTTGTTGAATTTTTGACATTTTGTTTAAATATTAACATTTACTTGTGGACAAAAATGTGTTTAAAAGTCAACATCACTTTCATTTTGTTAAAAATTCAACAATTTGTTTAAAATGTACCGTTTTGTGTTTAATAATGAGCATTTTCATAATTTTAATTCACTTTGTTGAAGGTTCATTAAATCGTTCATTTAAAAACTTTCGTTCTTAATATTAAACAAGAACTATGAAGAGTCAACAATTTGTTGAAAAACATAATTATTTGTTGAGTATAAAGAATTTTTTAAATGTTTTCATCATTTTTTTGCAACAAATGTTTACTATTCAACAAAACGTTTAATATTTGTCTTTAATTGTTGATTTTCACTATCAGGTCGAAATATATCAACATATTTTTAAATTTTAAACACTCATCTTAGAATCCAACATTTTGTTTAATACATACTAAGCAATGAATGTCTGTTATTTCACACTTTGCTGAAAATTAAACGTAGTGTTTAAAATTCAACACTTTATATTTACACATTTGCAATAATTTTTTTAACTTTTGACTTAATAACTCACAGTCTCTCCTTTCAGTGAAATTCCATAAGTAGGAGTGAAATTTGCATGACATATCGGAGTCGAACTCCCAGCCATTATATATTCAACAATTAACGAATAAAATGCAGCAAATAATATTAATTTTCAACACTAATGCTGATATTTACAGATGTTTGTGTTTAATTTTAAACACGCCTACTGGGTTTTAAACATTTATGTTGAATATTCCCCAAATATTGGATTTGGGTGTTGGATATTCAACATTTAAAGAATACAATTCAGCAAATAATATTAAATTTCAACACTAATATTGATAAAGGTTTTGTAATGAATTTTAAACAGGGTTACTGGGTTTTAAACATTTATGTTGAACATTCAGCAAATATTGGATTTGGGTGTTGGATATTCAACAATTAACGAATACAATTCAGCAAATAATATTAATTTTCAACACTAATGTTGATATTTACAGGTTTTTGTGTTTAATTTTAAACACGCTCATTAGGTTTTAAACATTTGTGTTGAATTTTACTGTTTGTGAGCTGAAATTGTACAATTTTTGTTTAATTCTCTGAAAATTTTTCAACTTTTTTTTTGAGCTTTGTTATGTAAGTGTTGAAATTTAAGTTTTTTTGTTGTTAATTTGTATTATTTTTTAAACATTTCTGTTGAGTTTTATTGTCTTTGTGTTGAAATTTAGTGGTTTTGCTTAATTTTTCAGTTTAATTTTCAACTTTTTTGTTGATTTTTGTTGGTTGTGTATTGAAATATAAGATTTTACGTTTAATGCCTGCTTTTTTGTTGAGTTTTACTGTGTGATTGTTGAATTTTAAAGCTTTTGTTGAATTTTTTGCTAACTTTTACTATGTTTCTGCTTAAATTTTAAAGTTTTGAGTTGAATTTTAAACGTATTTCTCCCCAAAAACAGTCCGAAGACTTTGTTGAATAACCAACAAATATAGCAGTCAACATCTAACACTCAACTATGCTGAATATTAAGCATTCCATATTCAACACGGTTGTTGAGTTTTCAACTCCGTAATTTTCTGTTTAATTTTACTACAATAATTGTAGGGGACTTGTTGCCTACAATTATTATAGTAATTTTCAACAAATAATTCTTAGAGTGTTGATTAGCATATTGGGCCGCTTCTGTACCGCTGCTATCTTCAAAGGCATCAATTATTGTTTTAAGTTTAGGGTCGCCAAGTTGACCATATCTTATTTCAGAAGGACGATGTGTAGGAATATCAATTTGCGTGTAACATAATTCGCATGACTCTGATGGAGGGCGAGACAAAGTATCGGCTATAACGTTTGTTCTCCCTTTGATATAATTAATTTTGATGTCAAACGATTGTAACTGCATAGCCCATCTTGCTAGTCTACCCTTCGGCGACTTAAGTGGCATAAGCCATTTGAGTGGTTGATGGTCGGAAAGAAGTGTTATTTCTGAGCCATCAAAATAGCCTCTGAATTTGTTCACTACCCATACTATTGCCAATGCTTCACGTTCTGTGGTAGCGTAGTTTCTTTCTGATGGTGTCAACAATCGACCGGCGCATTCTATAGGGTGTTCTTCTGCTCCCTCCCCCGTGGACCAAAACTGCTCCGATGGCATAATTACTAGCATCGGTTTTTATTAGAAATGGCTTTTTCTCATCTCTCCTGAGAGTGTCAAAAGCTTTTTGTTGTTCATTTGTCCATATATAGCTATGGAACATTCTTCTTCAAAAGATTACTCAAGGGTTTGCCAACATCAGAGAAGTTAGGAATGAATCTCCGATACCAAGAGCAAGTCTGTAGAAATGTGAGGACTTCTTTTGTATTCCTTGGCGGCTTCATCCTGTCTATAGCTGAGGTTTTTTCTGGGTCAGTTTGTATGCCATTCTTTGCAATTTAATGTCCTAAATATTTTATTTCTTCACAACAGAATCGGCTTTTCTCTCTATGGACTTTGAGGCCGTATTCATTTAGTCTGTGGAATAGTTTTTGGATATTATTCTTGTGGTCACTAAAAGTTTGGCGAACAAATGATTATGTCATCCAGATATGCGAATATATTCATTTCGCCTAAGCCAGCCTTGATTCGATCCAGAAGACGTTGGAACGTAGCCGGTGCATTACGAAGTCCGAAGCTCATTCGGTTGAATCGAAATGTTCCGAATGGCGTTATGAATGCAGTGTTATTTTTATCTCCTTCAGCGACGGCTATTTGCCAATATCCTGATTGCAAATCAAGCGTGCTCATATATGAAGTTGCCTTGGCGTCATGCAATATGTCTTCAATTCTGGGCAGGGAGTATCGATCTGGTGTTGTTATAGCATTAAGTTGTTGATAATCCACGCAAACTCTTATGTCTCCCGTCTTCTTGGGTACCATAACTACTGGTGATGCCCATGGGGAAGCGCATGGTTCGATTATTCCTTGAAGTAGCATCTTCTGTACTTTTGCCTTTAACTGGTCTTTCCTTGTTGGTGAAAGTCTGTATGGGGGTGATGCAGTTAGTGGATGGTTTCCTGTGTTGATGTAATATTCTACTCCTTTTGTATGCACTGAATTTTCCCAGGAGAAAATTTTCTCATGTACCTTCAAGATTGAAGCAAGCATTGTGCGGTGTACCTGTGACACGTGACGTCCTTCTTCAACGCGGAGCTCAATGCTGTTGAGGTGTATCCTGTGTGGTGGCTTAAAAAGAGTTTCATATCGACCTTTCGGATCTGACCGTCTTGTTTAAAAAAAAAAAACATTTTCAAAATCTCAGTTGCTTTTTGGACTTTGTACGTGCAGAGGAAGTGCACTGCGGAAAATGTCATATAATTCCTTTCTAGCAGGTCCTTCTGAAGATGACACTGTCGGAATTATTTCTTCAGAAATTTCGTCTATGGGCATATTTTATATTTTTTCTGGCGTATTAGCAAGAGGTTGAATAAATTCGATTCTGTAATCTTCCAAATTCAACAAAGAAACTGGTGTCGATATATCACTTCTTGGTGTTTGTATTTCACTTTCAACGTGGTCGTTATACTCAAAAGTTACATTTGGGCTGTCAGCAAAGTACCATGTTTGTTGTGCTTAATTCAGAACGATTCCAGCTGTTTCGAGAAAATCGATTCCTAAAAGAGGTATGGAATTCCTTCTTTCTGGCAATACGCTTATGCTTATTGTTTTCGACCGATTCCCAATTATTATTCGGCACGTTGTACACCACATATCTTGTTTCGTATCAACACCGTTTGCTAGCGTGAAGTTTGCACTAACCTTATGAATCTTATGCCCAGTTTCTTTCAAGTGCATATATTAAGTCGTTGCCTGCTATGGGTGTTTCTTTTGTTTTTGGAGGCGCTCTTATTACCTGTACTTCTTTTGCTTTATTATGCTGCAGTTTCCGACAATCTTCAGTTTTATGCCCTCGATAGTTGCAATGATTGCATCTTATCTTTTGCTTTGCGAGTGGCGCTTCCATGAGTTGAGGCCTTGTATTGATTGAAAGCTGTTCCCAATCTCTACATAGCGTAAGCAATTCATCGAAGCTTTTGAATTGCTCTCTTCTTACACCTTTGCGGATAACTTCTAACAGCAATGAATAGACCATATCTAG
This sequence comes from Platycheirus albimanus, assembly GCA_916050605.2. Lineage (NCBI taxonomy): Eukaryota > Metazoa > Arthropoda > Insecta > Diptera > Syrphidae > Platycheirus > Platycheirus albimanus. Next base: position 169,579,857 of record OU696696.1, on the reverse strand, counting down.
AGCGATTTCATCAGAGAATCGGGTGTATGGTAGCTCAGCAATTAATGCCCGTTTTCCACTTATAAAAATATCAGCTGCTTCGCCTCTTCTCTGTTTTGTATCAAATATAAGTTGGAAGATAACGTGAGCTTTCCTATTGGGGGCAAATTGTTTTTTCATTAAATCAATTGCCCGTTTCCATGTCGAAGCTTCGTCGCTAACACCTTTCCACCATCTCATTGCGAAATCCCTAAAGAGCAATGGCAACTCTATCAAGGCATCTTCATCCGATATATTTTTAACTTTTTTACAAATTTCTACTGCCTGCAGAAAATTGTCCAATTTTTGGCCATCGGTTTCACCATGGAATCTTTCCGAGCATTCGGATAAACCTATGCTCCGTCTCATGAGATTCTGGAGTTGCCGTTGTGAAATTTGAAGTACTTCCTCTTCATCTGAGATAGCAGCAGCAGCATTAGTAGCAGCAGCAGCAGCAGCCACAGGCCTGGATTTACTGGTCCTTGTCATTTTTGATTTTTGTGTGTACTTTGTAATACTAATAAACTAAGTATGATGCTCGTCGGGAGGAACTCCTGACTAACAATTACCGTGCTGTTGAATCGTAGTCGACGTGTCCAAAAGGATATTTGACTGCCTGGAGGAACTCCTAGCTAATCAAATAATGCTGGTGTCTCTCTGCTAACCTGTTCTAAAAAAAAAATATATTTCGGTTGCCTGGAGGAACTCCTGACTAACCCAAATAGTGCAAACTAGTGAATCCGCAGAGAAATCCTTAAACCACAATGAAATAAGAACAAAGTCGTTACTATTTTAAACTTCAAATAAAACTTTAATTGTGTCATCAATGTGGGTTTCCAAGATATTTGACATGAAATTCTTAGTATTACTTCTTAATAATTTTAAAGCAAGACAGTGTGAACTATATTAACAAAGAAAATTAATGAGGTAAATTATATTTTTTTAAATCAGCAAAGCATACGGAAATGAATGATGAACAAAGTATACATATAGTACCTATTAGCTACATGAGTACAAGATATTTGGAAGAGTATGAAATGGTTAAGTAATAATGTAGGTATGTAGTACCCCGTTGCGTAGTGGTTAGTGTGTCGGACTGCTACGCCGCAAGGTTCAGGGTTCGATCCCTGAGGTTTTTTTTTCGGGGTACTGCCTCTTGCGAGGAAGTGACAAATCCTCCAAGAGTAATTAATGTCATGGAAAGTGCTTCTCTGTTAGCCGTTCGGATTCGGCGGTAAATTGTAGGTCCCTTCCATTCCTGCAGAATATCAACGCACACACAGGAATGGTTGAGAGTGTAAGTCACAGGCCCCGGCCCCACTTGGAGCTGTTGTGCCAACAATTTTTTTTTTTTTATGTACGTATGCATGAGTAAGTTATTAAGGATGATTTTAGGACAAATTAAATAATAAATATGTTGTTTGGTTACAGTCTCCCATTCTGGCTACGAGTACGCCTCGGCGAGTTGCCAGCTGATTGAGGGGGAGCGTTACATTAGGCGGCAAAACGAAATCCCGCGTAACGTTTTCCCGCAGATTTTGATTCGATTTCAAACACTTAGTGCAAAAAAATAAATGTCCTCGTAACGTTTTCCCGCGGTAATCCCGCATAAGAAACCTACTACTATTTGGCGGGATTAGCACTACTTTTCCAAAAATAGTGTGCGTACTAAGAATTTTTTTAGTACTTTTGGTCAAATTTCGGAAAAAATCTGAAAAATTATTTTTTTTTATATACATTTCATTAAATTTTGCATCTTTTTGGTGACTTTTCAGTGATTTTTCATGAAAAATTCGAATGTTTTTACCTCTTAGAGTTTTTTTTAAAGTTCTGAGAAGAACCGGCTTAGTATAATGTATAAGTTATACTAAGAAAAAATCGCTCAGCACACCTCCTTATACACCCATTCTCATTCCCAACTGAAACGATTTCAATTGGGATTTCTTTCCGATTCTCATGATTTGGATACCCTCTTTGAAATTTGATTATTGGAACACTTTTTTCAATTGGGAATCTGCTCTTCGTTTGGTTTTCTTATTGTTTGCTTAGTTGACTAGGCATTTTTTACACAGAAAATAAATTTTTTTTAGTAATTTTGAAAAATATGAATATTTAAAAATAAAATATTTATTGTTCCATAATTTTACTCTGAATCTGAATACAGAGTTTTTGCAAGTTTTTTAGCATTTAGGTTGGTTCTTGGTGATTCTCATAATCTGGCTACCCTTTTTGAATGAATTTTTTGATTTTTCCCTTGAAAAAATTGAAAAAATCGATAAATCCAGAAATTTTTATTTTTTTGAAAAAAAAAAAAAAAATATTGTTGGAAAGGGGCATTCATTACCTATCAGAAAATGCAAAAATTATCATAATAGGTCCTATATTTTAAAAGTTATTGACAAAAAACGGAGTAAAAATCGACCCTCTAGGACGTCTATTAACGAAGTTACAGCCAAGAAACAAAATGACTAAAAAATGAAATTTTTTTTCGTTTTTAATCGTTTTAAAACCAATATATATAGCATAATATGAGTAAAAATAATAAAATATTATATATCATTGGAAAGGTACATTCATTACCTTTAATAATATGTATGAATTAGAACGAAAGCTCAAACATTTCAAAAGTTATTGACGAAAACATGAGCGAGAGACCAAAATCCAAAAAAATATAGAAACACAAAAAATGTATTTTTTTTTCTTTTGATTAATTTATATCCTTCGGGACTTCCAGGTTCTATTTATTACGAAAACTATTTGAAATAGGCTCCTGCCTGACAAATTTACATACCCTTAGTGGAGCAGCGAAGCTGCGTGAGCGCGGTGTGCCCCCGAAAAAGGAGGAGAAAATCAAAATATCCCGCGAAGCGGGCCACCCAGGTCAAATGAATTACAAATGTTACAGACACAGGCGCCTGCCTGACAAATTTATATACCCTTAGTGGATCAGCGAAGCTGCGTCAGCGCGGTGTGCCCCCGAAAAAGGAGGAGAAAATCAAAAGATCCCGCGAAGCGGGCCACCCAGGTCAAATTAATTACAAATGTTACAGACACAGGCGCCTGCCTGACAAATTTACATACCCTTAGTGGAGCAGCGAAGCTGCGTGAGCGCGGTGTGCCCCCGAAAAAGGAGGAGAAAATCAAAAGATCCCGCGCAGCGTGCCACCCAGGTCAAATTAATTACAAATGTTACAGACACAGGCGCCTGCCTGACAAATTTACATACCCTTAGTGGAGCAGCGAAGCTGCGTGAGCGCGGTGTGCCCCCGAGAAAGGAGGAGAAAATCAAAATATCCCGCGAAGCGGGCCACCCAGATCAAATGAATTACAAATGTTACAGACACAGGCGCCTGCCTGACAAATTTATATACCCTTAGTGGAGCAGCGAAGCTGCGTGAGCGCGGTGTGCCCCCGAAAAAGGAGGAGAAAATCAAAAGATCCCGCGAAGCGGGCCACCCAGGTCAAATTAATTACAAATGTTACAGACACAGGCGCCTGCCTGACAAATTTACATACCCTTAGTGGAGCAGCGAAGCTGTGTGAGCGCGGTGTGCCCCCGAAAAAGGAGGAGAAAATCAAAATATCCCGCGAAGCGGGCCACCCAGGTCAAATGAATTACAAATGTTACAGACACAGGCGCCTGCCTGACAAATTTATACACCCTTAGTGGAGCAGCGAAGCTGCGTGAGCGCGGTGTGCCCCCGAAAAAGGAGGAGAAAATCAAAAGATCCCGCGAAGCGGGCCACCCAGGTCAAATTAATTACAAATGTTACAGACACAGGCGCCTGCCTGACAAATTTACATACCCTTAGTGGAGCAGCGAAGCTGCGTGAACGCGGTGTGCCCCGAAAAAGGAGGAGAAAATCAAAAGATCCCGCGAAGCGGGCCACCCAGGTCAAATTAATTACAAATGTTACAGACACAGGCGCCTGCCTGACAAATTTACATACCCTTAGTGGAGCAGCGAAGCTGCGTGAGCGCGGTGTGCCCCCGAAAAAGGAGGAGAAAATCAAAATATCCCGCGAAGCGAGCCACCCAGGTCAAATGAATTACAAATGTTAGAGACACAGGCGCCTGCCTGACAAATTTATATACCCTTAGTGGAGCAGCGAAGCTGCGTGAGCGCGGTGTGCCCCCGAAAAAGGAGGAGAAAATCAAAAGATCCCGCGAAGCGGGCCACCCAGGTCAAATTAATTACAAATGTTACAGACACAGGCGCCTGCCTGACAAATTTACATACCCTTAGTGGACCAGCGAAGCTGCGTGAGCGCGGTGTGCCCCCGAAAAAGGAGGAGAAAATCAAAAGATCCCGCGAAGCGGGCCACCCAGGTCAAATTAATTACAAATGTTACAGACACAGGCGCCTGCCTGACAAATTTACATACCCTTAGTGGAGCAGCGAAGCTGCGTGAGCGCGGTGTGCTCCCAAAAAAGGAGGAGAAAATCAAGAGATCCCGCGAAGCGGGCCACCCACCCAATTGATCACGAAAACTGTTTGAAATATAGAAAGAAATGTGCGAGATATCAAATTATTAAAAGCAATCTTTAGTTTTTGAGCATAAGAGTAGGTAAAAGCAAGAAATTCGCGCGAATTTCTTGCTTTTACCTACTCTTATGCTCCAAAACTAAAGATTGCTTTTAATAATTTGATAACTCGCATATTTTTTAAAATTTCATTAACTTATGCTAGCGCAATGTCATAAATGGAAAATCGATTTAATTTTGTTTACATAATTATGCAATAATGCATTGAAATTGAAAAAAATATCTCTTCAAGAAATAATTCGAGTCCTAAGAAGAACCTTTTTTTTTGTTTTATTCCGGAGTACAACCGCATTAGTACAACTAGTAAGTTATACTAAGAAAAAATCGCTCAACACACTTCCTTATATACTCTTTAACATTTCCAACTGAAAAAAATTAAAATTTCAATTCTCATTTTTCATTGGTCCAGAATTTTTTTCAATTGGGATTTCTTTCCGATTCTCATGATTTGGATACCCTCTTTGCAATTTGATTGGTCGGACACTTTTTTCAATTGCGAATCACATCATAGTAGCGAAAAGTACTGAAAAATAGTACGAAATTTTGTTCTTGTTGATTCTCATCATTTGACCCACCGATTCATATGGAAATGAATATTTTCACATAGTACTAAGAAAAGTAGTATGTTATGCGGGAAAACGTTACGCGGGCAACCGATACGCGGTCAATCGTTGTCACGGGATAATGTTTTGCGGGAAAACGTTTGGCGGGCAAACGTGTGCGGGAAAACGTTATGCGGGAAAACGTTACGCGGGAAAACATAGCCAACCCGATTGAGGATTTGGTGGGTCTATAGTTCGCTTTGGACGTTCTCTTCTTCTAATTGGATATTGGGGTCTCGTTATTACAACATCGGCGTCAGAGTTATAAGGCGATAGGGCAAACACATGGTATGTTCCCAATGGTACATCCAACTGGTCTGGATGTGCTTCTTCAAACGTTGTATCTCCAATTTTCTGGGTGATGATATAAGCACCGTCTTTTCTTGGTATAAATTTATTTGTAACACCTTTACTAGTGCTGCTAAGAAAATGTGTTGTTACTAGTACTGCGTCGCCTATTGTGTACGCTGGCGATGGTTGTCGTTTAACATTTGCGTATACAAGATGTCGCTCTTTGGTTTGCTTCTCCAGTTTACGGGAGTCTTCCAAAACATTGACCAACTGTTTTAAATGTGGGGTGATTTCGGGGACGAAATTTTCGTTGTTGATTATGGCGCTAAAATAGTGTGTGACTGTACTGGTGTCCTCAATTCAGTCTTCGACTAACTTCCAACGCAGTCAGTAGTGAAGCTAATTTCTTCAATATGTCTAAGACTTGTTCCTTATGCAATCAAATAATTAAGCGGTCCAAAAGTTTCATTGAGTGCGGGTTTTGCTGCAGTCATCATTTTCATAAAGAATGTCTAGCAACTACTGAAAGTGATTTCTCATCCTTATCTCATAATAATATTTTTTACAAGTGCAATTCGTGTTTAAATCTTAATTTCTCTTCCATATTCAATAATCTAAACTCTCTCACTAACATTGTTAGTGAGTTGAAAAATGAACTCTCTGACATTAAATTGCTAATTAATAACAGTTCGCCTCCAATTAAAACGGCGAAAAAAAACACAAAAATCTCTTTACCAGTAAACGATCCCGACTCATCTGATCTCACTCCTAATAATCTTGATAATAATCATCCTAATGTAAATTCGCCATCATTATCTGCTCTTAACTCCAAACCGTCTACGTCATTACCGCATTCTTTATTACCGTTGTCAACTAATAATTCCAATTCAATATCTACCATTCCGCCAATAACCTTGAAATAAACTCAGAAAATAACTTAATTATTGAATCCGAATGGAAAACAATTCCAAAAACATAAAAAGCAGTTCTAAGCCTATTATTGGTATTGACACCTCATCAGCTCTCTGTGCTATACCAGACTATAAATGGGTTCACCTGTCCAAATTTGATATAAACACCACAGCAGATGACATTATTAATCATATCTCTCAAAAAACTAATATTCCTACGAATCAATTCAAATGTTTCATGTTAACTAAGAGAGATGCCGACTTGTCTTCTCTTAAATTTGTGACATTCAAACTAAGTGTACCCTCTCCTCATATATCTGATATCATGAAGGCTTCAGTATGGGGTTCTTATGTAAAAGTAAAAATGTTCATTTCTCACGAGAAAACTAAAAGCATTCAAGCCCAACAACAACATCACCAACTACTATCATCACCACAACCATCACTCCACACACAGCAGCAACATCTAACACAGCCTCTTCAGTCATCTGAACTAACCCAGGAACAACATTCACCACCGCCACCACCTCCACCTCCACAACACTGACAACGAACTTTACCATCACAATTCAATGGATATTATCAAAACGTAAGCGGCATGCGCACCAAAATGCAACAATTGCTTTTATCCTCGTCTTCTCAACAATATGACTTTTTGGCTATCATTGAAACCTGGCTCACAGAAGATCATCATAATGCCGAATTTATCAATAATCAATATTATTCTGTATTCAGAAAAGATCGCTGTCCTCATTTAACTGGATTAGTAAGAGGGGGAGGAGTAATGCTTGCTATACGTTCCACCTTCTCATGTGTGCAGATGACTTTGCCTTCTTCTACCTCTCATTCTTCGTATGACATCGACCAAATTATAGTCAAAGTCAGCATGGCTCATCACATCGATCTTTATGTAATTGTTAGTTATATTCCTCCTAGAAGCTCTATATATATATATAAATCTCATGTTCAAAACTGTCAGTTTTATTTATCTAAGCTTAAAGAAAATCAGCATGTTATTATTCTTGGAGATTTTAATCTACCTAGTATCGAATGGTCCTACGATTCTGATGATAATCATCTTTTACCTTTCAACGTAAGATATAATTACGAAATTGAAGTTATTGATACTTTCTTGTCTTATGATTTAGTTCAGAATAATAATTGTAAAAATAGTTTAAATCGCTTATTAGATCTTGTTTATTCAGATAAGGAATTTAAAATACAAGTTGGTGAAAGTCCACTCCCCATTGTACCCAACACTATTCACCATATTGCCTTGAACATTACATTTGAATTTTATGAATATTCCAAAATAAATTATGATAGTTTTGTGTTTAACTATAAAAAAGCTAAGTTTCCTAACATAGCGAGTTTTATGTCACAGATCCCATGGCATCTGACCTTTGATCCATCCGATCTATTAAATTCTTATAATTCTTTTATTCAATCTCTTATGTGCGCAATTAATCTGCATGTCCCAAAAATAAAAATTTATAATAATTCAAAGCCCCCGTGGTTTAACAAAAGGCTTTGTAATTTAAGTAACAAAAAAAATAAAGCTTATAAATTACTACGCAAATCGTTGAATAATACATCACTAAAAGATAATTATGTTTTGCTGGAGAGGGAATTTAATGTTCTAAACAAGTTTTTGTATAAAACTTATATTCTATCTATTGAAAATAGTTTAAAAAATAATAGTAAATGCTTTTGGACATTTATCAAAAACAAAAAAAAAGCAGTGGACTTCCGAACATCATGCAATATCAAGGTTCAACTTATTCTGACACTCTAACAATCTGTAACTTATTTGCAGGTTATTTTAAGTCCAATTACACCAACAGTAGTCATCAACCTTCTGGTGCTAACAACTTTGGTATCGAAGGTATGATTAATACTGGTCGGTTAATAATCAGTAGGTCTGAAATTGAGGTAGCACTATTGGAATTAAATAGTGATAAACAGCCCGGACCTGATGGAATCCCCCCCTTAGTTCTAAAAATGTGTGCTATAGCCCTTTCAGGCCCCCTTTCATATCTATTTAATTGTTCTCTTTCTAAGGGATTATTTCTATCTGATTGGAAAAAATCTTTTATCATTCCAATCTATAAATCTGGTTCCAAACAGGAAATATCCAATTATCGCCCTATTTGTAAGTTGTCAACGATTCCTAAAGTTTTGAGAAACTGGTATGTGATAAACTTACTTTTATTTTAAAGGAAGTTATCTCACCATTTCAGCACGGATTCATTGCTGGTAGATCGACAACTACCAACCTTACTATTTTCTCGAACTTTGTTTTAAATAGGCTCGAAGAGGGATATCAGGTTGACTTGATTTATACCGACTTTGCAAAAGCTTTTGATAGAGTCAGTCACACAATTTTAATTAAGAAATTGGAATTAATAGGTTTTCATTCAAGCATGTTGAAATGGCTTTCATCCTACTTAATAGGGCGCATTCAGTTTGTGTCTATTTGTAATTTTCTATCTAGTCCTGTATATGTATCATCCGGTGTACCCCAAGGAAGCCACCTTGGCCCACTCCTTTTTCTTATCTTCATAAACGACATGCCTGGTGTCTTTTTTAACTCTTTTCGCCTCTTATTTGCAGATGATCTAAAATTTCTTAGATGTATTAAACTCCAATCTGATTGCCTTCATTTGCAAAAAGACCTTCTAAGACTTTCTGAATTGTGTTCTATTAACAAATTGTTTCTAAATGTCAAAAAATGTCAATGTCTTTCTTTTTTCCGATCTCACTCTCCAATATTTTTTGAATATAAAATTGACAATTTTGCTCTTGAAAGAGTTCTCGAAAAAAAGATCTAGGCGTGGTATTTGATCCTAAATTCAGTTTTATTAAGCATGTTGAATATATAGCTGCTAAAGCTAATTCCATGCTAGGTTTCATTAAACGGAATTCAGCCGACTTCACGGATCCGTATGCTCTTAAATCTCTGTATTCCGCCTATGTCAGATCAGTCTTGGAATATTGATGTGTTGTCTGGAATCCTCGGTATATCATTCATTCTAAAAGATTAGAAACCATTCAAAAACATTTTACAAGATTTGTGGTTTGGAAACTTGGTTGGAACATTCAAATGCCTTCATATGCAACTAGATATCAACTTATCGGTATTCAGTCGCTTGAAAATAGACGCAAAATCTTCTCTGTTTTGTTTATAAGTGATATTTTGTCACATCATATTAGTTGCCCATATTTGTTATCTTTAATTGATATATATGCACCATCTCGTCAACTAAGAGAACGTAATCTTTTCCATGAAAATGATCATAGAGTTAACTATGCATTAAATGAGCCAATAACTCGCTGCTTTAGGGAAACCAATTCTATCTCCAATATAGTTGATTTTAATTTTCATTATAGCAGGGAAACTTTAAAAAATAAACTTCTGTTGCACTTTTTGAATAGTTGAATACTTTTACGTATAACTTTATTAAATTGTAATCATAATAAAATATTAATACTTTCTTTAGTCTATAAGATGATTATTATTGTAATCTCTGATTGATGAATAAATAAATAAATAAATAAATAAATAAATAAATAAATTAATTCTCTTCCAAATGTAAGATAGGCTGTAGTTTGTCCTGTTGTTTGGCATACGGCAGTGTTTATTGTGAGACGGATTGATGGTAGTCTTGTGCTTCACATTGTATGTTCTGTGCCTACTAGTATGGCCAGCTGTGTTTTAAGATCACGATTTTTTCGTTCCACTACATTTGGCTGCGGATGATACACAGGCGTCAATCTTTGTTCAATGCCAAGACAGGACGTAAGATGTTGCATTTCCGTAAATATGAATTGAGGTCCATTATCACTAATAATTATTCGTCGTGCTATGTCAAACCGAATTAAAATTTCGTTGAAATAAGAACAAAGTCGTTACTATTTTAAACTTCAAATAAAACTCTAATTGTGTCATCAAAGTGGGTCTCCACGATATTTGACATGAAATTCTTAGTATTACTTCTTAATAATTTTAATGCAAGACAATGTGAACTATATTAACAAAGAAAATTAATGAGGTAAATTATTTTTTTTTAAATCAGCAAAGCATACGGAAATTAATGATGAACAAAGTATACATATAGTACCTATTAGCTACATGAGTACAAGACATTTGAAAGAGTATAAAATGGTTAAGTAATAATGTAGGTATGTACGTATGTATGAGTAAGTTATTTAGGATGATTTAAGGACAAATTAAATAATAAATATGTTGTTTGGTTACACATATGTATTTATTTTAATTCTTCGAAATCTCTTTAAAATAATTGGTACCTATGTATTTCTTATTAATTAAGATTCCATAAAATTAAAGTCTTTTCTAGTTTTCTGTTACACAGTGGAACAGTCATCCTGAACAAAAACCGAAAAGGAATTGAACTTTTCTTTTGCTTGTGGTCGCGTTAATTTATTAAAAGAAAAAACAACCTTAATGACCACAACATTTAACAAAAAATCAAAAAAAATAAATTAAAATCAAAAAACAAGTTAGTTGTTCAATTTAAAAACTTTTTAATTTTTTATCCAAAATTGAATGCATTTCGAGTCCAATGTGACTCATCTTCAGCAATACACTAATTGGTATACAAAAATTGCAACAAAATTAGAATAAATATATGAACATAAAAAATTATAAACAAGGAAAATGTTACAAAAGAAAGGAAAAAGTAAATGAAAAGAGTAAAAGAAAAAACATAAAAACATTATAATTTAAATGAAGAGTTGGAGTGAGAGGGTTATATTATGTCTGCCATTTTGGTTTGTTGTTGTTTTGCAGCGCAGCAGGTCGTGAAGTTCAAGTCGAGTCGAATAAAGTTGATAACTTTGATTTTTTGATTTATCTTGTGTGTTTTATTATAAGTTTATCAACTATGGATTCATTATAGCCGTTGATGGTTGCAATTTCTTTTAGATGTTTGTATTCGTTTGAAAAATTAGTGATCGGCAATGGAAGTTTACAAAGACGATGGATCATCGAATGAAATGCAGCAAGTTTGTGTTGAACTGGGCAAAATGAGTCACTCGTGATGTAGCAATTTGTTGTTGTTGGTTTTCTGTAGATTGAAAATTCAATTCGATGGTTTTTCCGAGTTATCATCAAATCCAGGAAAGGAAGAGTGTTGTTTGTTTCTGTTTCATAGGTGAAGTTGATGCTTTCGAATTGCGAGTTTATGGTTGTTAGGACATTTTCAATTTCAGTTGTTTTAACTACAGCGAACACATCATCTACGTAACGAAGCCAAATTCGTGGAAGTAAACCCCTGGCTTTCAGATCTGTTTCAAATGAAAACATGAAAACTTCTGCGATTAAAGGTGATAGAGGGTTTCCCATGCTCGTGCCAGATACAATATTATAAAATTGTTCTCTGTATTGGAAAAAATTGTGTGACATGCAAGTCTCCGCTGCTTTAATATACATACGTCTGTTTTTTGTCATCATCGACTGTATAGTTTTCCAAAAGAGTTTTTAAAGCCATTATTGCATCTGGGATGGGAATGCTGGGAAACAATGCTTCAACATCAAAGGACATTATGGTTTCGTCGTCATCTATGTAGATGTCTTTTGATTTTTCAACGAAATCAAAGGAATTTTTTACAGATAGATTTTGGATTGGGTATTTTTTCAGGTCTTCGACTAACCATTTTGCTATCTTCACTGATGGTGAGTTAATGTTTGAAACATTGTGTCGCATTTTTTTACCTGGTTTCTGTACTTTTGGAAGTGCATACAGTTTTGGGATGTTTGGATTTGACACGTTGAGTTTCCATGTTGGTACTGCAAAAACTGTGTTTATACTTCAAAAATTAATAAAAACAATAATGAAGTGCTTTGTTATTGGATGCAAAAACATTTATTGCAAGCGTGTTTCCTTTCACAGGTAATATTTATTGTTTTCCTAGTTCTCTGAGTGAAGAAAATCCGTTATTTATTAAAAAACTATATGGAGACATCCTTAAAAAAGTTTCCAATTTGAAGAAATTTTATGTTATTGGTACTTACAAAACGCTGTAATTGCAAAACTTAAAGCTTGATTTTGAAGATTCGAATGGTTTTGAGTTACAATATTAGTTATCTTAATAATTCTGCAAACCATTTTCAATTTTAACATATATTTCAAAAAAAAAAAGTCATATAGGAGACGTTTCAACATTATTCCAAATAAAAAACTATTTATAAAGCCATTAAAAAGTTAAACTAAAAAATGCACGATTTTTATTTCGTCATTACTTTTCGTATTACTCGTGCCGAGTAATGTAATGTAATGTAATGTGTATACTTTCAAAAATATTTCTCAGCAAAAATATTATTGTGTACTTGTTGAAAATAATTCAATACATATGTTTAATAAAATTTATTAATTTGGAGTGAACATTAAATCTTCGCTTGCGTCTCGCATCTTTTTTGCCCCGACCAAAATGTCTGGCAATAGGTAAATCATATTACTAATTACCTCTACTACTGGTATACAAAAATTCAGCTTTGCACTAATGACGTTAATACATCATTTTTTTTGCGCCTTTGAGGCTTTGCCACGCCCAAACGCCCCAGCTGGTAGCTGCTAGATGTTGATTTTATTGATTTTCAACTCAAGCTTAACAATATAGATTAAACATTTTATGTGCACTAATGACGTTTCCAAAACGTTCACCAGCTCTCCGACTATTATGTCATGTATCAACAACCGCGAAAACCTTAAAAGTTATATTCTACTTCGTTATTCCACTTCAATTAGTTGCAACATTTTACCCGGTTCATTTCATGCATTTTTATTCTCTCGCCAGCAATAGACAAAAAGCAATGGGCAGCCCATCGTTGACTTTTTTTTTATTTTAACTTCTACATACATATTTCTAATGCAAAATAAAAAGTTATTCACAAGCATAAGCAGAACGAAATTATTCTGTTCAACATAAATCGGCCATTTTTTACAGTGATGGAAAACCAAATCACTGTTGCCGCAACCCGCACACACCACACCCTCATAGCAACCTACAATGTTGCATCTTACGCTCCTGCCTATATATTTGTAAACACTTTCTAATATACTTATTCCACCACCGCACGAGCACACAACAACAATAAATGTGCAGGAATAATAAAGGAAATATTCACACTAGCTGACGGCGTCAAACCACCAATTATCCTAGTTACCACTGCGCACATTATTAAATTCTTCATTAAAAAAAAACACACACAGTTCACCTGCCACTAGCTTTCACAATTCAATTTAATTTAATTTAGCTTAAAGCTAGCACTTACATTGTTCGTATTGTTTTTTTGAATAAATGAAGAATATTTAATTGTTATTATTATTTTTTAACTTCTAATTTTGTCCTCCGACACACAACTGTAGCTCTCAACGATTCACAAAACACAGAGCGATGCGGAAAATGTTTCTACGAAACTCGTTTACAAATTCTCCCCCTTTCCACTGTGTTTCGCTCTGCGCATGTGTGTGTGATGTGTAGCTCGCCCATTGACATACTATACATGGATTGCTAGTTGCCTACTTCACGTTGGTTCTCCTATATGACTTTTTTTTTAAATGTTTGTTAAAATTGAAAATGGCTTGCAGCATTATTTAGATAACTAAAATTGTGACTCAAAACCATTTGAGTCTTCAAAATCAGGCTATCAGTTTTGCAATGACAGCGTTTTGTAAGTACCAATTACATGAAATTTTTTTCAAATTCGAAACTTTTTTAAGGAATTGGTACTTACAAAACGCTGTCATTGCAAACATAAAAGTTTGATTAAGGAGATTCAAATGGTTTTGAGTCACAATATTAGTTATCTAAATAATGCTGCAAACCATTTTCAATTTTAACAAATATTTCAGAAAAAAGTCATATAGGAGGCGTTTCAAGATTTTTTGTTTGAGACAAAATAGTGTTGAAACGTCTCCTATATGACTTTTTTTTTAAATATATGTTAAATTGAAAATGGTTTACAGCATTATGAAGATAACTAATATTGTGACTCAAAACCATTTGAATCTCTAAAATCAAGCTTTTAGTTTTGCAATGACAGCGTTTTGTATGTACCAAATCCTTAAAAAGGTTTCCAATTTGAAGAAATTTCAAGTTGCCACCTTTCGCCGCTGATGTTATATTCTTTGTTATTGTCGTCCTTATTTTACCAAGAAGCTGCTCGTTTACGATTAATTGTCAAATTTTTACTGGATGTTGAAAAACTTCCTTCGTCCACAGATTCATCTGGATGATTGCCATCTAGGCAGTATAACATACTTGAACTCATCTAAGATTCGTTTAAGTCTTCCATATCTAGAGTGGAGCCGAAATTATTTATTTACCTATGCAACGAGTCCACAGGGCTTGCAGTTAAGACACTTCGACTGAGAAAATAATCCCTGTGAAGTAAATGTGACCATTAAATTGAAAATTCCAAATGATCTATAGTTTAAAACTTACTTGAAGTGATTGGATAGAACTGCTTCTGAACCGCCACAGCATGGTGGAACATGCTCCCTGTTATTGTCCTTATAGTTTTCTTTTGGACCACATGAATTTTGTCCTGCAACTGAATCTTTATCCTGCTCTCGAAAACTAGATAAATCGCTTTGGTAAAATGTCTGATTTTGTTCCGAGGAACCAAGGGTTGTTGTGAGCATGACAGGTTTTCTTGAGCGAGGCGTCATAACAGATTCCTAATTTTTGGAAAAGAATTTAGTTTACTTTATGCTCTTTATAATTAATACGATTGTGGGTTTTTTATAATACAACACTTTTATTATAATTCATTAAACTTATAATACTAAACTAATTAAAAGAGAATTGATTAATGTAAGAAGTTATGAGGAGTGGTGATGAAACGATGAGATCACGAGAAGAGCCCAGAAGTAAGTGACCGATGGCAGTCAGCGGAAATACAATGTGTCGAGAAAACGTCAAGTATTATCATGGTGGATAAAGACGGAACTTTACTAAACGACCTCTGGATGCTGCAAGACATATCGGGTTCATGAACACAGAGCCCCATCTGGTAGACAGACACAACAGTTTCCTCCTCACTTATTTGTAATTCATCCTGACTTTCCTTAAGCGTTCAGAGCGCCTAGCGTTTGGTGGAACAGGTAATGAACTAAACCGGACTCGCTTTTTTCTGACTCGCCTAGGCTGGGTTGGAGCCGAGATGCCTGGACGCTGTTGTTCATCTGAACCAGCACAATCTGCTGCGACAGCTTCGGCATACGTTGAACAGGTCGGTGCGTCAGGTGATGTGAGCTCAATCACAGTTGGTGATGGTGGGCATGTCTCAATAACCGAATCTTCTCCAATTTTTGGTGATGATGATAGTGGCACTCGATGCCCAGGATCAGTAGCTTGATGATTTTCCCCATGATCCATGATACGATGGCCATTTTTTGGAGACTTTAAATTTCAACAAACGCCTAACCGAAAAAGCCAATAGCTCTCAAAACTTGCTAAACCTTTCATGGAAAAAAGTGTCTTCAAACAAAAGAATAGTTTTATCTGCAAGATATTAGATATTCAATGCAGTTGTCAAAGCAACTTTTTGCTATGCTTCACAAGTTTGGAGGGCATATGAGTACGAGTAAATTGAGAAATTCCATAGGAACTTCATAAAAAAGCTCTTTCATCTACCCCAAAGTACGACTAGTTACGCTATATACTTGTAAACTGGACTACCAGAACTCTTGACGAGTACACTCAAGTCACAGGCGGACTTCATAATAAAGGTATGCTGTCATTATCTCAAGACTTTCCAAAAAACTATTTTTGTATGAGTTGAGGAACAAGGACTGCTGGTATGAAAAATAGGTTTCTATTGGCAATGCTTGTGGAGAAACCTTACATATTGATGTGAACAACCAACGCGATTTGAAAGACCAACTCTACCGCATTATTCAGAAAAACGAAGACTCTATTCTGAAAGCAGATCGTGTAAACAGAAATTTTTAGTCTGCTGCTTTTTTGTGATTTTCACTTTAGAATGATCTGTATGCAGCTGCGATCCGTTAGTTTGTTCTGTTTTCAGGAATTTGATGGATATTGCCAGGAAGTTGCATCTTTTGTTGTTGTGTTGGCCAGTGTTTTTCTTAACAAGGGTAGAATTTTCTAATTTTTTAGTCCTAATTTATAATGCTCCACAGCGGTTTAAATTTTGATAATATTTTTTATGGGTGAATAATTAGCAAGTGTTGTACCATTTTGAAATCTTGGTAAAATGGGCCAACTTTTTAAATAACTTGCCGAGGGTAGTGCGGTAAATTTTTTTTAAAGTATGAAGTATCAAAGTTAAGCTTAAAAAAAAAATTTCACCATTACTCAGTCAAATTTTATTTTTCTTACGAAAACTACGATATTTATTTTTGAATTTTTAATTGGGAATAATAGCATAATTAGTAAGGATTACATAAAAAATAAACACAGCAAAATATGAAAATTTGTGACCACAGTACCTAAAAGTGTGGTCTAGTGTAACGATTTTTATAATTTTTATAAATACCTATTACTATTTTTACTAAACAAGGCGAGATGGATTTTTTTCCTTACTTTTCCTAGTACGGACATAACCTACCCTTTCACCAGGTGCCCGCTTGACGTTGAGTTTCGGGACACCCTGTAGACCAAACCGCAACACCAACATTACCCCCCTCTTTGATTTATTGGAAGGCATTTCTTTAGGCTCCTCTAAAGTTCTAGTAGCTGGTGACCTAAATTGCAATCTTTTAGCTGACTCTTCACTTATTGACGCAATGAGGACGTTCAATATGTTTCCGGTCAATAGTGATTCCTACCCATTTTTCTAGGAATATAAATACGCTTCTGGATGTTTACTTTGTAAGCGATTCAAATTATATTCTTTTATATGATCAACTCTCGGCTCCGCCTTTCTCTAAGCACGACTTGATTTATTTAACTTTTGATTTTGGTATAAGTCCTTCCAACACATCTTATCAATATCGAAATTTCAAACACATCGATTATGCCGCCTTGGAGCATCATACCCGAAGTATTGAGTGGGAACGGGTTTATGGCACATCAAACTCGACTGAGCAAATTGAATTCATTAACTATAATATCGTTAATCTCTTTAATCACCACATCCTTCTTATCACAAAAACTGTTAGCCACAGTCAAAGATTCTGGTTCACAGATAAAATTCGGCAGCTTTTGATACAACGAAATCTGGCATATAGTCGCTGGAAACGTTTTAAGTTAGATGTGCACCATCATATTTATCGTGTCTTGCGGAACAGGGCTGTTTGCAATATTAGGGCTGGAAAAACAAGGATATAATTATATGTGTTTTAGTTAAACACAGAAAAACACACCTTGTTTTCTTTTACAAATGTTTATTTAATATTAATTTTATAACATTTAATTGATTAATAAATTGAAACGTAACTTAGATTTAACTTCTATTTAACAACGAGTTAATGCAGAACAACGAGTTACAAAAACGGAGTACAGAAATAGACTGACTTACTATTAACAATGTATTTGGGAAACCACTCTTAAACAAAGCTTAAAACAAAGCTTAACAAGCAACAGGACCCGAAGCTTAACTTAATCGGTAAGCGTCGTTTTAGTTGCTAGGCAAGATGATAATAATGATCTCCAGCTTTATCTTTGCAGAAGATGAAGTTGGAGAAATGTAAAAGACTAAGTAAGCACACTTGGTTTTTGCTTGGCAAAAATAAGTGTGGTGAAAAGTAGTTTTGTAGGTGTACGCATTGGGGAGAAATGAAGTAGCACTTTCATTATATAACACCTCCCCACACCAAATCGTTTTTGGTCCCCAAAAACATTATTTACAAAAAAGTTATTTTACTAATAATTGAATTTTTGATCTTTGATTTATAATACAATAAATTTTAATAATCCTATTCGTTACTTTTACAAAATCAAACAACATCATAAAGTCTATTTTAAATTAAAAACGCAAAAACACAAATTTGTTTTTATTCAAAGGTAATATAACATAAACTAATGACATTTCAGAAAATATTAAGAATAAATTCCAAATTTATAAGTAGCGAGTATTTGTTAACTACATACTATCAAATTTCATTTTTGATATATTTCTTTAATTGCCCGTCCCGTTGTTAACTTCCTTTAATTTGTATGCTTTAATTTAATATTATTGAAGTAAGATGTAAAAAAGCATCTTTAAAACGGTAATAAATCTTATAACTTATTTGTTTTACTTTCCTGGGCAGGGTAATATATTTTAAATCACGAAACAAACTTCTTTTTAACTTCTATCGCAAAACCATAATTTCTATGCCTAAATTCTGAAAATTCCAACGCTGGATACTGCCCTTACTCGATACACGAAACTAACGAGTTCAGTAGGGGAACGCATTCATTATCAAAGATCTGAACGCGCCCATCAAAATATCAAAATGTCAAAAAAAAGAGATGGAAAAGGAAGTCATAAATTATTAATTTTTGTTTTTATTTTATCGTTCTGAATTCAAAACGAAGTTCAAATGGTGTGTCTGGTGGAAAAATTATATTTAAAAATCGAAATTTTTACAAAATACAGATGTCTGCCAGCAAGAAAACCAGTAACTAAGAAGAAATATCTATATTTCGATGGATAAAGAAGAAACTTAATGAAAATCTGGCCGGAAAAAAAATGGTAAACAATAATGGATTAAATTGTGAAGCTCTACCGAGTGTGAATGTGAATATTGTTTTAGTTTAAGGTTTCAATATTTGTAGATGGGTTGATTGTCAAATTATAAAGGGTTTAAATATTTTGTAAAATGAATGAATGAAAATTAGTTAAAACATGAATGTGAAATCTAGTTTATTGCAATTATTGTTGAATTTCAAATTGTTTTTATATCTATGCATATTTCCCTGAAAACAAAAATGCATTATATAGTGCGAATTCAAAATCTAAATAAGGCCAAAGCGAATTGGTGAATTTAAAAGTTCTAAATGGTTTCATATTTATATCTACGTTTAAGTTGTTTTTTGTAGTATTTTGTATTTCTTTTTGTTGACGTATCTGTAACATAGTTCCCTGCAGCTGTAAAGTGACTTAATTTTTTGTATTTTGGTTTACATTTTACAATAGTTCTATTTTGAACCAAGTCTGGACATTGGTCGGAACTATGATTAAGTTTTAAGTGTTTGTTTCTTTTTTCTATTGCTATTTCCTTGTTTTGTTCGAAAACTTGGGCTAATTTTTTAATCTCTTCTTTACTGATGTTCTTAGAAATAAAATCAATTGGTTTGAGTTTTGTAGTCGTGTGTATAGTGCTATTGTAGATGTTTAAAATTTTGAATATTTTCTCATCTAAATCAGAACTGTCTTTGCTGGCATCAAGTATTCGGAGGTGCTCGTTCAACGTTTCGTGCAGCCTTTCGATGTCGGCATTACCTGTTTTGATTGAAGCCGTGGTTTTATGTAAAATTATATCATTTTCTTTTAAAAATGTTCTACTGCCGAATGCAGGATACATGTTTCACCATCCGAAACAATCTTGTTGGGTTTACCTAGAAACTGAACCCTTTGCTTTATTGCACTAAGGATAGCTATCCAATTCCTGTCTTCTAAGTAATGAATCGTAGCGTATTTTGAAAATTTATCTATGGTTGTGAGGTACATTTTGCCTCGCACTGGAAACCAGATATCGACATGAAGAATGTCGTTAATGTGTTGAGGACTTTCTGACACCTGCAATGGTATTTTCATTGGGTGTCGGTCATGCTTGGCCACATTACAGATATCACAGTTATTGACAAACTTTTGAATTTCTGTTTGCAATTTCGGATAGAAATATAACTTTTTTAATTCAAAGAAAATTTCGTTTATCCCTCTATGGTTTTTACTAAGGTGTTCATTTTTAATTATTGTTAGCATTTCGTTTTTGTCTGTAACGTCTTTAAGTCTAGATGTCGATCTAAGGATTTTAAGGTTTGTATTTAATGAAAAATATTTAACGTATATATTTTGAAAGTCAAGAAAAAGTTTCAAATCAGTGCAGTAAATGCAGATGAATCCTTTGCTGATTAAGAAACGGTTCATTATCTCAAGTAAATTACTTTTATTTTTTACAATTTGAATATAATTTTGTATCTTTTTGTGTATAATTTTCATTGTTGTCTTCTCTTTTGTGCCATAAGATAAATATATTTGTTTTTTAAACAAGTTAATTGGTTTTTCAGTTATAAAAATGTGCAGTGACTCGTCTTCCATTGCACTGTGTATGGTTGCACCAGTTGATAAAACATCAAAGTTATGTTTTTGGACTGCTGAACCTGCGATAATAACATCTTCGTTATTTTCACTTTGCTCAACATTAGAGTTTACTTCATTGTTAAAAATTTCTGCAAAATAGACTTCTTCGTCAAGATCTGAAGAATTTTTAACGCTTTTATTTTCAAAATTGTTTTCCAAAAAAACTTCATCGTTATCTTTGGAATGGTAATTTTGAATTTGATCGATAAACCGGCTAAGTCCTCTATGAGTTGACCTTGTCGCGGTGAGGGGGCTTACGTGAGGTTCTTCAACACATACACACACACACACACACACACACACACACACACACACACACACACACACACACACACACACACACACACACACACACACACACACACACACACACACACACACACACACACACACACACACACACACACACACACACACACACACACACACACACACACACACACACACACACACACACACACACACACACACACACACACACACACACACACACACACACACACACACACACACACACACACACACACACACACACACACACACACACACACACACACACACACACACACACACACACACACACACACACACACACACACACACACACACACACACACACACACACACACACACACACACACACACACACACACACACACACACACACACACACACACACACACACACACACACACACACACACACACACACACACACACACACACACACACACACACACACACACACACACACACACACACACACACACACACACACACACACACACACACACACACACACACACACACACACACACACACACACACACACACACACACACACACACACACACACACACACACACACACACACACACACACACACACACACACACACACACACACACACACACACACACACACACACACACACACACACACACACACACACACACACACACACACACACACACACACACACACACACACACACACACACACACACACACACACACACACACACACACACACACACACACACACACACACACACACACACACACACACACACACACACACACACACACACACACACACACACACACACACACACACACACACACACACACACACACACACACACACACACACACACACACACACACACACACACACACACACACACACACACACACACACACACACACACACACACACACACACACACACACACACACACACACACACACACACACACACACACACACACACACACACACACACACACACACACACACACACACACACACACACACACACACACACACACACACACACACACACACACACACACACACACACACACACACACACACACACACACACACACACACACACACACACACACACACACACACACACACACACACACACACACACACACACACACACACACACACACACACACACACACACACACACACACACACACACACACACACACACACACACACACACACACACACACACACACACACACACACACACACACACACACACACACACACACACACACACACACACACACACACACACACACACACACACACACACACACACACACACACACACACACACACACACACACACACACACACACACACACACACACACACACACACACACACACACACACACACACACACACACACACACACACACACACACACACACACACACACACACACACACACACACACACACACACACACACACACACACACACACACACACACACACACACACACACACACACACACACACACACACACACACACACACACACACACACACACACACACACACACACACACACACACACACACACACACACACACACACACACACACACACACACACACACACACACACACACACACACACACACACACACACACACACACACACACACACACACACACACACACACACACACACACACACACACACACACACACACACACACACACACACACACACACACACACACACACACACACACACACACACACACACACACACACACACACACACACACACACACACACACACACACACACACACACACACACACACACACACACACACACACACACACACACACACACACACACACACACACACACACACACACACACACACACACACACACACACACACACACACACACACACACACACACACACACACACACACACACACACACACACACACACACACACACACACACACACACACACACACACACACACACACACACACACACACACACACACACACACACACACACACACACACACACACACACACACACACACACACACACACACACACACACACACACACACACACACACACACACACACACACACACACACACACACACACACACACACACACACACACACACACACACACACACACACACACACACACACACACACACACACACACACACACACACACACACACACACACACACACACACACACACACACACACACACACACACACACACACACACACACACACACACACACACACACACACACACACACACACACACACACACACACACACACACACACACACACACACACACACACACACACACACACACACACACACACACACACACACACACACACACACACACACACACACACACACACACACACACACACACACACACACACACACACACACACACACACACACACACACACACACACACACACACACACACACACACACACACACACACACACACACACACACACACACACACACACACACACACACACACACACACACACACACACACACACACACACACACACACACACACACACACACACACACACACACACACACACACACACACACACACACACACACACACACACACACACACACACACACACACACACACACACACACACACACACACACACACACACACACACACACACACACACACACACACACACACACACACACACACACACACACACACACACACACACACACACACACACACACACACACACACACACACACACACACACACACACACACACACACACACACACACACACACACACACACACACACACACACACACACACACACACACACACACACACACACACACACACACACACACACACACACACACACACACACACACACACACACACACACACACACACACACACACACACACACACACACACACACACACACACACACACACACACACACACACACACACACACACACACACACACACACACACACACACACACACACACACACACACACACACACACACACACACACACACACACACACACACACACACACACACACACACACACACACACACACACACACACACACACACACACACACACACACACACACACACACACACACACACACACACACACACACACACACACACACACACACACACACACACACACACACACACACACACACACACACACACACACACACACACACACACACACACACACACACACACACACACACACACACACACACACACACACACACACACACACACACACACACACACACACACACACACACACACACACACACACACACACACACACACACACACACACACACACACACACACACACACACACACACACACACACACACACACACACACACACACACACACACACACACACACACACACACACACACACACACACACACACACACACACACACACACACACACACACACACACACACACACACACACACACACACACACACACACACACACACACACACACACACACACACACACACACACACACACACACACACACACACACACACACACACACACACACACACACACACACACACACACACACACACACACACACACACACACACACACACACACACACACACACACACACACACACACACACACACACACACACACACACACACACACACACACACACACACACACACACACACACACACACACACACACACACACACACACACACACACACACACACACACACACACACACACACACACACACACACACACACACACACACACACACACACACACACACACACACACACACACACACACACACACACACACACACACACACACACACACACACACACACACACACACACACACACACACACACACACACACACACACACACACACACACACACACACACACACACACACACACACACACACACACACACACACACACACACACACACACACACACACACACACACACACACACACACACACACACACACACACACACACACACACACACACACACACACACACACACACACACACACACACACACACACACACACACACACACACACACACACACACACACACACACACACACACACACACACACACACACACACACACACACACACACACACACACACACACACACACACACACACACACACACACACACACACACACACACACACACACACACACACACACACACACACACACACACACACACACACACACACACACACACACACACACACACACACACACACACACACACACACACACACACACACACACACACACACACACACACACACACACACACACACACACACACACACACACACACACACACACACACACACACACACACACACACACACACACACACACACACACACACACACACACACACACACACACACACACACACACACACACACACACACACACACACACACACACACACACACACACACACACACACACACACACACACACACACACACACACACACACACACACACACACACACACACACACACACACACACACACACACACACACACACACACACACACACACACACACACACACACACACACACACACACACACACACACACACACACACACACACACACACACACACACACACACACACACACACACACACACACACACACACACACTTCAACAATTGCAGAATCACACTAACTAAAATAACTCAATCTAACTAAAATCATGAACTCAAAAGCTACCAATAATAATAAAATTCGAGTGGGGATGTCCACTCAAATGTCGGCAGGAGTCACGACTTGCCTCGAAAGAGGAGGAGTCGCCAGTGACCAAAAGTTCATTAATGAAAGACAAAAAGAAAATATATAAAAAAGAAAAACAAAAACAAATTCACTCGTCAGGCGATATGACCGGTAGGACGACCTCAACTCCCGGGAAGGCTGTAAAGCCGTCCGAGAGTAGGGGTAGTGCTGCCAGTCTGGACGCTCCTCCACAGCTGTCGGGACAAATCACGGTCGGTAGTGGGGATACTGTGACTTACAGTACCTCTGCTGCCCTCCGTGACTGCCCCCCGACAGTTGCGGATGTAAATAACAAAAACAGTGGCAGTGCCACAGTGACACACTGTGACACTCCCACCGCACTATTGAGCTCAGACTCTCGAGAAATTCCCCTCCTTGATGGGGGTGTGGCTGTGACTTTCAGCTCCACCTCGGACAAGGAGAGGAATACCACCGCCCAACAAAAACCTTCGGACTCAGGAAGGGGTGTCCAGGGGGCTGATGGAGCCGTGACTTACGGTTCCACCGGCGTCAGGGGTAAACCTTCCTCGAGCTCCATGGGGATTCCCCCCTGCGACGGTGAGGTTGTGACTTACAGCACCACCGCTGGAGGGAGGAGTGTAACCTACTCACGAAAAGATAGACGGAACGCGGAGAGATTAGTGAAGATGCTAGGTGACTTACCGGTGTCGGATCTGGACTCGAAGCAATCTGCCAAACTCGTGTGGGCAAAAAATATAATTAAAAGCGAAGACTCTATGTCTAAGCGCCAGCGATCCTTTGAGGGAACCGGTCCGGAACCCAAAAGACCAAAGGCCAATTCCAATACTCTTTCCAACATCAGGAAAGATCTATCCTTTAGTGACGTACTAAAGGATAAAACCATTTTAGCGGTGATTGATAGGAGTAATGTAGATGGTATGATCTCTTTCGATCGGTGGACGACGGTCTTGAACAAGCTTCAGGCTTCCTACTGGACCCTCATGATGGAAAATCCAGGTGAACCTGCCATTTTTGAGGATGCCGGGTGGTACCAGGGGCGCGTCAAGCTCGTCGCCTTCGATGGTCGGAGGTCGTGCGATCTATATAAGCTCGCTATCAGTAGGTTGGAGGGACTCTGGCCTGGTGCTAAGCTCGAGGTTGTGGCAAGAGAAGACATTCCTGGCAGACCAAGGGCTCGTACCAGATTACCAGCTGAACTCTCCGACAAAGAAATCATCCTTAAAATGCTACAATATGGTAACCCATCCCTGCCTACTCATGACTGGAAAGTCGCCAAGCTGGAGGATCCGGAGGGTCCTTATAGATCGGCTATTATAGTCATCAATAGGGATTCACTAGCTCCACTAGCGTCGACCAAAGGAGTGATTAGGTTTGGATGGTCTACCATTACGCTGAAAGTGTATAGGAAAGACGAAGAAAGTGCTAGACTAGCACTCACAACATCGGAGGATATACCCGTAGTGGAAGAACCTGCTGGTGTTATCAACCTTCCAGAAATGGAAATAGATGCACCCAGCACTTCTTCTATAGGTATGCCCTCCTCCAAACCAGATACCGCATCCGACTTGGATGCTCACACTGTCGACAGTCCTTCCGACATGGAGACTGAAGACTACATTAATGAAGATTTTCTTTTACGCTCATCCTCGGAGTCTGACTCAGAGGAGGACCTCAATAGCGCTGTAAGAGGTGGTCTGGAAAACTGCAACCGAGATGGTTCAGCTACTACATATTAACCAACATTCCAAACTGGCTTCGGCCTCTCTTCTTCTCCGACTGCAAACAAAAGGGGAAGATATTGTCCTGATCCAGGAACCATGGATTGTCAAATCTGTTGTTCATGGACTCAGGACTCCTGGGTACTACTTGCTGTATGCATTGGACAAAGGTGAGCCACGATCCTGCATATTAGTGAGAAGTAATATTAATGTATTTATACTCCCTGACTACAGCGATCGAGACGTTACTACGGTCAGACTGCAGACCAAAGAAGGCATATACTGGCTTGCCTCAGCTTACCTTGGCCACGACCATCTCGGCCCCCTCCCCAGCGACATGCTGAGGAGAATTATAGAGGAATCAGAGCGGCTAAATACGTGCCTCCTAATTGGTTGTGACGCCAACGCACACCATACAGTCTGGGGGAGTACAAATATAAATGATAGAGGTGAGTCTCTTTTTGATTATATTCTCAGTACTAACCTAATTGTAACTAACACTGGGAATGAACCAACATTCATAACCAGAAACAGACAAGAAGTCTTAGACATAACACTTGTTTCCGATTCGATTCATCATAGGATCACGAATTGGAAGGTATCTGCAGAGCACTCATTCTCTGATCACAGATACATCCAATTCGAACTTATTGATGACACTAATAAACAACCAGCCTTCCGTAATTATCGAAAGACTGATTGGCAAAAATACAGGGATACTCTAAAAAGTTTAATTAAACCTGATCTATTGAAAATCCCTTCTAATATAAACGAACTTGACAAAAAAGTCAACGATCTAACAGCAGCCCTTAACAAATCATTGTCAGCCTCCTGCCCTCTTACTCGTATAAGAGGAAAACGGAAGGCACCTTGGTGGAACTCGGGGCTGGAACCGCTCAGGAAAACTTGTAGAAAGTCCTTCAACCGAGCTAAATACTCCAAAGAAATCGCAGACTGGGATTCCTACAAAGAATCCCTGGAATTATATAAAAAAGAGCTGAGGAAAAGTAAAAGAGCCTCCTGGAGGAACTTCTGTGGTAAAATAGAAGACACTTCAGAGGCTTCTAGATTAAGGAAAATCCTCTCTACCAATCCTACAATGCCTAGCTTCTTTAAAAAAGCAGACGGCTCATGGACCAATACCTGCGAAGAATCGCTTAACTTGCTACTTGACACCCATTTCCCAGGTAGCTCCCTTAACATAGTAAACCTTGATTGTAGTCCAATTGGATCAATCAATAATAATACTAGTAAACTTGGTCTAGTCACTAGGGAAAAACTAAAATGGGCCATCAACAGCTTCAATCCATACAAATCTGCTGGACCTGACGGCATAATACCAGCAGAACTTCAACAGTCTATGGATATTATTATCCCTATCCTGGAAGTAGTACTAAACGGATGTTTAGAGTTGAAATACATTCCATCCTTATGGAGGGAAGTAAAAGTTGTGTTCATTCCCAAAGCGGGAAAATGTTCCCAAGTGTATCCAAAAGACCTCAGACCTATAAGTCTATCATCATTCCTTCTTAAGACTTTAGAACGCCTGATTGATATCCATTTGCGAAATGCCATAGACACAACTCTAGTGTCTACAGCACAACACGCTTACTGCAAAGGAAAATCGGTAGACACTGCCTTGCATACCTTAGTAAGCGCTATCGAATATTCCCTACATCACAAACAGTATACTCTGGTAGCATTCCTTGATATCGAGGGTGCTTTTAACAACGTCAGCAACCAAGCAGTCACAACGGCACTAGACAATCTTAAAGTAGACAGATCCCTGAGTGAGCTTATAAATCTTATGCTAAAAAGTAGGCTAATCAACTCAACCCTAGGAGACGTCTCCCTAAGAAGATCAGTCAGCAGAGGTACTCCACAAGGTGGAGTCCTATCCCCTCTTCTATGGAACTTAGTTGTCAATGAATTTCTAGTTGACCTGGAAGCAGAGGGATTCAAAGTGATTGCATACGCTGATGACGTCGCCATTGCGATATCAGGAAAACATGCTCAAATTCTTATTGAGCTAATGCAAACAGCTCTTAACAAGCTTCTTAAGTGGACTGGTAAATGTGGGCTAGGAGTAAACCCCCACAAAACTGAACTGGTCCTCTTCACAAGGAAATATAAAATTCCACACCTAAATGCTCCGCCCATTAATGGAACTCCACTAACTTTCTCAAATGAAGCTAAATATCTAGGCCTTGTTCTAGATAAGAAGCTCACATGGAAACCCAACATTCAGGAAAGAGTAAAAAAGGCCACGGTGGCTCTCTTTTCATGCAAAAAAGCAATAGGGAATAAGTGGGGTTTATCCCCACAAATTACCCACTGGCTATATACAGCGGTCATAAGACCGATACTAACTTATGGGATAACAGTATGGTGGACTGCTTTGGATAAAGTGTCCTACCGGGACCACCTAAGCAAAGTCCAAAGATCAGCATGTCTATGTATCACTGGAGCACTGCGTACGACACCTTCAGCTGCCTTAGACATTCTTCTTAATCTTACACCCCTCGACATTTTTAGTAAACAAATGGCCGCGAGTACAGCAATCCGTCTCAGAGCCACGTCTCAATGGACCAATAACTCAATTGGCCACACTATTATTCTGAATTCATTCAGAACGATTCCAAGTCACTCTGACTACACCATACCCCAACTGGTTTTTGAAAACAACTTTCGAGTCTCCATTCCATCACGGTCTGACTGGGACGAAGGACATTTCTCGAGAGGTGATTCGATTCATTTCTACACTGATGGTTCAAAAACCGAAGATGGGGTTGGGGGCGGAGTGTACTCAGAAGGACTAAATCTTAGTCTATCTTTCCGACTCCCTAACTATTGTAGCGTGTTCCAAGCGGAACTTCTGGCGATAAAAGAGGTTCTATCCTGGCTCAAGGAAAACGTGATATCCACGTCGAATATCCGTATCTTTTCAGACAGCCAAGCAGCCCTTAAATCATTCGAGGCGGTTTCCACGAACTCAGCAACAGCCCGCAACTGTCGCACATCTCTCGCGGAGATGGCAAAACAGTTTAACATTCACCTTTTTTGGGTGCCGGGACATAGAGATATCCCAGGAAACTGCAAGGCCGATGAACTCGCTAGAAATGGAA
The DNA here is from genome assembly GCA_916050605.2 of Platycheirus albimanus. Lineage (NCBI taxonomy): Eukaryota > Metazoa > Arthropoda > Insecta > Diptera > Syrphidae > Platycheirus > Platycheirus albimanus. The sequence goes on along the minus strand of OU696696.1, from coordinate 169,549,151 downwards.
CTACTGAACCACTTTCACCCGACAGGAGGAATATTGGTATACCTATCGCTACATGTAAACTCATGCTAAAACACGATGCCATGAACGAAACAAATCTAAGGTGGTCAAATTTGACTACCTGTCAGGCGACAAAACAGATCTGGCCAAAACTAGATCCAAAACGCTCCATATGTTTGTTATCTCTTGGTAGATCACACCTTAGCTCCTTAATCGGTGTCATAACTGGACACTGTCTTATAGGCAGACATGCTACTAGACTCGGTGTCTTCTCGAACGACTTCTGCAGAAGTTGCATGGACGAGGAAGAAGAAGAGACTATAACACATCTTCTTTGTTCATGCCCTGCTCTCTCACAAAGACGAAAATTACATTTGGGAGATTTCTTCCTCAACGATATAAATGACCTAACTCAGACAGACATACACTGTCTCCATCGCTTTGTTAAAAGTTCCAATTGGTTTTAAAATTAGTGAGGTAGTGCCTTACTTTCATATGTGGTATCACAATGGACCTAGTATCTGGTCTAAGTGTGTCAGTCGTTGACTGACAGCCACCTTAACCTAACCTAACCTAACCGTCTGCTACACAATTTTCTTTCCCTTTTAGGTACTCGATATTGAAGTCGTACTCATTTAACATTATTTTCCAACGTTGTAGCTTCATGTTGGGAACTTTAATCCCACTCAACCATACAAGTGGTTTATGGTCCGTTTTTACGGTGAACTTCCTTCCATATAAGTACGTCCTAAAGTACTTCACTGACCATACAACTGCAAGGAGCTCTTTCTCAATTGTCGAGTAGTGGAGCTCATGTTTATTGAGCGTGCATGAAGCATAGCAGATGGGATGTCCATTCTGACTCAACACTGCTCCAAGGGCATAATTGGATGCGTCAGTTGTAAGGACAAATGGTTTATTGAAGTCTGGACTTTTAAGAATTGGATCGGAAGTGAGCAACAATTTTAAATTTTGAAAAGATTTTATGTACTTTGGGTCAGATATATTCAACTTTTCAGTCTTTTTTAGATACTTTATCATTGGGTGGGCCACCTTTGCATAGTCTTTTACAAATTTCCGGTAGTACCCAGTAATTCCCAAAAATTGCTTAATACCTTTAATGTTGGTTGGTATTTGCATTTCTACAATAGCCTTAACTTTGTTTGGATCCGGTTTAATACCATTACTAACAACAACATGTCCCAAGTAAGATGTTGACAACTCCGCGAAACGACATTTACTTATTTGGACTTTCAAATTGTAGTCTTTCAAGACTTGAAGAATTTTTTTGAGAGCTTGGAGATGCTCCTCAAAACTTGTAGAAAAAATCAAAATGTCATCCAGATAAATAACACAAATTAAGTTTATGAAATCTTTAAGGATGTGGTTCATCAAACGTTGAAATGTCTTTGGAGCGTTTTTCAGACCAAATGGCATCCTTAAAAACTCATAGTGACCCTTTTTTGTCGAAAATGCTGTCTTTGCTCTATCGCGTGGGTCAACTTCGATTTGATGGAAACCTTTTACGAGATCTATGACAGAAAAATAATTGCACTTCCCAAGCTTGTCAAAAAATTCGTCTGAACCAATCATAGGAAAGCCGTCATCGATTGTTTGCTCATTAAGCTTCCTATAATCGATTACAATTCGCCATTGCTTCTTTCCCTCATAATCGTCCTTCTTAGGAACGACCCAAATTGGCGAATTGTAGGGACTGTGACTTGGTACAATTATCTTCTGTCTAAGCATCTCATTGATTTGTCGATCAACTTCCTCTGTGTGAATTTCTGGATAGCGATAGAGTTTGCTATAAATTGGAATCTCGGTTTTTGTTTTTATTTGGTGCCTGATTTCGTTAGTAAACGTAAGATCATCACCTTCTTTATAAAAAATTGATTTGAAGGACCGAAGCAAGGATTTTAGGCTAGAAGCGTCATTTAAACTTAAATGTTTTGCCAAAATTTTATCATATGCCTCGGAATCGAAAGCCTCGCTGCAAAAGACATTAAATGAATCATCTTCAAAACAGTGGTTAGCGTAAACTTCTTCTTAAAAAATATTGGGATTCTTGCAAATTCAGTTTTAAGAACACGATTTTTATAATCAATGACCGGATTCAGATCGACGAGTATGTTATTTCCTACTAAACCATCAAAATAATCATGGAAAGCGTATTCAATGAAATTAACGAAACTATTCGGTTTATTAAATTCTCCAAAAAGAGGGATACGGTATTCTTTATTTGTTTGCACATTGCGGTCAAGTACTTTGAGAGTATGTATTCTAGGAGGAATTTCCCACTTTGGATCACACAAATTTTTGTTTATAATGCTGTACTCCGCCCCGCAATTGATAATAAACCTTAAAGGTTTAATTTTATTTTGAAAAACTAAATAGGGTAATTGTTTGTTTGACCATCTGGAAAATTTTGACGGTTACCAAAATGGTTATTATTATTTTGAATGTCTTCGTTTAGGGTAATATCCATAGATTCCTGGCTGTTATGCTGCCTATTCCTATTAAAGCCCCGCGATTGATTCCTATTCCTATTAATATTGGTTTGTCGTGATTGATCGCTGTTATTGTTACTTTGGCGTGATTGCCCGCTGTGATTGGAGTTGTTATTGAAGCGTGATTGTCCGCTGTTATTGGGGTTGTTATTTTGACGTGATTGTTCGTTTTGGTTGTTGTGATTATATTGACGCGATGGTATTGAATGAAAAAAAGAATAATTGTTGTGACCTGATGAACCTCGCTGGGTAAAATTATTAAATTGCCTGTTTTGACCTCTAGCAAAATTATTATTGTGACCATAGGAATTATAGCAGTTCCTATTTGAACTACTTTGAGACCTGCCTATTTCACAAAAATTGGTATTAGGTCCTAAACGTTGGTGATTTATTTCAATAATGATTTTGAATGCATCGGTCAAAGAGTTGGGGTTTCGACTTAGAATAATAGACTTAGTTGGTTCCGGTAAATTATTTTTAAATGCTTGAAGAGCAATTCTGTTATTTGACTCGATCATTGCACTAATGTCATTTGAGTGGTTTTCAAGCAAATAAATACCATTTATTCTGCTAAGCAAATTATTTATCCTGTTATAATAATCTTCAATATTTGTTGAGACTCTTGCTGTCCGAATACTGTCTAACAATTCTTCCACAGACGACCTCTCACCAAAATTATTTTTCAAAATCGTTTTAATTTCAGACCAATTATTAAGTCTTCCATGTCTTTGTAGTTGGCACCTAGCCTTCCCGACAATTTTGTCCTTTATGTATCCTATAAGAAGGTTCGTTGTGGAATCTTCAAAGGATTCTATTGTAAAAATAAGAGAATCTACCCTGTCCAGGAAATCTAATAAATTTTTATTGTTACCATTAAATTCAGGAAGCTTATATATTAATTCTAAAGTTAACTTAAATTTATCTACAGGATCAATGAGTGCCATCTTCTAGGTTTCAAATTAAAGTTGGGACTACTCACTGGTAAATTTTCAGCTTCAATTATTCCGTCCTCGTGAGCTGCTTCCTATGTAGGCGGTTACAGATGTTTCACTTCAATACCTGGCTGTTTCGCTTCCTTGTGAGCCGCTTCGGATTTTGGCGGTTACAGATGTTTCACCTCAATTTGCTTGTTTTTTTTTTTATAATTATTTTTAAGTTGTATGAATGTTAATTTGGCAATTTTTTGTTTTTGTTTTGTTTAATTTTCACTCAAAGATAACATTTTGTTTTTATGTTTATTGAGCGGTGAGCGTTTTACATAGCTGGGTTGTGGAATTATTTTTTTTTCTTAGGTAAGGTTTTTCTTGTTTTCCCTCTTATGATTTTTTTTCCCACTTATTTTCTCAATCTTGTGGATTTTAAAATTTTTTTTTTTTTAGAGGTTTTTTTTCAAAAGATTTCACTTAGATAATTTAACAAATTTCTGCACGTGATTTTGTTTTTGGGGTAGTTTATTGTTTTTTTTTTTTTTTTTTACATTAATTCCACACACCGAACTTTGTTTTCCCGACTGCGCCAATTATATGTGTTTTAGTTAAACACAGAAAAACACACCTTGTTTTCTTTTACAAATGTTTATTTAATATTAATTTTATAACATTTAATTGATTAATAAATTGAAACGTAACTTAGATTTGACTTCTATTTAACAACGAGTTAATGCAGAACAACGAGTTACAAAAACGGAGTACAGAAATAGACTGACTTACTATTAACAATGTGGGAAACCACTCTTAAACAAAGCTTAAAACAAAGCTTAACAAGCAACAGGACCCGAAGCTTAACTTAATCGGTAAGCGTCGTTTTAGTTGCTAGGCAAGATGATAATAATGATCTCCAGCTTTATCTTTGCAGAAGATGAAGTTGGAGAAATGTAAAAGACTAAGTAAGCACACTTGGTTTTTGCTTGGCAAAAATAAGTGTGGTGAAAAGTAGTTTTGTAGGTGTACGCATTGGGGAGAAATGAAGTAGCACTTTCATTATATAACAATATATAAAAACTGTTTAAATTTGTCTTTGAATGGGAGACAACTTTGGAAGAACTTGCGAAAACTAGGAGTTATTAAAAAGAACCAAGACATTGGCGACGTTAATATTGATCAACTAAATCAAAATTTTGTCACACTGCTGTACCCTCTACTCACGGAAATCCCTACAACAATTTCAGGTACTCTTGATTCCCAAGGATCACATGATGAAATACATCTTTTAGATATGCAGGAAGGACTTTTTAAATTTACAGGAGTTAATGACATTGATGTCGTTGAAAGTTTTGTATCCATAAAATCGAATGCCATGGGTATTGATGGTATTCATCCTATATTTGTAAAGGCTATTCTACCAATTATTTTACCCTTTATCACGCACAATTTTAATGACAGGAGCTTTCCCATATCAATGGAAACAAGCTAAGGTAATCCCCATTTTAAAATCTCCTAACGGTAATGATTATAGGCCTATCGCAATCCTTCCATATCTTTCTAAAGTATTTGAAAGGATAATTCAGAAGCAGATCAATGTTCATCTCACCACTAATAATATTCTCTCTTCCAGGCAATCTGGCTTTCGCCAAAAACATAGCTGTATGACCGCCCTCATTAACGTCGTTGAAGATATTAGAGAAGCTTTAGATGATGATAAGGTTTCATTTCTGGTGCTTCTTGATTTCTCCAAGGCTTTTGACACTGTAGATTACCTTAATTTGTGCAATAAGCTTTTGACGTCACACAAATTTTCAGCTTCGGCCGTGAAGTTAATAAAGTCCTATCTCTGTGAGAGAAGACAAGCTGTTGCAGCTCGGAATAGGATATCTAATTTTCTTTCTAACCTAAGAGGTGTACCACAAGGGTCAATATTAGGAACTCTTCTCTTTTCACTCTAAATAAATGAACTCCCTCTGCAATTATCAACATCCTCGATCCAAATGTATGCCGATGACGTCCAGTTAATTAAAAGCTGTTCTCTTGGTCTCATTGAAGACTGCACGAGCAACATAAACCTTGACTTGCAAAGTATTTTAGCCTGGTCAGTAAGAAATGGATTATTTTTAAACCCACGGAAATCTAAATGCATAGTTATTAGTAAGAAATCCCTAGATCTTTCATATTTTCCTAACATTATGTTGAACAACTCCCCTATAGAATATGTTCAAACTGTAAAAAATCTTGGAATGGTATTTAATAGGACTTTGAATTGGGATAAGCATATAAATGTGACAGTTGGGAAAGTATATGGAATACTACGTCTGCTTAGATCAACACAGTACTTTACTCCTTTCAAAACACGTCTGATGTTGGCTAAAACGATTGTTTTTCCTGTGCTTACCTATGGGTGCGAAGAATTTTGCAAGTGCGATGCAATCAGCAGGCGTAAACTTAACGTTGACTTTAACAACACGGTCCGATATATACATGGACTAAAAAGATTTGACCACATTTCACACTTTTCAAGAAGAATTTATAATTCGTCTTTTGATAACCTGTTGAGATATAGGACTTTGATTTTGTTATTTAATATCATCCATACACACCAGCCCTGCTACCTCTTCAATAGATTACGCATGTCCTCATCTGAAAAATCGGAACAGCTCATACATCCTCGGTTTTCCTGTCTGACTTCCGAACGTCAGTTCTTTATCAATGCAACCCGCTTGTGGAACTCTTCACCAAGGCACGTTAGAAGACTGAGAGACATAGTGCACTTTCGTAGAGAACTTCAAGACTATCTTCAATCATATCATGGCTGATATATATACATACAATTGACATAATATTTTTGAACTTATGTTTTCAATAATTATAGAATTAATCTCATTATTACTCAAGTAAATTTTTGTTTTCTTTTCTATAAAGGTAACAACTATGTACTTTTATCATTTTTAACGTAACAATTTCTCCTCAATCATTTTGCTTAAACCACTGTTTTCAAATTATATCGCTTATTACTAATTCATAAGATATTGTATCTTAAAGTGTAAGCAGTCAGATAAATAAATAAATAAATAAAATAAATAATATAATTAATGTTCCACTTTTATCTTTTTACATTGCATTCTAGACTCTCCAACCTTCAACACCCATGCAGTTGCCAAGTTCATCGGCACAAATCTTTTTTTCACCTGAAGAAGGTCTTCCTTTTCCAAAAGCTGGACCAAGATTCACTACAAACCGAGGAAGAAAGAAGCGCAAAACAGCTATCTTAACAGACACGCCCGAAAAACTGGAAATAGAGTTTGAATTTCAAAATCGTCAGAAAGCTAGGAAAGCGGTATTTGCAATAAAAAGACCGAGTGGGCAGACAAAAAAAAAATAAAGAAACCACCAAGGAAAATTTCCGAAAGCGACTCTTCAAGTGAAGATAAAAATGATTGCTTGTGCTTGGTATGTTTGGAGTGGTTTTGCCGCAGCAGTGGAGGTGAACAATGGGTCCAATGTCAAGAATGCAAGGGTTGGGCCCATGAGGCATGAACAAAGGGAGATACTTTTTACATGTGTCACAACTGTCTCTCCGAATGAAAACCTCTCAAGTATGAATTTGAAATCAATTTTTTTATTACTATACTAGCGGGACCCGGCGCGCGTTGCTACGCCCAAGAAAAAAACATGTATTTTGTAATAAATCAACTCGATGGCGATAATTTTAAAGGATTTTATTTATAATGCTAAAGTTGTAAATCAATTCAATACAATAGTGTATACAACATTTTTTGTTTGATGTTGTGGTGCATGTATAAATAAATTTTTTGGGGCTTCCACTCTGAAACATGCTACGTATAATTGTCCGTGTGAAAAACACGGTTCCTCCAAATTCACACCACACACTTTGTAACGTAGTTAAAATTTTATTTATATTGCTTAATCATCCCCCAATACATCAGGCCACCTTCTGGCAGACTATGTGAAAACATATGTCTCGTTCCGAGCGCCATCTGTAATGTGGGATAATATAACAATTAATTGGGTCGGGGTGTCCTTTTACTACCGGTAACGCTCTTCAATACTATTGTCGATAGTAATTAAAGCTTTTTTTATTTAAAGTAAAAAGGAGGAATGACCTTGCAATTCAGGGAATTATCAATACTAAAACTCCTCACCATGAACTGCCCTAACTCGGCATCTCAACCAAAAGCTAACTGTCATATCTATACTCGACTTCTTAACAAACCAAAAAGTACTGCCACCAAAGAAAACTTAATCCCCTAAAATATCTAGGCCGATACAGAATGCTAGTAGGAGAGAGTAGACCTTCACCGGTTTATTTCACACCTTCGGTGTGACGTGAAGCTGTAATCACTCGGTCTCGAACTCCTACCAACACTTATTTATTCTCCTCTCGATGTATTTAGCTGTCATATACACCTTCTAAGTTAACACCTCAACTCTGATCAAGAGTTCCTTCGAAAACCCTAAGGATCTTTGAGGAAACCCTTGAGTAAACCACCTCTTTCCTTCTCACCCGTTATATGATTAACTTTCCTCATTTAACGGACATGAATTTGGGAGATGGGTGTCTTGGCTCCACAGTCGCGGTGGTCTGCTGTAGGATGCCATTGCAAAGCTCGACGGATGGGGAGGGGTCCTTGCAACAGGAGTACACAAGACGGTGTTACATTTATTATTAGCACACCGTGGACTAGGCTGGTCTTAGTCCAAGCAAGTTTTAATTAACGAGGCCCGAGTCATTGCGCGAGTAATTTGGCATAAATGTAGTAAGAATTGCTGATGGAAGTTTAAAATGAGGGACTCATAAACTACAAGCTACTTTTCATGAGTCAGGTTCGTTACTATTAAGAGGGAGAACCTTTCCATAAAAAAAAAGAAAAAGTTCCACCAAGGAACATAGATGTTCGTGTCCTTGAGGCACTACTAAAAAAAAATAAAGAACTCCAAAAAGAGAAGCCCTTAACCACTACTTCTTAACCTAGCTGGTTGTGACCTCGATGTTACAAACTACAAGAAATAGTGATGGGGTGAGGGGAGAGAGATGGGTTATTCCCCTCGCAGCTGTCTATACCCTCCCTTTAAGCTCAGTGGCTTCATACTCCACTAGCTTCCATTGGACTCACTATAGCTGCTACAACAAATTATAAGCAAGTCCCCACTATGAAGACGGAAGTCCAACCGACTTCCTGTTTTACATCATCTCCATATTCTTCATCTCCGCTTCGGGATGAAATTCGTCTCAAATGCTCTCTCTCGCCAAAAACTTCCTCTAACACCTTCTTACCATCTCGTTGATGGGAATTATCTACATATGTTCCTGTAAAGCAATTGAAACTTACTTCCCAATAAAGAAAATCAACTTCGTGTACTAATTGAAACAATATGAATATTCTTAAGGCAATTTGCCATGACTCATATAATTTTCAAAAGGATATCTCTTATAATTAACATCAGTATCTTAAAACAACTATCTTAAAGCTAAAAAAATAAAATGCACGACTGGGTCGCACGTACTTGCTCTGTTGGTGCAATAGTACAATGAAAACAAACTTTTCGATCAATAAGAACAATTAATTTTTGAAAAATTTGGTAAAAACCAAACAAATTTGGCTAAAACTGGAAAACTCGATATACGGGAGGTAACGTTAAGAAACCTTTAATATTTAAAATTAAGACGTTATCTTTTGGGTGTTATAAATGATACAAATGTCCACTTATGGGTTATGGCCTAATTAATAATACTGTTTAAAGCAATTTCCGCTATTATCATATATAGCCAAAAACTAAAAATGCAGTTTTGTTTGAAGTATTCTATGTATGTTACATACAAAGTTTCATAAAAATCGGGGGAGCCTTTTTTGAGTAAATTAGAAAAAATGAAAAAATTGGCCAAAATCTAGTGGCTCTTTGTATAGGAGCCACCATTTAAAAAAGAGAAACTGAAAAAAAATCAATGCCATCTGATAGGAAGCTGTAAGGAACTATACGAAACAAAGTTTGAGTGAATTCGATGCAACCGTTGACAACTTATGGCCATTTGAAAAAAAGCCGTTAAGAGCAGATCTCCGTTATTTGCATTTTTAGCCAAAAACTAAAAACGCAGTTCTCTTAAAAACACTAAAAGAATATAACACACAAAGTTTAATCAAAATCGTTAGAGCCATTTTCGAGAAAATTAGAAAAAACCAAAAAAAGTTGGCTAAAACTCAACGGCTCGTTGTATGGAAGCCACCGTTTAGAAAGGCTTCAGTGAAAAATTTACTAAACCATCCTATAGAACACTATTAAAAACTGTGTCAAACAAAGTTTTAGTTGATTCAATCAAGCCGTTGTGAACTTATGGCTATTTGAAAAAAGCCGTTAAAACCTGATTTTCGTTACGACCATTTGAGCCAAAAACAAAAAACGCAGTTTTGTAAGAAATGCTTAAAGTAAGCTAAATTATAAATTTAATCAAAATCGTTAGAGCCGTTTTCGAGAAAATCCAAATTGAAAAAAACCGTTACTTGAAAGGTACCAGTTTGAGCCGGGCTAAAACGAAACAAAAAAAACCTCGACAACCGTTTTTCTTCAAACTGCTATATACCAAGTTTGAAGAAAATCCGTCAAGCGGTTTAGGCTGTAGCATGACGTGAAAAAGCGCACATCCGCACAGACGCACAGACGCACAGACGCACAGACGCACAGACAGACCGACGGACGGTATGGCGAAAACCACTTTTTTGGGCTTCTCTACCATCGTAATGTCATGTTTGATTAAAACCTCGATTTTTTTTTCTGCACGAAACCAATACTTGCCCTATAGAGCAAGTAAAAAGAAATGTCTCTATAAATTAAGACGGATAAAGAAATACATTCTTTGAACTTCTAGTTTAAATACTAAAATCTATATAAGCATGTATATAACTTTATCTTACTATAAAAACTCATTAAAAATAAAAAGAAAATTAACCAAAGGTTGTATTATCTCACACAAACTAATCCTCATAAAAAAAAAACTTTATAATCTTTGAACTTTCGTAATCTTGCAACTTGCATGAACCACAATTTGCTGTTCAACACTGGATGAGGTCCGTAGACCCTTCTTTTATTGGTCGCACCTTCAGTGTGCGTATTTCAATTGAGTTCAAAAAAAAAAGAATCTGTCAACAAAAAAAAAAATTTCAATCGATTGTCGATACGAAAAGCGTCTTTTTCGTTACCGATACAATCTCGCAAATCACAAAAAAATTATTAGTATATGTATGTTCTGTGAGTTTTGGTTCCTTCACAAAAAAAAATATAATAAAAACTTCAAGTATTTTTGTTCTATTTTAGCACAGAAACAAACGAATCAAATCACCAAAAGAATTTCGTTAAACTACCAATATATATATTCATTTATATAACAAAAAAAAAGTTTCCGAAGGACTTACCGGAGTAGTACGAAGAATGCGCATTCTGGTCCAACTCGGTGGGGTGAAAATTCCAGCACCCTTATATGCCTTGCTGTCGATGGAAATGTTATATATTTATGGTTTTCTTTGAAATTGGTTTGGTGCGCCGACGACAAATACAAAATACATAAAAAAAAACTATGACTTTTTATCACACGCGGTTAAATGATTATCGCATTGATTCTAACTTTGTAAAACACAAAAAAAATATGCAAATATAAATATTGCTCTTTATTGTACGTTAACTCATCGAGAATCTTCGTCAGGAGATACATATCCTCATCTCATATGTTTCAATTTAGGTTTAGCTGTATGGATTTAAAAAGGTATTTAGTTTGTGTTGCGAGTAAGTATAACCCAAAATATATGATCTCTAACTACTGATACTTCAATCTTATAAATAAACTACGCATATTCTATGATACTAAGGATACTTAAAGATCTCGGGCTATCCTTCCGTTTTTCCAGTTTGTGGATGTATCAATTCGTTGCAGCCAAAAAAAAAATTAGATGTGTCTACGACACCCGTGTTGGTCGGCGTTAAAACGTCGCGTCCGAAAGCACCACAAAAACTGTTTGTGCAATCTTTCCGTTTTCTCCGATTCTTCCATGTGAAAACAAAAGAGGTGGGTGGCGATGAAAAATCGTTGGCTGACGAGGCGACTATAAAAATCGTGGCTGACGGGACGACTAGAAAAATTGTGGCTGACTCAGGAAGCGATGAGATATATGTCCGCGCGGGGCGGCTATAAAAATTGTGGCTGAACCGTGCGGCGATGAGATTAATGGCTCATCTAGGCTGTTTGCCGATTATGTTCCTATTGGTCTGTGGCAACCTTTCTTCGGGAGTGTGGTTATTGCCGCCACGGTGCAGCCTTGCTACGTCGTTTTCCTCTCATCTAATTGAAAGGAAAGAAACACCTAGTTATCACGACTAAAGAATTTAAAAATATGGGTATATTTTTCTTACCAGAATACTTCTAATTAATGTGAGAACAGGAACGAAAGGAACAGTGGACTGCAACGCAATTCCTCCTGCTTCTGCTGAACAGTTTAGATGCTCCAAAGATTCTACTTGTGACAGTAACTGTAACCTTTTTCTGGACTTTCTAGAGGATATTGGAGCCTACTTCCTTAATGGGAGAGCATTTAACGACAAGACTGGCGAATTTACGTTTGTAAGCAGCAGGGGTTCATCGGTAATCGACTATATTTGCCCCTCTTATGCCGCATCTCATTTGGTTGAAGACTTTCCTGTTGGCTGTGAAACTTTTTCGGACCATATGCCGTTGGTCTGCTCCATTAAAACTGATGACATTAACACTCCCAACAATGCCAAGAGCCTCTTTCCTCGTATCAAGTGGTCTGAAAATAGATGTCTGTCTTATAAGAATAACCTTGAGGCACTTGTACCTTCAGTAATTAAAGAAACAGATTCAATAGAAGATCGCTGTGAAGCCATAAAAAAATGTGTCTATGAAGCTAATGGTGTCCCTATAAATACTAGAATCAAATTTGAGCCCAAGAAACCTTGGTTTGATGTATCCTGTTTTTTGGCCCGAAAAACTGCTTTTAAACACCTTAAAGCATTTAGAAAATCTAATTTGGACATCTGTAGAATCAATTATAATGCTGCTAATAAAAAATACAGGACTTTATGCAAAAGGAAAAAAGAGGAGTATTTTCAGCACATAGCAAATAGCTTACAAAATGTAACTTCACAGAAAGAGTGGTGGAAGATTGCCAAAGAGATACGCGGGGAACAGTTTAGAACATCAACAAATATTTCAGCCGAAGAATTTAAGATACATTTTCAAAACTTGCTAACTCTCCCAGTCGATCGACCTCCAATTTGTTCTGAGCTTTTTGAAATTCAAGTGTCTCAGTTGGACAGCCCTATTCAACTTGAGGAGGTCTATTCTGCGATTTCATCGTCTAAAGATCTTAAGACTCCTGGGATGGATGGAATACCGTATGAATTCTACAAAAATGCAAATCCTTTTCTGATTGTAGAAATTCACAAGCTTTTTGTTGACATTTTCGAAACAGCGACAGTACCAAGCTCGTTTAAAAAATCTATTATTTATCCTTTACTTAAGAAAGGAGATTCTACGTTAGTGACTAACTATAGAGGACTGTCTTTTCTTGACACGCTCTATAAATTATTCACCACAGTTCTCTTAAAAAGACTTACAACCTGGATTGAAGCTAATAACATCATAAACGAGTTTCAAGCTGCTTACCGGAGTAACTACTCTACTGTTGATCAAGTTTATAATCTGTCCTGTCTTATACAGATCCAACTTAGCCTGAAGAAGAAGCTCTATGCATTTTTTATAGATCTAAGAGCTGCCTTTGACAACATAGATAGAAATGCTCTATTTTACAAGCTTTCATCACTTGGATTCTCTTCAAAAATTGTCAATATTATAAAGTCTCTCTACATGGGAACCGCTGCTGCAGTTTGGGATGGCTCGAGCTCGTCTGAGTTCTTTACAACCAACAAAGGTGTGAGACAGGGATGTGTCTTAAGTGCACTTCTCTTTGTTCTCTTTTTAAATGATCTTCACGACTATCTTCCAATTGGACTATTCTTAGAAGGCCTGCAAATAAATGTTCTTCTTTATGCCGATGACATTGTGCTCGTATCGGATAATCACATAAACTTACAACAACTCATTGACAGCTTTATCAGATACTGCAACAAGTGGCACCTAGAAGTAAATCTTGGTAAATCAGAAATTGTTATTTTCCGAAATGGAGGACGTAGAGCTGCTTGTGAAAAATGGTTTTTTAATGACAATGAAATTAATGTAACAAATCAATATAAATATCTAGGTGTAGTTTTCAACTACAATATGTCTTGGAATGAGCATTTAGATAATAGACTTGCTTCGTCAAAAAACTCTATTAATTCAACATGGTCCAAACTATTGAGGAATAAGTCTGTCAATCACTCAGCTAAGTTTAAAATTCATGATGCTGCTACCAGAGCCATAATGTTGTACTGCGCTCAAGTTTGGGGATACCGAGAACACATACAGGCTGAAAAGCTTCAACGGTTTTTTATAAAAAGATGCTTCCTTCTGCCTGATAACACGCCGAACTATGTTCTACACATCGAAACCGGCCTACCTAAGGCGTTTTTAACATCATTAAAGCTGCATTTTTCGTACATACGGAGAACCATGTCTCTTACCAATGAAAGACTCCCTAGAATCTTATCAGAAGCGGTTATAAGAAGACAAATCTACTGGGCTAAGGATTGGTTACAACTTTTTCATGAAACCTCGATGGATTTCTCTTTTAATATAAATTTGCTTGATTGGAATGGATTACATAATATTCTTCTGTCTAAACTTAAGGAAAAACACTGGGTCGAGTTTACTAGGAACGCCAAGCTATCCCAATTCCATGATGAATACTGCAATCTATCGTACTCCGAAGTACCTAACTATTTTGAAGACACTAACCCCCGTGATATGATCAGTCTCATCTTAAAAGCGCGCTGTGGACTCCTGAATCTCAACGGAAGAGCCTTTCAGAGAAATACAAATGGCATATGTACACTTTGCAACCTCGATGCTTCTGAAAATACTTCTCATTTCGTTGGAGTTTGTCCAATTTTTAAAGGATATAGAAAGAAGTTCCTTGGTTATGACGTACTTTCGCATGCTCAGCTCCTCAGCATACTAAATGGAAACTGCTACTTAAACCTTTATAATTACTTGAAAGCTGCACTCAAATACCGCTACCTAATTCTCAATGAATTTTCATGACATTATTAATTCACTAAGCTAATTTTTGTTTCAAATGTCACTTTTAAACCTGACAGGCAACTTAAAGTTATTGTCATAATTAATTTTATACCAGCACAAACATGATTTTGTAAACATTTTTTGAAAATAAAATTATATATCTATCTATCTATCTATCTATCTACTTCTAATTGGTTCCCACAAATAAAAACTTCTTTCTATTTATTACTTCCTTCTAATATATGATTATTATAAAAAAATTAACTCCTATTTGTTTTTACTCCTCGATGATCTTCTCGGCACGGTGTTTGAATTTTGAAAGACAGACTAATCATGGAGGAAATTACTGGAGAGCTTGTTTTCTCCACTCTGACAAAAAAAAAGATGGCTGAATATTGGTGGAGAGTGCCACGTACACAAATTTGGAGAATGTTAGTACAGTACTAACCTAAACTCTCTGAGTTTGCGAATTTGCATACAGGGTGTGTTTATTTTCAACAGAATAATACGTACTTGTGGTACAGTATTAATATTTTACCATTTAACTATTTCTGGTTGAATTCTTGCAACACATTTTCGTGGATGGTTTCTTTAGATAATTCCTTCCGATATGTTGCTTCGAATTTTAATTTATTTTTTGAGTGAGCCGATTTTTGCTCATATTTCTCTTCTAGTTTATGAAGAGGATATTATTCCGGTGATGATTTTTTTTGTGTGACATCACAACATTTCCGACTGAGACATTTGACAGGACGGGACTACAAAATGACAGGACAGGATGGTATAATGACAGGACAGGATGGTAATCTGACAGCTGTCATCGGGATAGAAAAATTTTCCCTACAAAACTTGTGATTTGTGTCAAGTTCCCACTTGAAACAAAGTGCAAGGAATGGAAAATCATTCGCTTAAAGAAAGTTCGTACCAACGAACTAGGCTCACAACTACCGCTGGCTGAGTTTTAAACTGAGTCTCATGCACAGCTGCAGCCGGGCATACAACATCTCATTGATATAACGTAATCTGTTATCGTTTTAGGTCCTTAGTATGGGACCTTGATATATGACCTTTTTGGTCCACTACTTCATATAGGTGATTTCCTATTACTTTATGAATTTTTACTTTGACGAATTTAGGAGCTAGTTTGGCATTAAAGTGTTTAGTAGCATCGCTGAGTACAATATTTCGTTTATATACTTGTTCTCCTACCTTGAAATCAACTTTCCTACTTCTCAGGTTATATACTTTTTCATAGTCTGCGTGTGTGGCCTCTAAGGTAGATTTGAGGTATGAGTGTACACGGTTAAAAATTTTGGGATATTTTTTAATACAGCTCCTGTATGCAATACACAAAATATTACTTTTTAATATTTTCAAATTATTACATTTAATTTTAATATATTTTGTATTAAATTTTAATGTTTTTGGATAAATTTTTTCATTTTTAATTTATTTTGGATTAAATTTTAATATTTTTGTCTTAAAGAACTATATGTAATACAAAAAGATTAGAATTTAATACATTTGGAATTAAAACCAAAATTTAATACTGGTTTTCCTACATTTTAATACCCTTATATTGAAAAAAATAATACAATTTTATTAAAAACGAACCCTCATGTATTACATTTGAATACCCTTGCATTAAAATGTAATACCCGTTTGTTTTACATTGTAACTGTATTAAGATGTAATACTGTTTGTATTACAGTCTAATACCCATGTATTAAAAAGTAATACAATTTTATTAAAAACAAACCCTCTTGTATTACATTTTAATACCCTTGTATTAAAATATAATACCCGCCTGTATTACATTTTAATATACTTGCATTTAAATGTAATACCCGTTTGTATTACATTTTAACTGTATTAAGATGTAATACTCGTTTTAATTACATTCGAATACCCATGTATTAAAAAGTAATACAATTTTATTAAAAACAAACCCTTCTGTATTACATTTTAATACCCTTGTATTAAAATATAATACCCGCCTGTATTACATTTTAATACCCTCGTATTAAAATTTAATAAAATTTTATTTCCTAGCCTATTGGTGGGTCGATGAAAATGGTTTGTATAGTTTTTAATTTGATTTATTCATTATTATCTTATATTTTGTATTCCAAGTCAAAAAGTTATACAGAAAGTATTTCTTTTCGATATTTTTCGAATTCATCTGAATTTCCATATTTTTTCAAATGTTAATACAAATCCATAAAATTGTATTAAATTTTATTTTTTTCTTAATATAAAGATTTATTAATTTTAAATATATAATTCTATTAATTTTTTAAACAAAATTTTATTATTTTTTAATAAAAAAATTCATAAATTTTAAATACAACATTTTATTAATATTTAATATAAAATTGTATCAATTTTAAATATAAAATTTTATTAATTTTTAATGCAAAGTTATATTAATTTTAAATATAAAATTTTATTAATTTTCAATACATTATTTTATTACTTTTCAATACAATACTTTATTAACTTTTAATATAAAATTGTATTAATTTTTCATACAAAAAGTATTAATTTTTAATATCTCATCAGCATTATTTTTTAATATTTGCTTTATTACTTATCTTCTTTTAATATTTGCAGTTTATTAGATTTTAATATTTTTCTGGTGTTGTCATATATGTAACCCTCAAAATATTAAAATCTAACCCAAAATTTCTAACCGTGTAGGATATTCATACGGGCAACTTTCGGTAACCAGTCTATTTCTGAATGATTCAAGCCCTTGAGCTTCTTAAGCAACTTATAGTCGTCTCCGTGCTCAATCATCTTTTGGCCGAAAAGAGCCTCGTATGGCGATATCGAAATAGCCGAATGTACTGTTGTGCGGAGTGCACTACAAATGGCTGATAAATATACAAAAAGCTCGAACTGCCGCTAAAATAGATATGTTGACTCTCTCACTTGCGTTTGGCTGTGGGGAATATATAGCAGTCTTATAATGTTTCACGCCATAGGTCTCTAACAATTTACTGAACTCTTTACCAACGAACTGAGTCCCGTTATCCGAGAGTATACTCTCCGGAACTCCATATATTAAAAATATTTCTTCCTGTAAAAATTTAACTGCACTAGCAGCATTTGCTTTTCTGAGTGGCTTTATAATGACAAACTTTGTCAACTGGTCTACCACTATGATAATGTAACAGTTGCCGTTTCTAGAGCGGGGATACGGACCGAGGAAATCGATGTAGATGTGCTGAAATGGCCTATCTACCTAGAAGCTCTTCCCCATCTCGGCTCGTAGAGTCGAATTGGCAGCCTTAGTGGTCTTGCATATGTCACACTTGTTGACGAAGTTTTTCACTTGGGTGTACATATTGGGCCAATAAAATTGTTGACGCAATCTGTACAAAGTTTTCACAATCCCTCCATGTGAAGATCTTGGGGGGTTGTGGGCTAATTGTATTAACTCATCAGTAAGTGACGTCGGGATCCATAATCTCCAAGTGAGGTCATCCAGTAGTGGATTACCCACGGAATGTTTGACTTTCTTGTAGATATATCCCTGGGATATTTGTACATCTGGAAGGCGATCTTGATGGAGCTTAATATGGTCCATGAGTTGGAGGTATTCTTCGGACTGGAACTCTGGATTAGTGAGACCGAGATGGAGGGTTTCCTCGGAATTGACCTGAGCTGAAACAGGAGATGAACTGAAAGCTTGTAAAGAGTCCACTTCATGTACCCTAGACAGAGCGTCTGGAACCACGTTAAGTGTACCCTTACGGTGTTCCACCTCAAAGTCAAATCCTTGGAGACGCATGCTCCACCGAGCTAATCTCCCTGTCGGATCCTTCAAGTTCATCAGCCATT
The DNA here is from genome assembly GCA_916050605.2 of Platycheirus albimanus. NCBI lineage: Eukaryota > Metazoa > Arthropoda > Insecta > Diptera > Syrphidae > Platycheirus > Platycheirus albimanus. Next base: position 169,530,663 of record OU696696.1, on the reverse strand, counting down.
TTAAGCTCGAGTGATCAGTTATCACTCTAAAACGATATCCTTCCACATACGGTCGGAATTTCTGGATCCCTAAAAAAGCAGCGAGGCACTCACGTTCGGTAACAGAGTAATTTCTTTGGGCGGCGTTTAACTTCTGAGAGAAGTAATATATGGGTCGTTCAGCCCCGTTCTCGTCGCGCTGACAAAGAACACTACCGATACCGGACGCGGATGCATCGCAAAGGATCAGAAACTCCTTAGTGAAATCTGGATTAGTCAGCACAGGAGCTGACGTTAATGCGAGTTTGATGCTCTGAAAAGCCTTCATTGCATCTTCGCCAAAATCGAAAATTTTTCCTTTTTTCAGGATGTCTGTGAGTGGGGCAGCGATGGTGGAGAAATCTCTCACAATTCTTCTATACCATCCAGCCATACCTAAGAATCGTCTTACCTGACGTGTAGTCTTTGGTTCTGGGAATTTGACGATAGCAGCTACTTTTTCAGGATCAGCTTTTAGGCAACCTTGGCCTACCTTATACCCTAAGTAGTGTAACTCATTAAAACAGAACTTGGACTTCTCGACATTAATGGTCAACCCTGCGCTGGCTAACCTTTCACTTATTTTCTTCAAAATCCGTACATGCTCTTCAAAGGTTTTAGAAACAACCAACAAATCGTCCAGGTATACAAATACCTGCTCTCTAAGTTCCGTCGGAACAACTAAACTCATAAGATATGACAAGCTTTGTGCCGCATTGCACAAACCAAAAGGCATAACTTTGAATTGGTACAGAGGACGTCCTGGAACTGTGAAGGCGGTCTTCTCTCGCGATCCTTTCTCCAACGGTATTTGCCAATACGCGTCCTTCAGATCAACACTCGAAATGAAATGCATATCTGAAAGGCCCCTCAATGTGTCCGATCGGGCCCGCATTCTTTTTCGTGACGAGGTTCACCTTCCGAAAGTCCAAGCACAATCGGTTTTTCCCAGGCTTGCGCACAAGCACTACGGGAGAACTCCATGCGCTATAACTTTCTTCGATGACCCTTAGAGAAAGCATACGATCCAGCTCGGCGTACATAAGAGTTTGTACCGCCGGAGAAACAGGATTATGTCTTTGCTTTATCGGAGTCGCGTCTCCGGTATCAATCACATGTTCCAGTAGATGAGTCTTCCCCAATCCTTTCGAAGAGAAAGATGGAAAACTTGAAACTACTTCTTCTAAAGTTCTTGCTTCTTTTACAGTTAATTTACATTTGATTCCGTAGTCTTCATTAATATATGGTGAAGGACTAACTGACATTCCAGAAATGATTTGAGGTGCTATTTGAAATTTGCGCCAAAAATCGACGCCGAGATATAGACGTTGTGCCAGGGATGGTACAAGAAAGAAGTCTACATCTCTCGACATACCTTTGTATTGCACGGTGGTGGTGATCATTCCCACTATATTTTGTTTTTGTCCATCAGCAGTAGCCCCAGACGAAGAAACTTTCTTTATCGCAATATTCTGACTTTTAACTAGGTCTAGGGTGTCTTTTCCCATGCAGCTAATGCTGGCCCCGGAATCTAACAATCCTAGCCACTTCTCTTTAAATATCTCGACCATCACGTAAGGTCGTGGGTCACTAGACTCACTTCCTAACTTGGCTGACGCGATATTTCGATAATTTAATCTCTTCTTACGGAACCGTTCGCGTGTTTTCCTAATCCGCGTGGATAAACGTGGAAAAGTGACAATACGTTTTCGGGCTTCGTAATAGTCTCTTAATCTTTCATGAAAAGTTTTTGGTTTAAATTCAGGTTTAGGTTCGTCTTTTATTTCATTATTCTTAAAAGTAGTAGTTAATTCATATTTATCTCTATTGGCTTTTAAAATTTTAATTGAAGTAGCGGAGTTGGTCAATTCAACTCCGGGTCTGCTTGTCCCGAACGAATCACCCCGGATGGTTGATTGTTCTGGTACCGGTTTTCCGCACACCTTGGACATTTCGGACAAACTACGTCTGCTAAACCACATCTATAACAAAAAAGACTCGGACGAGGATCCGGACATTCCCTAACCTAATGTCCCAGTTTCTTGCATTTCCAACACTTGGCTTGGCTAGCATTGTGTCGTATAGCTTCAACATCTGATGTAGTAGCTAACGCTTATGGTTCTGGATCTACATCCAACTCACTGACATAGCGCTTAGCTGAAGGGTTTGAAAACTGTGGAACGTATTTAGGTTTGCTACTCTCAGTTCTATTTAAATGTCGCTCAATCTTTTTACACACATAAGCCATCTGTGGTAAACTAGTGGTGTTAAATGTTATTAGCAGTTCGCCCATACGACGATGAACATTCAGTTTGATTAAGTCTATGACTTCGCGAGTGGACTTAGGCACTTTAAGACGGGAATTCATTACGAGTAAGGCGTTGTAAAAATCGTTGAATGATTCGTTAGGTTGTTGCTTACGATCTAACATCTTCCGTCCTAACTCTATATCAGTCTCCATAGTGCAGAACTGTTCCGTGAGAGCTTGATGTAAGGTTTCCCAAGGAGCATCCTGGTTTGCTTTGACATAAACCCAGTACAAGGTTTCAGCTTGGCCAGCCACAAAGTGGTGAAAATTGGCCACTACGTCGTCCCATGATACTGCGAAACTTCGCCTGATTCGATCAAGCCTGAAGACAAAATCATCCACACTCATGTTCTTGCCATCGAAACGAATGCCCCATTTGTGGTATAACGGATTCCGTATTACCGAATTAGAGCTCGGGTTATTGGATGGCCGTGAAGAAGGCCTAAGGGGTTAATCTGCAGGATTCAAAACCCCAATGCTGGTGAAATAATCATCTACATCAACAGCTCGGTTCATTTCTTCTGGCGACACTCTTTGATGGTTTCGAAAATTGGCATTGGTTGGGCTATTCGCTCTAGGAGTAGGTGGTGAATTGATACCTACTTTAACTCCAACTGGTTGTGTAGATCGGCTAACATTCGGTGCGACATTATTTCCCTGAATATTGTTGGTTCTCTGAGAAGATGGGTTAGTTTTGTTATTACTTGGTACGTTACTAACTAAAGGTCGGTTTGCTTCATTATTTGGTGGGTTACTTAAATTCCTAATAAATTGTGATGGAAGAACATTGTTTGACGAACTAGGTAGAGCGTCATAGGGTGGAACAACTGGATCTGTAACTACCTGATCTGTTCCTGGGGGATCATCAAATTGAAAAATTGGTAATGGATCTCTATTAGTCAATTGAGTTAACGCTTGATTTATCTGAGCTAACATTTCGTTTTGAGTTCGTCTTAACTCATCGCGATAAAATCTTTGGTCTTCGGCCCTCTGCACTCCGATGGAAGCAGTGACTATTTCTTTTATATAAGCTGATAACTGTCGACTATCTCTTCTGGATTCTTCATCCATCGGACTAGAATTAGCCATAGGATCTGATGGTGGAATCGAATTGTTACCTTCATCCCCGTCGTTTTGTTGAAAGGTGTCATCAACTTTGCGCGCGTTACGCGATTCTATGTTCGATCTAACAGGTTCATTCACTGACATTCGGTAGTTTTTTCCCCTTCTCTCAGTAGCATATTGGCTACTTCTCCCACGCCCTGATATATCTTCGTCATCAGTCATGGTTCTTTCCTCACGAGAGAACTAACTTAATAGAAATTGATTAAACTGTCGTTGGTAAATTTTGGCAACGGCAATTCGAAACTCAAATACAAATAAACTTTGATTGGTCCTAAATACACTAAAAAAATAAATCCAATACTTTAAATTTGACTTATCTCAAAAAAAAAATATATGATACTGTTTTTGAATTACTCAAAAAAAAAAAAAAATCTCAACTTGATACTTAAATTACCTAAACTTCCTTAAATTCCTAACTTATACAAACTTAATAACTTGAATATACTAAATATACTTGATTACTTATGATTTTTAGAAAACTTCAAACTTCCAAAAAAAACTTATGTCCTAATCTCAAAAAAAAAATTTTTGAATGTTCAAATAATGTGACAACACTGTCATAAACTGAAATGATAAAAAAGACGGCAACACTGCCAAAAACTGAAATGATAAAAGAAAAAAGACGGCAACACTGCCAAAAGAATTCGTGAAACTCACAACTTCACAACTCTAAAAAAAAAACTAAATCCAGAAAACCTCTACGAAACACACAACTTCGTAGACCTTTCCATAATCTCAATTATCTTCGAAAATCCTCAATACTCATATAAAAAAAAATTATAACCATAACTTACAATACTTAACTTCAAAAAAAAAACTTCATACATCAATAGGTTCGAGAGAACCTGAAACGAACTTCCCCGAAGCTTAGACCATTCGAAAACTTCCCACCAGGGACAGCGAACAAATGTCCAAAAAAAAAATTTTGTTTTTACTTAAAAAAAAATAAACGAACGAACCTCATAGTGAAACGATTAAGATTGCGAAACCTGAAATCAGCGCACCATTCCACAACAGACGTGCACCGGGTTAAACAAACAAACAACACCAATCACCGGATAGAATGCCTGAGTGATCCATCCCCTTCCACAATCAAAACCTCACAAAAAAAAGAATTTCTGTCAAGATGTAAAAAAAAGCTTTGGAAATTTTCTTGGAATGGTGTTCAGAAAGAAGGGTCTTAGCTTCTGCAGCAGACGTGCGTCGAATCAAGGAACTCAACCACGGGTCAAAAGGACTAATAATCTTCATTCTAATCACCTATCACTGTTTGCTGTACCGTCTTTAGCAACGGACAACTGGTACGTAAACTACTCCCAGTTCGGACAAAAGTACGGAACATGACGAACCTAAGAGCTTATGAAAGATACGATCAACCTACCGCAACAGTCAAAGATCAGGAACAATTTCCACTAACCTTCCGGACAATAGCGCTATCCAAATCCTCATATAAACTCTCTACGTAATACATCTACCAAAAAAAAAGAATTTTGAAAATTTGTACAAAAAAAAATTTTTGTCTTGTGACAAGAAAATCTTACTAACAAAAATCTTACTAAAATCTACCAAATCTTACGCAACTTCGAGCCCCACGTTGGGCGCCATCTGTTACGTAGTTAAAATTTTATTTATATTGCTTAATCATCCCCCAATACATCAGGCCACCTTCTGGCAGACTATGTGAAAACATATGTCTCGTTCCGAGCGCCATCTGTAATGTGGGATAATATAACAATTAATTGGGTCGGGGTGTCCTTTTACTACCGGTAACGCTCTTCAATACTATTGTCGATAGTAATTAAAGCTTTTTTTATTTAAAGTAAAAAGGAGGAATGACCTTGCAATTCAGGGAATTATCAATACTAAAACTCCTCACCATGAACTGCCCTAACTCGGCATCTCAACCAAAAGCTAACTGTCATATCTATACTCGACTTCTTAACAAACCAAAAAGTACTGCCACCAAAGAAAACTTAATCCCCTAAAATATCTAGGCCGATACAGAATGCTAGTAGGAGAGAGTAGACCTTCACCGGTTTATTTCACACCTTCGGTGTGACGTGAAGCTGTAATCACTCGGTCTCGAACTCCTACCAACACTTATTTATTCTCCTCTCGATGTATTTAGCTGTCATATACACCTTCTAAGTTAACACCTCAACTCTGATCAAGAGTTCCTTCGAAAACCCTAAGGATCTTTGAGGAAACCCTTGAGTAAACCACCTCTTTCCTTCTCACCCGTTATATGATTAACTTTCCTCATTTAACGGACATGAATTTGGGAGATGGGTGTCTTGGCTCCACAGTCGCGGTGGTCTGCTGTAGGATGCCATTGCAAAGCTCGACGGATGGGGAGGGGTCCTTGCAACAGGAGTACACAAGACGGTGTTACATTTATTATTAGCACACCGTGGACTAGGCTGGTCTTAGTCCAAGCAAGTTTTAATTAACGAGGCCCGAGTCATTGCGCGAGTAATTTGGCATAAATGTAGTAAGAATTGCTGATGGAAGTTTAAAATGAGGGACTCATAAACTACAAGCTACTTTTCATGAGTCAGGTTCGTTACTATTAAGAGGGAGAACCTTTCCATAAAAAAAAAGAAAAAGTTCCACCAAGGAACATAGATGTTCGTGTCCTTGAGGCACTACTAAAAAAAAATAAAGAACTCCAAAAAGAGAAGCCCTTAACCACTACTTCTTAACCTAGCTGGTTGTGACCTCGATGTTACAAACTACAAGAAATAGTGATGGGGTGAGGGGAGAGAGATGGATTATTCCCCTCGCAGCTGTCTATACCCTCCCTTTAAGCTCAGTGGCTTCATACTCCACTAGCTTCCATTGGACTCACTATAGCTGCTACAACAAATTATAAGCAAGTCCCCACTATGAAGACGGAAGTCCAACCGACTTCCTGTTTTACATCATCTCCATATTCTTCATCTCCGCTTCGGGATGAAATTCGTCTCAAATGCTCTCTCTCGCCAAAACTTCCTCTAACACCTTCTTACCATCTCGTTGATGGGAATTATCTACATATGTTCCTGTAAAGCAATTGAAACTTACTTCCCAATAAAGAAAATCAACTTCGTGTACTAATTGAAACAATATGAATATTCTTAAGGCAATTTGCCATGACTCATATAATTTTCAAAAGGATATCTCTTATAATTAACATCAGTATCTTAAAACAACTATCTTAAAGCTAAAAAAAAAAGAAATGTCTCTATAAATTAAGACGGATAAAGAAATACATTCTTTGAACTTCTAGTTTAAATACTAAAATCTATATAAGCATGTATATAACTTTATCTTACTATAAAAACTCATTAAAAATAAAAAGAAAATTAACCAAAGGTTGTATTATCTCACACAAACTAATCCTCATAAAAAAAAAACTTTATAATCTTTGAACTTTCGTAATCTTGCAACTTGCATGAACCACAATTTGCTGTTCAACACTGGATGAGGTCCGTAGACCCTTCTTTTATTGGTCGCACCTTCAGTGTGCGTATTTCAATTGAGTTCAAAAAAAAAAGAATCTGTCAACAAAAAAAAAAATTTCAATCGATTGTCGATACGAAAAGCGTCTTTTTCGTTACCGATACAATCTCGCAAATCACAAAAAAATTATTAGTATATGTATGTTCTGTGAGTTTTGGTTCCTTCACAAAAAAAAATATAATAAAAACTTCAAGTATTTTTGTTCTATTTTAGCACAGAAACAAACGAATCAAATCACCAAAAGAATTTCGTTAAACTACCAATATATATATTCATTTATATAACAAAAACAAAGTTTCCGAAGGACTTACCGGAGTAGTACGAAGAATGCGCATTCTGGTCCAACTCGGTGGGGTGAAAATTCCAGCACCCTTATATGCCTTGCTGTCGATGGAAATGTTATATATTTATGGTTTTCTTTGAAATTGGTTTGGTGCGCCGACGACAAATACAAAATACATAAAAAAAAACTATGACTTTTTATCACACGCGGTTAAATGATTCTCGCATTGATTCTAACTTTGTAAAACACAAAAAAAATATGCAAATATAAATATTGCTCTTTATTGTACGTTAACTCATCGAGAATCTTCGTCAGGAGATACATATCCTCATCTCATATGTTTCAATTTAGGTTTAGCTGTATGGATTTAAAAAGGTATTTAGTTTGTGTTGCGAGTAAGTATAACCCAAAATATATGATCTCTAACTACTGATACTTCAATCTTATAAATAAACTACGCATATTCTATGATACTAAGGATACTTAAAGATCTCGGGCTATCCTTCCGTTTTTCCAGTTTGTGGATGTAGCAATTTGTTGCAGCCAAAAAAAAAATTAGATGTGTCTACGACACCCGTGTTGGTCGGCGTTAAAACGTCGCGTCCGAAAGCACCACAAAAACTGTTTGTGCAATCTTTCCGTTTTCTCCGATTCTTCCAGAAAAATAAATACAAGTTACACAATGGATTGGCGAATGGCGATACCAGCTTCCTACACTGGTTAAGTAATTTATTTTATTTTTCCAAAGATAATGGTCCATGAACCGACAAAAAGAAAATGCTGGACTTGAGGTTGACCGTACTTCAGATGCTGACCATGCTTGTTGAATTATAACCTTGAATCGCATGAGTTTTCCCTGACTTCAGGCATCGACCATGCGTTGAGTTATGTGCACCTTTTTATGATGGCTATCTTAAGATTCGAGTGGGTATACGATATTCTCGTTTCTCCACACTACCAGGAATCTGGTATAAATCCAATAAGTGAAATTTCGTCACTCAAAACTAATTTGAGTCAGATGAAGCAGAATGTGCCAAATTGTAATGTGAAAACAAAAGAGGTGGGTGGCGATGAAAAATCGTTGGCTGACGAGGCGACTATAAAAATCGTGGCTGACGGGACGACTAGAAAAATTGTGGCTGACTCAGGAAGCGATGAGATATATGTCCGCGCGGGGCGGCTATAAAAATTGTGGCTGAACCGTGCGGCGATGAGATTAATGGCTCATCTAGGCTGTTTGCCGATTATGTTCCTATTGGTCTGTGGCAACCTTTCTTCGGGAGTGTGGTTATTGCCGCCACGGTGCAGCCTTGCTACGTCGTTTTCCTCTTTTCTAATTGAAAGGAAAGAAACACCTAGTTATCACGACTAAAGAATTTAAAAATATGGGTATATTTTTCTTACCAGAATACTTCTAATTGGTTCCCACAAATAAAAACTTCTTTCTATTTATTACTTCCTTCTAATATATGATGATTATAAAAAAATTAACTCCTATTTGTTTTTACTCCTCGATGATCTTCTCGGCACGGTGTTTGAATTTTGAAGGACAGACTAATCATGGAGGAAATTACTGGAGAGCTTGTTTTCTCCACTCTGACAAAAAAAAAGATGGCCGAATATTGGTGGAGAGTGCCACGTACACAAATTTGGAGAATGTTAGTACAGTACTAACCTAAACTCTCTGAGTTTGCGAATTTGCATACAGGGTGTGTTTATTTTCAACAGAATAATACGTACTTGTGGTACAGTATTAATATTTTACCATTTAACTATTTCTGGTTGAATTCTTGCAACACATTTTCGTGGATGGTTTCTTTAGATAATTCCTTCCGATATGTTGCTTCGAATTTTAATTTATTTTTTGAGTGAGCCGATTTTTGCTCATATTTCTCTTCTAGTTTATGAAGAGGATATTATTCCGGTGATGATTTTTTTGTGTGACATCACAACATTTCCGACTGAGAAATTTGAGAGGAAGGGACTACAAAATGACAGGACAGGATGGTATAATGACAGGACAGGATGGTAATCTGACAGCTGTCATCGGGATAGAGAAATTTTCCCTACAACTTGAAGAATTTGTCCTTGAGCTTTACTAATGGTCATAGCAAAGGATAAACGCACGGGGAATTGAAGATGTTTGAATTCAAATGGCATGTCCGTTGGTATTAATGGGATGCGTGGTATTAGTATAATTTCACCTTTTGCTTTGCCAGTGAGAATTGTTGCTTGAATTAAATGTGGCACTAGCAATTGCGTAAAACTGACGATATCATTCAAATTTGCATCATTGATCATTGCGTAACGCAAATTTTTTTATTCCTCTGATCTTAATCGGACTTGATTGTGACGGATGAAATTAAATCGCTCACTTTCAATTTTGACGTACATATCGACGATATATTGATGCAAAAGTTGATTGCATCGCAAAACAAAATTGGTTTCTTGAGGGTGAATCATCAATCGATACGAATAAAAATTCATCGCACTAACTTTTTTCGTTGATTCTTGACCTGCAATGCAAAAATTAATTAGCGAATAATAATGATTTAAAAATCATATTTAAACAAAAATCAAATGTGAATGTACCAGTTGTTGGATTTATCATTGGTATGTTGATATGATAGCCATCGTCCCCTCTCCAAAACAAAATGGGGTATTGCAATACATCATAACAGCGATGGAGTTCTGAAATACGTTGTAATTGCTCATTTCTACGATACAAAACAATTTCTCGTAGCCGAAACTGTTCACCAACTACAACAATGGCTACTTCATCAATCGTTGGTACATTGAATCGTCTGGCGTGCTCCCCAATTGGTGTTTTATCGGCTTTTACTATGATTTTTTGGCCATCGGTGGGCATCCGATCGAGTGCCACTTTAAACAATTTCACCAATTCATTGTGTTGATGGAAAAATGTTTGCAATTCATTCACGATTGATCTTCTCGTATTCGTCGAAATTGCACAGCGCTGATTTAATTAACGATTCTCATCACCAATAAAATATATTTGCACAAATTGATGATCACCATCTGGGAATGGTAGCAAAGACCCAGCTCTATGGTATATTTGACATGGATTCAATGTCAAATATACCATAGAGCTGGGTCTTTGTAACGTTCGAGATTTATATATAGATGACGGATCTGAATTTGTAAAACCATCAAACACAGGGACGGCACATGAATTAAATATGATATTGCTTATTCCACACGAAAAAATTACCTTAAACGTCGGAATAAATCCATCTCTTATAAAATTTGTAGCTCCAAAAGATGTCATTTGAAAGAATGAATTGTATTTTTGGATATTTGAGAGGATATGCTTCGACGTTGGTGAATTGCCAAAAACCAATGAATGCAAAGGTTCTGGCGGAAGTTCTTGACTTTCCCACCAGCACAGCACATGCAAGGCGTTTCGTTTCTGAATTTAAATGCTTTGCAATGTATACATTCTATATTCATATGGCCAATGTATGCATGCATGCTGTAATCAATGGAAATTGAAAGCCGCGCGTTCCATTTGACGTATATCATAAACGGACGTACGCCCACGACGGTTTCTTGGTACTTCACTATTAACCAAGTGAGTTCTACGTCTGTGTCGTTGTGTTTCCATTTAATTTCGTCGAACACGATCTTCTTCACTTTATGATCGTCGATTTAACGCTGTAGCATTTGATTGACGTAAACGTCTGCCAATGTTTGCTCGTCTTGAACGTGGCATTCTTTCAGTACAGTGTATTACTAATTCAATGTAAAAGCAAAACATTGAAAATTATTTCAAGAAAAAATTATAAATTGAATTCAAAGTTCAATGTGTGTGCGTGGTAATATGAATGTGTGTGCGTGGAAATATGAATTCACATACACACACACTGGAAAAAACCTCAATTGTGCAAATAAAAAAAAACACTCACCGGCAAATGCAATCCAATTGAACTTGTGAAAATGAAGCAACGCTTTTATATATGTACATAAAAATGAAACATTTAAAATACAATTGAAAATATTTCAATCGAAAAATACTACACTCTACCAAAATTCAGTACTTTTTTATACGATTTATCGACTGCATTTTGGTACAGTGTATTAAAAAAGAAACACATGGTTAACACTCACCAAAAGTATGTCTATGAAGTATGAAGCATTATGGAAACATTTCCGTCACTTGAACATCGTCGAAATGTCTCATGTCTTTCCTTATTTTACAGATTCTTTTACAAAAAATGCTCACTCGAGGTAGCCAGTTGCGTTCCACCCCTTAAACATTTCCCCCGTAATACTCGTCTTGCTAGGAACGCTCATCAGTTTACACTTGAGCCCAATTTCGGACGTACCGTGAAATATAGAGATTCTTTCTTTAGCCGTACAACACGAATGTGGAATGGATTGCCTGGCACAATTTTTCCTTGCCATTTTGATCTCCAAACATTCAAGATCAATGTTCATCGACACCTCCTTTCCCTCCCTTCCTAACTTCCTATCGCTCGCGCTGTGACTTATCATTAAAAGGGCTATAAAGGCTCGTCCACATTATGCCGAATGATGCCGATCGGCCTGTGCCGATCGGCCAAGCCGAATAAGTATGGATGTGCCGAAAACCGTCCCGAACCGAACCGAACTCAAACCGAATCAAATGGATACTTGTTCGGCACGGCCGATCGGCATCATTCGGCATTTGCCGATCGGCATCATTCGGCATAATATGGACGCGCCTTAACAAACCCCTTGAGCGCGTCTGCATTATAAAAAAAAAAAAAAAAAAAAATGTCTGTTCACAATGAGAAGAGCACGATATAAAAGAACACAAAGCACATAAGAAAACTGTCAGCTGAATTCCAATGACAGCAAATTAATATTAACATAATGCACTTACAACTACATTTGACAACTGTGTACACATATACAGCCATACAGTACAACAGAAACGCTCATAAGCGGCTGTGTATTTGTTGTTGTTTTTCCCACACAGGCATTTCGTATGAGAGGAAAGCATTACTCACATAAAATGTCATAACTCAGGAAAGGAAAGGAACGGCTGCACCGATTCCAAACAAACTTCACACAAATCACCTCCTCATAATGTGGGAACGAACTGCAAGATTTTTGTGTCAATCGGTTCGGCGGTTCTTGAGTTATAAGATTACCAAGGAAATGTAACTTCTTTTTATATATATAGATTGCTACTTTGTTATTACTTCTCCTAATTTTAACTCTTTGTTATGTTCCTTAAATTAAATAAACATAATTGAAATACAAATATACGAACAATATCATAATTTGCGCAACTGAGTTTTTTAACTACTTTTGTTACTTTTGTCCCCAGAGCGTGTTACTTTTGTCCTGGACATACAGGACACAAGTAACAAGAAAAGAGTCTCAGAAAAAATATCACAACTGTGGGAATTCGTTAGTTTATTAAAACCAAACGTCAGAAGTTTTTAGGTAAATAACTCAAATTTAATATGATATATTTTGTTTTTCGTTATCCGAATAATCGCAATAGCAGGAAATCTAAATGCAAAAAATGTTACTTTTGTCCCCGGTCTCCCCTACAATTAGCCTCATTTCAGTACAATTTATTTTTTTAATGTTTATTCTTCAAATTTTTAAATCGTTTGCAATTTTCTTTTATTAATCAGAGAAAAACATTTGTTCTTAAGACATATCTAAAAGGCCCATATAAAATTTGGGTTCACTTACTAAAATACAAAATACAATAAACATATTATGTTAATGAACTGTTTTTATTTATGATTTAAAGAATAAAATATTTTTGTTGCATATAAATTAGTTCTTCATTCAAAACATTTATTTTAGTACAATTAACTTCATTTCAGTACAATTTGAAAAGAGTTTTCAGTACAATCAAAAAATGTCATTTTCCATCCCTGGGATGAATACAAATTGCTAACGTTTTCTTACAATGCATTTCTTAAGGCGCCTGTAGTGGATTTCTTATCATTTTTCGGAAGTCTTTCAGTGAGTGAAGGAAGGGTGTCGCGAAAGTTCTGCACTTTAAAATTGAAATTATTAAAATTATAAATAATTAAAATTAAAATGGGTCGGCATTATTTTAAGTGTTTGGTATGTGGCCGCCAGGAAAGAAGAAATTCTGGTGTTAAATATTTTCAACTACCAGAAAGTATTTATTAATCGCAATTCCGGCATAATGTGATATTGAAAAAAGTATGGATGAACGTTTGATGAATTTAACTGAAATGATTTTATTTGGACATATGCAATGCAAGTAGGTACATGTATGTTCAATCTACATACATACCTACTTAGTCTAAATTGGGAAATTTTCGAGTTTTACAGGCAATGCGGCAAATGAAAGTTAATGATTTTTATTTGAATTTCAATTATATATTGCCAATTTTCCTTGCTTTAATTGCAATAATTGTACCTACGTACGTATAAACAATAGTTGCCTCACAAAATCCTGAAAAATCTGTTTAAACATACTTAATTAATTTTTTTTAGGAGAACAAAGTGGCTTAGTACTATGCATTTAACTCACTGAAACGAAAAAATTACAACAGATTTCAGGGTATGCACTTCTCAGAAGAAATGTTTTCTAAATTCCGATTATAACTTTCCGCAATACTCAACTTAAATATTTTTAAAATCCCCGCAGATAATACAGAAGGTAAGACTAAGAAACAATAGATAAATATCAGAATACTCATTTCGCCATTATCATAGGAGAAGATGATGAAGATGAAATTAGTTAATCTGTCGACCTTGCAATGGAAATAATTGAAGCAGACGAGACTCAAAGCGAAATATTTCAAGTTGAAGATTTTTTTCAGCGTTCTGATAGTGGGAACAGCATATTAAGAGAATAAGGCGACATAGACAAACTACAAGAAAATTGAAGAGAGTGTGAAAGCTTGAAAAAAGAAATTGAAATCGTGAAGAGGGAAAAATATTCAGAAGCCGACTTCGCTCCATAAAAGCGGTCATTATGTTCAGCTGCGTCTTGTTTGCTACAATCTTATTATAGTCCAGTCAATGAATGCCTCAAAAGGAGTTGTAGTGCGCTTGAGCTGGCAGAAAAGCGGTTCCTTCAGAAATTTGTTCAGGGTGCCTAGGGGTATCGATATCTAAAACTCTAATTGTATAGGTTTTTTTTTTCAAATTCTCAACCGTTTTCGAGGTACACGCTCGTAAAAATTAAAGTATTCAAAAATATTATTTGTCCCCTTATTTTTCATCACACATTCCTTCATATCGTCTAAAATATTGATCACGGAAAAATATTCACTAATATAAAGTTGTGGAAATTTTAATTCCCTTTCAGTGTATAAATATGTATATACATGTCTGCAGATTAATCTTTAACCAGTCTACAGTTACAGCTATTTTAAAATCGTTTAATACATTTTGTAATTTTTTGAACAAATTGTTTTTTAACATTCTTTACTATCAACTTTTGTTCGTTTGTCTAATAATTATGTGTGGCCACAGTGGTTTGATGCACATTATTTCCCACAAACTAGTGAAATAGTGTCAATTTATAGTGGAGTCGTCGGATGTGCCACAATGACCTGCTAAGATGCTATTCGAGTAGGTAAAATGGCAATGACCGAGACAGTGGACTTGCAATTTCCAGACATCAAGTTACTTACTTACTTTATTTAAGGTGGCGCAGACAGTCCATTGTGGACCACGGCCTCAACTAACAATCCTCGCCAGCTAGGCCGGTCCCTAGCCAGTGGCCTCCAGTTGCGCACACCAAGTTGGTTGAGGTCGTTTTCCACTAGAACGCGCCACCTTAGATGGGGTGTTCCAGAACTGCGACGGCCCTCCGGGTTGGAATTGAAGACTCGTCGGGCAGGAGCGTTTTCGTCCATACGCTCCACATGGCCCAGCCATATAAGCCGCTGTATTTTCAGCTTCTTAACCAAGTCAATGTCGCTGTATAGCCCGTACAGGTCGCCATTGATTCTTCTCCTCCATACTCCTTTGATACATATATAGATAGATAGATAATATATTTTATTGACTTTATAATTTAAATAACCAAGATTACAATTTTACATTTTGGTTGATGAAAAAACGAAGAAACTACATTTTCGAATGATCAATGCCGGGTTCTCGAGTTCTCCTTTTTTGTGAAGGGGGTATATAATTGATCTATGAAAAGATTCAGGAACTTCAGCAGTTTCAAATATTTTGTTGAATGTTAACGTGCGAAGGGTTTTAAATCTTGACGTGCAGTTTTTGTAAAGTTCAAACTGAATTAAATCTTCACCTGGTGCTTTGTTATTTTGGTCTTGTAAATGACTTCCTCTAACTTAAGCAATGTGATAGGCGCGTCCAAATAGTCATCCACGTTAAGAGGCGCTGCATTTAAAACCGATGGTGCGGTCTGGTTCAAATTGAGAAGCTCCATGAAATGATCCTTCAGCTGATCAGCAGGAAGACCCATTGCTTACTGCTTTCCAAAACTCAGCTGGTTAACGTAGTCAATGTTTCTTTGATCAAAGGTTTTTTTCTTTTCGTAACAAATTGATTTATATTTCCTGTTGGCAACAACATAGTTTGCTTGGTAATCGCTGTCGTTGTGCTTACGGAAAAGTCTAAGAAAATCAAAAGATATACATCTTGTCTTCCTGAATTCTTCGTTGAACCACTTTTGCTTATATTTTTTTCTATAAGTATTCGATATTCTGTGTTTTGGTACTGCATTTTTTATAACTTCCGTTAGTTTTTCAATTGTAGTGATTTCTGAAGACTCACTGGAAACATTTAAAAGATCAAGTTTTAAATTGAGGTTCCGTTGAAATGTTTCATGACGACTATCCTTCCATACTTTTTTCGGGGCGGGTTTAAATAGCTCACTAGATCTTTCTTCTTGGAGTCCAGCAATCTTAAACAGTACCTCTAAGGGCATGTGATCGGAAAAAGTTTTAGGCGCTACTCCGAACTCACTTAAATATGTTATCCAATTTCCAGATAAAAAACAATAATCGATAACTGATCTTGCTGTTCCACGTATAAATGTGAATTCACCACGAGAATCTCCTTCACAGCTTCCATTTAGCACTCTGCAGTCGAAAGCATCAGCTAACTCTAAAATCTTACCACCCCTTACGTCACTAGTCTCATCTTTAGAACTGCGCTTAGGATAGATTGAGGATGATACTGTCCCGGAGAGAAAATTGTTTTGTGACAAACCAATTCTTCCATTAAAATCCCCAATGAGTATAAGGTTTGTTGAATCAAAAATATTGTTTAAGGAATCCCGTAGTTTATCAAAGTCAACATGCTAGTGACTACAATTTAAGATGTAATGCGTGATTTCATTGATTTTGAGTTCCAGGATACATGTGTCCTCAATTTTGGTTACCTTAATTTGGAAATTAGTAAAAATATTCTTAAATCCTTCTTCATAAAATAAAACGTGCGTTTCAAATAAAACAAAAACATCGAAATCATTTATATATAGTTAAAAAAACTACATCATAAAATTAATTTTTAAGCCCTGCAACATTATAACTTATAATTTTTAAGGTTAAAGGCTTTTCTTCTATCTGGTAGACGGGAATCGATCAATTGAATGAAACACCGTGTAAACTCCCACTAAACCGATCAACTGAGTTCCGTACAGCTGTTGCTTCCATTGTGTGTGCACCTTGATGCTTTTGACGTTGCAAACTGATGTCGATTTTTATTGGTCACGTTAGATCAATCTCGTCAGATTGATTTTTTTCCCAGATTTTACTGTCAAGATTGATTTTTCTTGTGAAATGAAAAACAGAAACGAGATTGATTTTTTTGTAATTGTGTGTGTGTGTCAAAATGACAATGTCGCAACAAAAGTGAAATTATTTGTCTCCAAATTCCAATTCATGATGTCGGAAAATATTAATGAGGACGAATTAATTAATTATTTCGTTGTTGAAAGCTCCAGTGTTAAGCAGTTTCAAATTGGAAGGTGAAGACGATAATGATGGGTCTACTGATTCCAGCAGTGACGACGACGACGACGAGCCTTCAATGATACCACCTCTACCAGTGGCGACTAGTCAGCGAGTTCATTATTTTAACAAACTCATTGGAGATAGTAAAGTACCCACAACGACAATGACTACGATGACGACGACGACGACGACAAACAATAACATCAAGATGCGTTCCAAACGTTCAACAGATAGTCCTCAAATAATAAAACCACCTGGAGATGATCTACTGGATTCTACTGAGGCTGCTAAAAAATCAGCAGACGCAGCAGCTGAAAAAGAAAAGGAAGCATCACAGTCCCAGTGTCCAAAGCTTATTGAACAGTTGGTTTTCCCCCACATTGATCTCGTTCGAACAGGGAAGGAAAATCAAGAATACTGTCTGATTCTGACCGACGATCAAAACTACAAGATCTACGGCTATTGCAGGCGTGTTTTGCCTGAAAATTCGGATACATGTCTTCCGCTATGTTACTGTATTAAAAGCGAATGTAAAGCTCTGGGACTATCAGAAGCTACTAAAGGAAGTTGAGTCCCGACATGGACAGACAGAGACTGAAATGAATTCAGAATATTCAGTAATCTACAGAGCTGATATTCCACCCGCTGGCAAGTGCTTACACATAAAGATTCCACTTTTCTCACGTCCTGTGATCTACTCCACAAAACATATGAGTTTGGAGCAAATTCCAAGGGTATAAAGGAGTCGGCGACACTAGAATCTCTATCAGAGGGTTCATCAGCAACTCTCCAAGATAGTAGAAGTTTAGTTCTTGCGAATGAGAGCCAAGGGAAGCCATATGACCCGTTGGTTAGTCGAAACCTAATCAGGGATCCCCGCTATGATGAAATATTTATCCGGCGACCGACTGACTTGCGCCTGGAGAATACGGAATAAAGTGAACTGCTCATCTGCCTAGGTCCTGAACTGCTAATTGATGTTTTGAACGAAAGGTCATCCTACAGAGTTGTAATATTTCTCTGCTCTTAAAAGCAATTCTGGCCCGGCAGACAATGCTGTATCCATTTCAGTGGCCTTACATTATTGTGACTATTGACACTATTGCCTGTAGGCCCGCTACTTTCTGCATCTCTCCCGTTAAACAAACACTACCGACAAATTAAACCTACGCCACTTCTTTCACATCTCATGGACATTTTGATAAATCTATTCAATTCCATATACTTCTTTAATGAAAATATAATAATCATAAACAATTAAAAAGAATTTTCTTTACCAAAAGAATTGAATTCTCGCAATAACAAAAACAAAACTTCACTTTATAATTAGAAAGAATTTTATTTTGCCAAAAATAATTGAGCTCTCGCAATGCCAAGAACAAAACTTCACTTTATAATTAAAATAATTCTTTTATCAAAAACAAAACTTTATTTTATAATTAAAAACAATTTTCCTTAACACCAACAAATTTAATTTTCACAATGTCGCAATGCCAAAAACAAAACTTCAAAAACAGCTGTTCGAGAGTATTGTGATGGTATGCGTTAAATCTCGAAAAAAAATGAGATTTAACATATTGATCTCAGATCGAAAAAAAAATTGATTTTTTGACCAACATAACAAAAAAATCTAGCTGTCAGATCGAAAAAATCGATCTAGATCGAGAAAGATTGATCTCACGTGACCAATAAAAATCGAAATGACGGATCTTCTTGATGTTGGTGTTGAGCTGACATTTCATTGTTATTATTTTCGTTTGTTAGATCTTAAATTACTTTTGATAAACAAGATGCAATTTGTCTTAAAATGTTACTTTAACCAATCGAACCATCTTCCATGTCACATTTCAGCCCCTCGGCGAGATCCCAAGTAAACACTTTTCCAGATACCATCAGTTTATCATCCCTCAAAAGAACTTTCATCTGTGGGTCCAGATTCCGAAAAACTTTTATTACGATAACGAGTTTTCCTCTTCGTTGACCAAAACTTCTTAACATGTCCTTGTGAATGCTTATATTTGATCCTTTGAAGTTTTTTGTACTTACTTACTTATGTTGGCGCCACTGGAGCGTGGTACTCCATACCTTGCTGAGAATGCCCCTCCAGCCGGCTCTATCTCTAGCCTGCTGTCTCCAATGTCGTACTCCAAGTTCACGAATGCCTCCCTCTACCTGGTCGCTCCATCGAAGATGAGGTCTACCTTGGCTTCTGACTCCCTCGGGTTTGGCGTTGAAGACTTTACGAGCTGGAGCGTCGATGTCCATTCGCTCTACATGGCCCAGCCATCTTAGGCTTTGGATTCGAATTTTTCTGGCTAGGCTAATGTCGCTGTACAGCTCGTACAGTTCGTTGTTATATCTTCTTCTCCAAAAGTTGTTTTCGCGATTTACGCAGACAGGACCTTTCAGAACATTTCTCTCGAAGACTCCAAGTGAATTTTCATCCGATTGGGAGAGGGTCCATGCTTCCGCACCATATAGCAGGACCGGGATAATGAGTGTTTTATACAGTGTCACCTTGGTTCTTCTCGATAGGGCTTTACTCCTCAATTGCTTACTCAGCCCAAAGAAAAAGCGATTAGCAAGAGTTAGTCTGCGTTTGATTTCAGCGCTGATACTCAGCCCAAAGAAAAAGCGATTAGCAAGAGTTAGTCTGCGTTTGATTTCAGCGCTGATGTTGTTGCCTGTGTTTACAGCAGTGCCCAGGTAGACAAATTCACTGACTACCTCGAAGTTATACCTATCAATGGTTACGTTCTGACCAAGTCGATGGTGGGATTGGACTTTTGTTGATGAAAGCATATACTTCGTCTTGTCCTCGTTTATTTTCAGCCCCATTCTGCTTGCTGCTGACTCCATAGTAGTGAAAGCACCAGTTACTGCTCGCTTTGTTCTTCCTATCACGTCAATGTCGTCAGCAAACCCAAGTAATTGTGTCGATTTATTGAAAATGGTGCCTGATGTACTGGCATGTGTGCTCCGTATTAGATTTTCAAGCACAATATTAAAACAGCTGCATGACAGTGCGTCACCTTGTCTCAGCCCTCTGGTGGTTTCGACGGTTTCAGTAGAGTCTCTACCAACTTGGACGAAACAGCGAGCATTCTCCAACGTCATCCTGATAAGGCGTATCAGTTTAGAAGGGATTCTAAAGTTAGACATGGCACGATACAGTTCAACTCTATTAACACTGTCGTTAGGCGGCTTTAAAATCGAAACAGGTGGTGGGTATCGATGTTATATTCTTGGGTTTTCTCCAGGATCTGGCGTACTGTGAATATTTGGTCGGTGTCAGATTTTCCAGGTCTGAAGCCGCATTGGTAAGGACCTATCAGGTCGTCAGCAAACGACTTGAGACGTTCACATAAAACAATGGACAGGATCTTATAGGCGATGTTTAAAAGGCTTATAAGGGTATCAAAAAGGGGCGAGAGGGGACATCATCTTCAACAACTCCTTTTTCGGCACCGAAGCGCCCTTATTCACGAAATGATAGTCCAACTATAAACAAAATAACCACTGAAATTATTCCACTTTCCGATATACATCAACCGGCAGTTCCCAGTGTATTTACAAGCACATCCCTGCTCTGTACTGAACCGAAAATTGTATCGAGTAGTTCCAAAACCAATAACATCAGCGATTCTGAACCTCGCATAAAATTAGAGTCCGATCCAAAGCCTAAATTAGTATTTATATCCCGTCTTGACCCTGAACTTCAAGCCAATGACATAATTCAATATCTTGTTGTCAGTAACTGCATTTTAAGTGCGTCATCTATTAAATTGCACTAAAATCAGCAAGCCTGACAAATTTCTGTCATCTTTTAGGATAACCACTCCTCCTTTATTATTCGGTTCTGTCTGCGACAGTAAATTTTGGCCTCCCGGAACACTTGTGAAAGAATTTGTCGTTCGATCGAAGAATCTTAATAATCAAATCGCTAAAGTTCCGGCTCCAAGAAACTAAAAAGGATTACCCTCTTCTATCAAAATGTGAGGGCTACGCAGCAAAACTCCTGAAGTTTTCAATAACTCTCAAGCATTTCCACATGATATTTTTGCTTTTACAGAAACATGGCTCAATAGTTCACTTTTGGACACAGAAATTTTCGACGATGAGTTTTCTGTTTTTAGAAAGGACTGTCATGTGAATAAACCGAAATAATTGGGGGGTGGTGTGTTGATTGCTGTTCGTAATTGTCTCTCATATTCCCTTGTCTCTTTTCCCTTCAATGTTTCAATTGAACTCATTTGTGTCAAGGTTTCCCTTCAACCAAATGCTATTATTAATGTTTACATTCCCCCGAAATTTCTGCATTAGTTTTAACCGAGCTATCATATATCCTGGATTATATGATCGATATTGCTGGTTTAAATAGCAATATTATACTAATGGGAGACTTTAATTTGTCCAACATCATGTGGACCCCTTCAGAAGACGAGTCGTATTTAGAAGCATTCTTAACTTCGTCGCAACAGGACCTTCTTCTTTTGGACAATATAACTTCTACTGACTAACAGCAAGTAAGCTGTAGTAAAAAATTTAAAAATCGAACTCTAGATTTAGTCTTTTCCTCTGACGCTGTTAGTACGTTAGTGGTAGAATCTACCTCTGCCATTTCTAACGTAGACTTCTACCATCCTCCACTTGATATATTTTTTGACATGAGCAGGCCTTTACTCAATAACAGTAATGCTCAAGACTGTTCCTATTTACTTGATTTTTGTAAAGCAGACTTTTAACTACTGCACGAAGAATTAAGTGCTTCTAATATTACTAATATACATGTTTGCTCTAACATTGACGATGAAGTTACTCAATTTTATGAAATTTGAAATAGCTGCTTGATTAACTCAATTCCTCTTAAATTATTTAAAAATATAAACTCTAGCCATCCGTGGTACACAAAAGAACTTAAATCTTTACGTAATAGACGAAATAAGGCTTGGAAGTCTTATATTAAAAATCTCTCAATTTCTGATCTTAATGAGTTTCTTTCACTATTTGAAGAATTTAATTTACTTTCCAAAAACCTTGACGCAGCATATGTGAAGGAAATGGAAAAACCGTTAAAGCTTGATCCAAGACTCTGGAAGTTTGTAAATTCTAAAAAGAAGTCTGATGGGTATCCAGTGAACTTCGTTTACAAAGATTCCGCTTTGACAAACTCGCCTGAGATATGTAATGCGTTTGCAAAACATTTCAGCAAGTCTTTTATTGAAATTTCAGTCAATATAGACGAAAATTACTTTCAATACTGCCGTGATTTCCCCCAAGCAACTTTAAACAACATTCCTATCGATAAGGATAAAGTTTCGCATTATCTTTCATTACTGAAAGATGATTACTCTCCTGGACCTGATGGCATTCCTCCCATTATTTTAAAGAAATGTTCATTAATTTAAGCTTCTCCGCTTCAATTTCTTTTCAAGCTATCACTTACGTGCGGTAAATTTCCTCGTGTTTCCGATACGAATCATTCATCACTCCTGTCTTCAAAAAGTCTATTAAATTAGACATCGCCAACTAAAGACCAATTTCCAAACTTTCTTCCATTCCACAGCTTTTCGAACAAGTAGTTTGTGATAGTTTAACGTTTTTCTGCAAAAACTTAATTTGCCATCAACAACATGGCTTCATGCAGAAGCGGTCTACTGTGTCTAACCTTCTAGCCTTTATGCACAAGTGCTCGAGAGCATTAGAGAAAGGACATGAGCTGGATTGTATATACACAGACTTCTCAAAAACTTTTGACCAACTCTCACACGAAATAATTATTTTCAAACTAAAAACTTTGTAGGAAACGACCGAATATGACAATAACAATAACAATAACAATAACAATAACAATAACAATAACAATAACAATAACAATAACAATAACAATAACAATAACAATAACAATAACAATAACAATAACAATAACAATAACAATAACAATAACAATAACAATAACAATAACAATAACAATAACAATAACAATAACAATAACAATAACAATAACAATAACAATAACAATAACAATAACAATAACAATAACAATAACAATAACAATAACAATAACAATAACAATAACAATAACAATAACAATAACAATAACAATAACAATAACAATAACAATAACAATAACAATAACAATAACAATAACAATAACAATAACAATAACAATAACAATAACAATAACAATAACAATAACAATAACAATAACAATAACAATAACAATAACAATAACAATAACAATAACAATAACAATAACAATAACAATAACAATAACAATAACAATAACAATAACAATAACAATAACAATAACAATAACAATAACAATAACAATAACAATAACAATAACAATAACAATAACAATAACAATAACAATAACAATAACAATAACAATAACAATAACAATAACAATAACAATAACAATAACAATAACAATAACAATAACAATAACAATAACAATAACAATAACAATAACAATAACAATAACAATAACAATAACAATAACAATAACAATAACAATAACAATAACAATAACAATAACAATAACAATAACAATAACAATAACAATAACAATAACAATAACAATAACAATAACAATAACAATAACAATAACAATAACAATAACAATAACAATAACAATAACAATAACAATAACAATAACAATAACAATAACAATAACAATAACAATAACAATAACAATAACAATAACAATAACAATAACAATAACAATAACAATAACAATAACAATAACAATAACAATAACAATAACAATAACAATAACAATAACAATAACAATAACAATAACAATAACAATAACAATAACAATAACAATAACAATAACAATAACAATAACAATAACAATAACAATAACAATAACAATAACAATAACAATAACAATAACAATAACAATAACAATAACAATAACAATAACAATAACAATAACAATAACAATAACAATAACAATAACAATAACAATAACAATAACAATAACAATAACAATAACAATAACAATAACAATAACAATAACAATAACAATAACAATAACAATAACAATAACAATAACAATAACAATAACAATAACAATAACAATAACAATAACAATAACAATAACAATAACAATAACAATAACAATAACAATAACAATAACAATAACAATAACAATAACAATAACAATAACAATAACAATAACAATAACAATAACAATAACAATAACAATAACAATAACAATAACAATAACAATAACAATAACAATAACAATAACAATAACAATAACAATAACAATAACAATAACAATAACAATAACAATAACAATAACAATAACAATAACAATAACAATAACAATAACAATAACAATAACAATAACAATAACAATAACAATAACAATAACAATAACAATAACAATAACAATAACAATAACAATAACAATAACAATAACAATAACAATAACAATAACAATAACAATAACAATAACAATAACAATAACAATAACAATAACAATAACAATAACAATAACAATAACAATAACAATAACAATAACAATAACAATAACAATAACAATAACAATAACAATAACAATAACAATAACAATAACAATAACAATAACAATAACAATAACAATAACAATAACAATAACAATAACAATAACAATAACAATAACAATAACAATAACAATAACAATAACAATAACAATAACAATAACAATAACAATAACAATAACAATAACAATAACAATAACAATAACAATAACAATAACAATAACAATAACAATAACAATAACAATAACAAAGCGTTAGAAAAAGAATCGGGTGATCCTCGCCCGTATGTAGTCTAGAATATTTAGCTAAGAAGAATGTTTCGTATAGGAGAATCAACTCAAATGTGTCTACTGTGGACGGTCAAAAGCAAAAGGTTTGTGGAATGTTGAAGACCGAAATCAAATACAAGGGTGTTAAGCAAACTATAAATTTATATGTTGTGCCAACCTTAACACAAAAATTGTAGTCGATTTTTGGCAGAAGTTCCAAATTGCTCCGAACATTATTTCGGGAATGTCATTCCAAATAAACGATGATTCGAAAGAGAAATTGATTAAGCAATGTAGTTTGACAGAGGTAGAGTCCACAAAACTCAATCAAGTGATACAGAGTTTTCCTTCGTTGGCAATTGAAGGGCTAGGTAAAACTGATTGGGTGGAACATAAAATTGATATTGGAGACGCTACCCCTATTAAACAACGGTATTATCCGGTCTCTCCTGTGGTACAAAACCTGATGTATGCGGAAGTGGATCGCATGCTTTCTTTGGGAGTTACTGAGGAAAGCACAAGTCCATGGTCATCGCCGGTAGTGCTTGTTCGTAAGCCAGGCAAAGACCGCTTGTGTTTGGATTTCCGTAAGGTAAACTCAGTGACCAAGAAAGACGCGAGACCCATTGCGCATATTGAAGGGCTGCTATCAAGTCTTTCGGAAGCACGCTTCATCTCTAGCGTGGATCTGAAAGATGCGTATTGGCAGATACCACTGGAGGAGAACGCGAAAGAGAAAACAGCATTTACGGTACCGGGACGTCCCTTGTACCAATTCAATGTTATGCCATTTGGTCTTTGTAACGCCGCCCAGAGTTTGAATTATCTAATGAACTTAGTTGTCCCGAGGGAGTTACAGGACCAAGTCGCCGCCCAAAGTTTGACATACTTGATGAATTTAGTTGTCCCACGGGAGTTGCAGGACCAGGTATTTGTTTACCTAGATGATCTTTTGGTTGTGACGAAGACATTCGAAGATCACTTGACGGTTTTGAGTATAATTAGTCGAGAATTGAAAAGAGCAGGTTTAACAATTAATGTTGAAAAGTCGAAGTTCTGCTTTGAAGAACTCCAGTATTTAGGATATAAAGTAGGACAAGGTTGTCTTAAGGTAGATCCAGAGAAGATAACTGCCATTGCTAATTTCCCAGTACCAACAACGACTCGTCAAGTAAGACGTTTTTTTGGTATGGCTGGATGGTACCGACGTTTCGTGGAGAACTTCTCAACCTTGGCCTCACCTCTTACTGATACTTTAAAAAAAGGAAAAACATTTGTCTTCGGTGACGAAGCTAAAACTGCTTTTGAAAACATTAAATGTGCCCTGACTACTACACCCGTGCTAATCAATCCCGACTTCGATAAAGAGTTTATAATTTTATGCGATGCATCCGCGTCCGGTATCGGATGTGTACTCTGCCAGCGAGATGAGAATGGAGCCGAACGCCCATCTACTATTTTTCTCAAAAATCAAACGCTGCGCAGAGGAACTATTCCGTTACCGAGCGCGAATGCCTCGCCGCGTTTTTAGGCATTCAGAAATTCAGAGGGATATAAATTCAGGGTGATAACTGATCACTCCAGCCTGAAGTGGCTGATGAATATGAAAGACCCACTAGGTCTTCTGGCCAGGTGGAGTATGAGACTCCAAGACTTTGTGGTGGAACACAGGAAAGGAACACTTAACGTGGTACCTGATGCTCTATCTAGAGATTATGAAGCCGTTGCTTTAAAGGCAGAGAGCTATATCCCAAGTGTTGCTCAGGTCGAAACTGAGGAGGTGCTCCACATTGACTACGACGATCCGGGGTTCAAGTCTGATGAATATCAACAACTCATCAAACACATCAGTAAGGAGCAAGATCGGTTACCGGACCTGAAGATATCCGAAGGTTTTATATACAAGCGCACTAAGCATGCTGTTGGGAATCCCGTGTTGGATGATTTAAGTTGGAAACTATGAATACCGTCCATAATGACGGAACCCCTAATTTCTCTAGCCCACAATCCTCCACGAGCTTCTCACAGCGGTGTCGTCAAGACGTTGTATCGTCTACGACAGAGGTTTTATTGGCCTGGAATGTTTTCGCAAGTTAAGCAATGGATTACCCGTTGCGAAACTTGCAAGACAACGAAAGTGTCCAATATGACACTACGTGCAGAGATGGGAGAAAGTTTCAAAGTCGAAAGACCGTTCCACCATCTTTATGTGGACTTTCTTGGTCCATACCCTAGATCCAAGAGCGGGAACTCTTTCATAATAATAGTATTAGACCAACTCACCAAATTTGTACTAATCAAACCTTAAAAAAGCCACAGCTGCTGAAGTTATTAAGTTCTTACGCGATGATATCTTCCTTATATACGGCGTACCTGAAAGCATATTATCTGATAATGGTTCTCAATTTATTTCGAAAGATTTTCAAAAACTTTTAAACATGTTTGGTGTTAAACATTATAAAACAGCGATATACGCTCCTCAAGCCAATGCAAGCGAAAGGGTCAACAGATCCATTCTTGCGGCAATCCGATCGTATGTCGATCCTAAGCAAACCAGTTGGGGTGCTCATCTAAGTTCTATAAGCAGTACTTTACGCACAACTATCCACTCTGCTTTGACTTCGTCACCACATGAGGCTTTATTTGGTCAAAGAATGGTAGAACACGGAGCGGATTATAAACTTCTGAAAGACTTAGGTGGGTTAAACAACTCAGAGATCGATTGGTTGCCGAAATGGCTAAAATGAATATTCTTCACACATATCTTAAAACTTCTTTGGAAAGGGCACATGATGCGTATGAGAAGGTCTATAACCTTTGAAGTCGTGCTGTCAATTTTAAAGTGGGAGATGTCATTTTTAAGCGAAATATTATCTTGAGTGATGCGAATAAACATTTCAGTGCTAAATTAGCACCCAAGTTTGTCAAAGTGACTGTAATAGGAGTACATGGCAATAATTTATTTGAGGTTGTAGATTCAAAAGGATATGTAACAACGTCCCATACAAAGTTCTTAAAAAGATGAAATCTGTGATAATAGATTTTTAGTTTTTTTTTGTGCCCGGCGCTCAGCTGTGCACGAGACTCTTGTGTAGTTGTCATAATATATGTAATATTTGTTGTGTGTAACACAGATAAGGAAGTACAAAACAGATATGGTAGTTAATATACAAGAGATCAATTGTTCAAAAAAAAATAATTTAATTACACTTTTTTTTTGATGAAATAGTATGAAGATATAGCAAGTAGAACATAGTGAAGTCAGTACAAGTTGTCCTTTTCTCAAGCATTGAGACAAGTGTTACTGGTCTCAATTCTTGAGCTTTGTAGGGAAAACTTTGTGCCGATAGTATAACAAATGTCACCCTAGCGGAAGATTGGGCAATCCACCTACTCGCCATAGAAAATGATATTTGCCTTCAAACAATGTTCTGAACTGAAGTTCAGAGTTTGCACCATCTCACCACCAGAGGGACATAAATTTCGTAGGAAATTGCTCGAATGGGAAAAATTCACTTGTATAGTTGCACTCTTCCCATGGATGAAAGATCCCAAGGAAATATAGAATTCGTTCTATTAGAACATACTCATTTTCCTTATTCTTCTATTTCCCTCTGACGCGTGATGATTTGCAAGGAGATCATGGCGGATATTACTTCCGGCATTTTCGTCTCCTCTTTGGCATGTTGCTTCTCCCAATCGGACGCTTTGCTTTGTCCTCTAGATTTCGCAACGGTCAACTCATTGCTTTACTTACTGAATGTTCCAAGAATTTCTAAAAAGTAGTAGAACAGAATTTTTAGTTTGATCTAGGTCAGAAAAGTTATTCGTTTACACGAATTACCTAGATAAGTTTCTTTAGGGTGAAACACACCAAATCGATTTTGTTGTGACAGATGATCCATGTCACATACGTGGAATTCCTTTTGATAGGGTATTTTCCGGTCTGGAAACCGTCATTGAGTGGTAAATCACCCAAAATTAGAGTATGTATAACAGTTATGACAATGACAGGGAATTCAGTTAACGTCAAAAATGATAATTTCCGTCAACATATCTTTGTACTAGATGTCAAATGACATATTAAACGGCATAGTGACAGTGGCAAGCGATAAATGACAGCATCTGTCAAAAATAGTTGTGTCCAAAACATTGAGATGACATTAACCGCAACCTGAAAATATTCTCATCACTCTCCTAAATAAACCAAAATTATTGTTCCGATTCTCAAAACAAGTTTCAGAATGACAGATAAAACGAGAATTCTGACAGGAAATATTCAAGTAATTAAACTTCATTTATCATAAAAATCAGTCATGGTAGGAAAAATACCTTTTCTAACCAGTAGTAATAGTAATAGTAGTAATAGTAATAATGTTTTATTTCAGAAATTCATAGTTATACAAAATATAATAATAATTTTATCCTTGATTCAATAATCATTAAAAAAACAAATAAGTATACATCAATAGCTAGTTAAAGCCGTCTGCTGCGATCAAATATCAATTTTTAAGATCCTAGTTCAGTGTTAAAGTTGTTCATTGTTTTTGTTGCTGTTAATTTTGGCGTTGCTGTTTCTGTTGTTGCTCCTGTTGTTGTCGATGCTGTTCCTGTTTTTGTTGCCTCTGTTGCCTTTGATATACTTTTGTTGTTGTTGTTCTTGTTCTTGTCGTTGCTGCTGTTGTTGTTGTTGTTGTTGTTGTTGTTGTTGTTGTTGTTGTTGTTGTTGTTGTTGTTGTTGTTGTTGTTGTTGTTGTTGTTGTTGTTGTTGTTGTTGTTGTTGTTGTTGTTGTTGTTGTTGTTGTTGTTGTTGTTGTTGTTGTTGTTGTTGTTGTTGTTGTTGTTGTTGTTGTTGTTGTTGTTGTTGTTGTTGTTGTTGTTGTTGTTGTTGTTGTTGTTGTTGTTGTTGTTGTTGTTGTTGTTGTTGTTGTTGTTGTTGTTGTTGTTGTTGTTGTTGTTGTTGTTGTTGTTGTTGTTGTTGTTGTTGTTGTTGTTGTTGTTGTTGTTGTTGTTGTTGTTGTTGTTGTTGTTGTTGTTGTTGTTGTTGTTGTTGTTGTTGTTGTTGTTGTTGTTGTTGTTGTTGTTGTTGTTGTTGTTGTTGTTGTTGTTGTTGTTGTTGTTGTTGTTGTTGTTGTTGTTGTTGTTGTTGTTGTTGTTGTTGTTGTTGTTGTTGTTGTTGTTGTTGTTGTTGTTGTTGTTGTTGTTGTTGTTGTTGTTGTTGTTGTTGTTGTTGTTGTTGTTGTTGTTGTTGTTGTTGTTGTTGTTGTTGTTGTTGTTGTTGTTGTTGTTGTTGTTGTTGTTGTTGTTGTTGTTGTTGTTGTTGTTGTTGTTGTTGTTGTTGTTGTTGTTGTTGTTGTTGTTGTTGTTGTTGTTGTTGTTGTTGTTGTTGTTGTTGTTGTTGTTGTTGTTGTTGTTGTTGTTGTTGTTGTTGTTGTTGTTGTTGTTGTTGTTGTTGTTGTTGTTGTTGTTGTTGTTGTTGTTGTTGTTGTTGTTGTTGTTGTTGTTGTTGTTGTTGTTGTTGTTGTTGTTGTTGTTGTTGTTGTTGTTGTTGTTGTTGTTGTTGTTGTTGTTGTTGTTGTTGTTGTTGTTGTTGTTGTTGTTGTTGTTGTTGTTGTTGTTGTTGTTGTTGTTGTTGTTGTTGTTGTTGTTGTTGTTGTTGTTGTTGTTGTTGTTGTTGTTGTTGTTGTTGTTGTTGTTGTTGTTGTTGTTGTTGTTGTTGTTGTTGTTGTTGTTGTTGTTGTTGTTGTTGTTGTTGTTGTTGTTGTTGTTGTTGTTGTTGTTGTTGTTGTTGTTGTTGTTGTTGTTGTTGTTGTTGTTGTTGTTGTTGTTGTTGTTGTTGTTGTTGTTGTTGTTGTTGTTGTTGTTGTTGTTGTTGTTGTTGTTGTTGTTGTTGTTGTTGTTGTTGTTGTTGTTGTTGTTGTTGTTGTTGTTGTTGTTGTTGTTGTTGTTGTTGTTGTTGTTGTTGTTGTTGTTGTTGTTGTTGTTGTTGTTGTTGTTGTTGTTGTTGTTGTTGTTGTTGTTGTTGTTGTTGTTGTTGTTGTTGTTGTTGTTGTTGTTGTTGTTGTTGTTGTTGTTGTTGTTGTTGTTGTTGTTGTTGTTGTTGTTGTTGTTGTTGTTGTTGTTGTTGTTGTTGTTGTTGTTGTTGTTGTTGTTGTTGTTGTTGTTGTTGTTGTTGTTGTTGTTGTTGTTGTTGTTGTTGTTGTTGTTGTTGTTGTTGTTGTTGTTGTTGTTGTTGTTGTTGTTGTTGTTGTTGTTGTTGTTGTTGTTGTTGTTGTTGTTGTTGTTGTTGTTGTTGTTGTTGTTGTTGTTGTTGTTGTTGTTGTTGTTGTTGTTGTTGTTGTTGTTGTTGTTGTTGTTGTTGTTGTTGTTGTTGTTGTTGTTGTTGTTGTTGTTGTTGTTGTTGTTGTTGTTGTTGTTGTTGTTGTTGTTGTTGTTGTTGTTGTTGTTGTTGTTGTTGTTGTTGTTGTTGTTGTTGTTGTTGTTGTTGTTGTTGTTGTTGTTGTTGTTGTTGTTGTTGTTGTTGTTGTTGTTGTTGTTGTTGTTGTTGTTGTTGTTGTTGTTGTTGTTGTTGTTGTTGTTGTTGTTGTTGTTGTTGTTGTTGTTGTTGTTGTTGTTGTTGTTGTTGTTGTTGTTGTTGTTGTTGTTGTTGTTGTTGTTGTTGTTGTTGTTGTTGTTGTTGTTGTTGTTGTTGTTGTTGTTGTTGTTGTTGTTGTTGTTGTTGTTGTTGTTGTTGTTGTTGTTGTTGTTGTTGTTGTTGTTGTTGTTGTTGTTGTTGTTGTTGTTGTTGTTGTTGTTGTTGTTGTTGTTGTTGTTGTTGTTGTTGTTGTTGTTGTTGTTGTTGTTGTTGTTGTTGTTGTTGTTGTTGTTGTTGTTGTTGTTGTTGTTGTTGTTGTTGTTGTTGTTGTTGTTGTTGTTGTTGTTGTTGTTGTTGTTGTTGTTGTTGTTGTTGTTGTTGTTGTTGTTGTTGTTGTTGTTGTTGTTGTTGTTGTTGTTGTTGTTGTTGTTGTTGTTGTTGTTGTTGTTGTTGTTGTTGTTGTTGTTGTTGTTGTTGTTGTTGTTGTTGTTGTTGTTGTTGTTGTTGTTGTTGTTGTTGTTGTTGTTGTTGTTGTTGTTGTTGTTGTTGTTGTTGTTGTTGTTGTTGTTGTTGTTGTTGTTGTTGTTGTTGTTGTTGTTGTTGTTGTTGTTGTTGTTGTTGTTGTTGTTGTTGTTGTTGTTGTTGTTGTTGTTGTTGTTGTTGTTGTTGTTGTTGTTGTTGTTGTTGTTGTTGTTGTTGTTGTTGTTGTTGTTGTTGTTGTTGTTGTTGTTGTTGTTGTTGTTGTTGTTGTTGTTGTTGTTGTTGTTGTTGTTGTTGTTGTTGTTGTTGTTGTTGTTGTTGTTGTTGTTGTTGTTGTTGTTGTTGTTGTTGTTGTTGTTGTTGTTGTTGTTGTTGTTGTTGTTGTTGTTGTTGTTGTTGTTGTTGTTGTTGTTGTTGTTGTTGTTGTTGTTGTTGTTGTTGTTGTTGTTGTTGTTGTTGTTGTTGTTGTTGTTGTTGTTGTTGTTGTTGTTGTTGTTGTTGTTGTTGTTGTTGTTGTTGTTGTTGTTGTTGTTGTTGTTGTTGTTGTTGTTGTTGTTGTTGTTGTTGTTGTTGTTGTTGTTGTTGTTGTTGTTGTTGTTGTTGTTGTTGTTGTTGTTGTTGTTGTTGTTGTTGTTGTTGTTGTTGTTGTTGTTGTTGTTGTTGTTGTTGTTGTTGTTGTTGTTGTTGTTGTTGTTGTTGTTGCTGTTGCTGTTTTCGTTGTTTTTATTTTATCCATTATACTCTCTTATCAGCTCAGAACGATATCTTATAGCCAGTGATAAAAATTTTACTATTGCTTCCCAATCCCCTTCGCCATTCAGAAACTTCACCATGCTTTGTATGTTCAGTGATCTTGATCCCAAGCTTTGCAAACGCAGTTCCTTGAGTACAGGACATATACCTAAGAAGTGGACAAATGTTTCATCTTCTCTTAAGTTGCACATAGTACATTGTGTGTTTCTATTGCCCGACGAAAAAGTTCCATTCAGAAATAGGAGCCCTCCCCTTGCTTTAAAAATCCAAGTTGATTTTGACAAGTTTCGCTCTTCCTGCAGGTATCTGCTTCCCTCAAAGTTGTTGAGCCTGCTATACAGTCCATGTGTTGTTGATGCTTGTGCTCTTTGGAGTGCCATATTTCATTCTCTGTCCCCGATTTGTGTACTTAATAGATCTGTTGTAATTTGAAATGATCTATTATCGCCAACAATATCGCATATATGTCTCCCTTCCAGCCCATTGTAATCCATCCACTGTCTACACCAGAATATGTTTTTGTTTATTATTTTGTTTGCTAATATGTGCGGAAGTCGGTTTTCATTATACAAAACTAAAACTTTTTTAATATAGCTCATATAGCATTTCATTGTATAAATAAAAAGAGGTTGTATTTTACATTCCAGTATCAGCATATAGTTCGGGGATGTTTGTGGGATTCTAAGGATTTTTTCCAGAAATATCGTTGAACCTTTTCTATATCATCATATTGCTGATGCCCCCACACTTGTGCGCCATACCCCAAAATTGATCTGGCCACAGCGTTAAAAAGTTCTGTTTTTGAAGAGATATCGATGTCGCTTTTCGTTAAAAACGAGTGCCAAGTCATGTTTAGACTCATTTTTGCCTGCTGAGCTCTGTTCTTAAAATGTTCGGTCAGGCAAAGTCTAGGTGTGATCCATACACCCAAGTATTTGTATTTGCTTACCACCTCAATTTCTTCAACTCCAAGTGTCCATTTTTCTGCATTGCTTCTTCTGCCACCATTCTTCCTGAATATAATAATTTTTGATTTGTCGAGGTTAATAAAAAGGTTCCACATGCGGCAATATTCTTCTAATTTATTAATCAATACTTGCAGTTCCCTCGGTGTGTCTGCAAAGATTACTATATCATCTGCATATAGCAACAGTCGAATAGCAAGTCCATCTATGAATATACCACCTCCAATAAAATTGTGTATGTCATTAATAAAAAGTGCAAAGAGCAATGGGCTTAAGAGGCACCCTTGTTTAACGCCCATTTTTGTGCTAAACCACTCTGTCAGTTTTGTACCATCCCATACTGCACTCGTTGTATTTGAATAGAGGTCTTTTAAAATGTTTAAGAACTTGGTCGACAACCCTATTCTTTTAAGCTTAAGAAACAAAGCTTCTCTGCTTATGCTGTCAAACGCTGCCTTGAAGTCAACAAAAAAGCAGTATGTTTTTTTGCCTTCTTCCATTCTTAGTTTCAGAATGTTGAATAAATTTAATATATTCTCCACAGTGCTGTAGACCTCTATAAATCCCGCTTGATACTCGTTTAGAACACTGTTTTGTGTTTTCTAGATCTGCAGTCTTTTGAGTAATATACCCGTGAAAATTTTGGCGATAGCATCCATAAAGGAAATACCTCTATAATTCTGTGCTAGATTTACATTTCCTTTCTTGTATATTGGGAAGATCAAAGACTGTTTAAAGGAGGGTTCCACTTTTTCCGTGATAAGAATTTGATTTTAGAGTCTTACAAGTCGATCAATAAGAACCTGAGGGGCATGTATGAAGAATTCATATGGGACCCGATCAAAACCAGCAGCCTTATTTGCTTTAGCTCTACTAAGTACTTCAAGAATTTCAAGTCTTGTAATATCTCCATCAAGTTGCACATTAGTACTATCTTCTAAAGTTTCTTCCATTGTTCCCAGGGCCTGCAGTGGAGGATTCAAAAGCTGTTGAAAGTGATCTCTGAACTCACTGCTTTTTACGCTTGCTCCTATTCTGAAGTTTTTGTTCCTTAGCTCGTTTGCCACTTTCCACCAATCTTTTGTATTATGTACGCTTCTTAGTTTCTCACTCAGCTGTTTGTTAGAAGATATCAAACCAATTAAAATGACCGTGGTTATTTGCTTGACACTCTCGACTGCTAGTTCCACGCCGCATAAACACCTTTCAAACCCAAATTCATACTTCACCTTGAATACCGCCATATGAGATACATATTTTGTATTCCCATTAACAGGTTCAAGGTGACGTATCGCAAATCGTTGATCTCAAAGCGAGTCTTTTTACTTACATATTTTGTATTCCCATGCACAGGTTCAAGGCGACGTATATAGAATTGGAGGAAATCGCCGAACCCAGACAGCATAAACTGCAACTGTGCAATTTATCAAGCTATGAGTGAATGTAACAATTTCCTCCTCCTCTTAAAAATAGAATTATTCTTTGAAGAGGAATAATTCAACCAATTTGCGAATCAACGACTTGCGTTCCGGCCGAAGATGCCTCCGCGCCGTAGAATCTTTGCATACCTTTATTTATTTATTTATTTTTTTTTTTTACATCTTTTGATAAATTTTTAGTTTAGAATTTATTTTTCTTTTGATACATTTTTTTTTGTATGTACTATGTTATATATCTTTAAGAACATAATGTAGATTTATTTATTATTTATTTATTTTCCTTTGGTTATACATTTTTGTAAGTAGGTATTATGTTTTTTTTTTAACATGGATGTTAATAAATCTGTTTTTAAATTTATTTTTCTTTTGTTATACATTGTTTTTTTTTTTTTTTTTTATTTTGTTATACATATCTTCAAAAATATAATCTAGATTTATTAATTATTTATTTATATTTCTTTTGTTATACATTTTTGTATGCATTATGTTATATCTTTAACTATACCTAATGTAGCTTTTTTTTTTATTTAACAAATGAATGAATGTTAATAAATCTGTTTTTAAATGTATTTTTCTTTTGCTATATATTTTTTTGTATTTTGTTTTACATATATCTTCAAAAATATGATCTAGATTTTTTAATTATTTATTTATTTTTCTTTTGTTATACATTTTTGTATGCATTATGTTATATCTTTAACTATACCTAATGTAGCTTATTTAGCATGAATGTTGATAAATCTTATTTTTTTTAATTTATTTTTCTTTTGTTATAATTTTTTTTTTTTTTATTTTTAATGTAAGTTTTAAACTATAATGGCGATTTTACTTAACATACATTTTTTGTTAGTTTATTTTCGTTAAATTTGAAATACAAGACATGAAAAAAAAAACTTTTTGAAACTGTTTTGAAAGAATTGAGGGTAAAATTAGTATAGGTATTTAATTTTCAATGGTTGGGATATTCACTTTAAAACGATCAAGTTCTGATTTTTTACTAGCTGATTTTAAATGATGAAAAAAAATGTAATCGACCTAATCATTTTCATAAAATGGTTTTAGACGGTTGTTATGGCCAACCGGGTTCTTCTTGCCTATCTTTATTTTGCAGTTTACTTCGCTTATTATTCGTGTAATCGTATAAGGACCTCTATACAAAGGGGATAATTTTCCTTTGCGGGTTTCGTTTCTGAGTAACACCTTGTCACCAATGTGAAACGTATGGGTTCTCAAAGAACGATCGTGATATTCTTTAGATCGTTGTTTGCTTAAGAGAATATTGCGTCTGGCTATCTCGTATGTTTTTTGGAGCTTACATTTAAGTAAATGATAGTAGCTTTCATGGTTGTAAAGTGGATCAGGCTCTCTTTTTAAGTTTGATGGGACCTCTGCAGAAAAACCATATAGACAATCCATCGGGGTTAATTTGGTACTGTCATGTACACTATTATTGTATACAAATGTGGCTGTCCGCAAATATTGGTCCCATGATTGTGGGTTTTCATCCACTATACTGCGTAAGTACTCAACAAGGGGTTTGTTTGAGTTTGATACGTCTTACCACGGGTGGGGGATCGTATCAAACAAATGAGAAGTCGTTTTGTGGGTTTTGAAAACTATTCTGATTTATTTGCCAAAACTTAACTCTATTTATACCAAATAATTCCAATACATTTTATTATTTCATAACAATTTAATAATTTCCTTACTACAGATTTTGCTTGCAATCGTATATTTCGTAATTTCTTATTGACCTAATCTTATAGTAAGTATATTTACCTTAACATATTTTGATTACACTTGTATATTTCATAATTTCTTATTGACCTAATATTATAATAAACAATAATAAATGTCAACATTTGCTGACACTGCTTTGCAATGCACCGCTTATACTGGGTCATAGCAAATTACTATGAGTCAGTATAATCTGCGGTTGTTGTTGGAGCTTCTGTTGTATATACATATATCAACATTTTCCCCCCTGGATATTAAGCGGTCGTTCTTGGTGCTGGTATAGGGAATTGGTGTTGTTTCCGATATCTTCTTATGGCTACAATGATCAGCACTATGATGAATATTGTGGAACTGGAATAATGCACGACATGATGTGTGTTGTTGTTTTTGGAGTCTTCGGGACTGTCGTTCTCAGCTTCCTTCAATTGCTGTACGGAATGCTCTAGGTTTCTAATGTGCTCGTCTGGATAATGGAATATGCGTACTGCGCTGGGATAGTGGATGAGAGGTTCTTTAGCGAATTTGGGTAAGATGGTGCTTAGATTGAGTTGTGGCGTAAACGATGCATTCAATCTTGTTGTAAAGGATCCGTGAGCAGTGATAACCATAGTGTCCAAACTGAGTTGGCATCCAGGTTCTAAAGTGAGTATTCCGTCACTGACCAAAGTAACGGTATATGTCTGTTCCTTGCACACTAGGTTGAAAGATGTTTCCTTGTCCATTACATATAACCAACTGTTCATATTCCGTAGCAAGGTCCAGACTTGTCTGGGCTTAATGTGTACCAGTTCACATTTTCCTTCTATTTCTTTGTTGTGGTTTAGTAGATTGATTTCACATTGGGATGTGTTTGACTGTAGGTTATATAGTGGATGGCATTTTGAGCAATAGTGAAGTCCTTCTTCTATTGGTATACATTTATCGAATTCGCTTTCCTGCATTGGATAGTATTTTTCTCGTGCAAGATTAGTCAGTATGTATTTTGATGATGGTGCGATAAATGTAAAGTAGTCATGATATGGTGTGGGGACTGGTATTATCCTATACACTTGGTATTTATCTGAATCTAATATTGGAATTTTGCATTCGAAAATAATGTAGTTCCTAGTTATTCTTCCATGAACATTCATCAACTTGTAGATCTGGAGTAATTGATCTGGTCGTTCGCTGGCTGGTAATGTCATAGTTGCAGGAATGTGTTGCCGAATATCGATCAGATGTTGTCTCAATTGTTGGGGAGTTATTATCAAATGGTGGGTTGTTCCATGTTGGGTGTTGAGCACGACGTCTAATAATGAATCTTGAATTTGTTTGATGTTGGTAACATACATGTGCGTAGTAAGTCCTAGAATTGTGAGTAGTTGCGTCTGCTGGACGTTACTTATTGTGTTCTGCATTTCTGTGGTTATATTACTAATCCTTTCTTGTAGCAGTTTATATTGGCTTGTGGTTTGTTGACCTGTGGTCTGAAGGATGTTGAGGGTAGTTTCGACAATTGAAGTTTGGTTTTGTAGGAGTTTGCGGGTGTATTCGTCGTTTCGTTTAATTTTGTCTATCTGTATTTCAATATCGTGAGCGTAATCTTGGTCTAATACTCCAAATAGTTGGTTCGATATTTTTCCAATAACGTCAAAAGGGGATCTTTTGACTCTTCCCCCCTCTCATAGAGAATTTGATTTCGTTCTTCGATACTTGCTACATTTGTTGTTAATATTGTTAGGATGTTGAGGCATTCAGATGAGTTTAGAGTCTTACATCCTAGCTCTATTTCTTGCACCATGTTGTGTAGTCCTACTAGTTGGCTTTTGTATGTAGCTAAGTTATAATATGTCAGCATGCGCCATTTCGATGACATGAGATTAATAACACCATTGTCCTCGAAGTATAGTCCTGGATGTGTATTAAAAGGGGTGTTGGAAAATTGAGCGTGCCCTGGTATTGGCCATATAATTGATGCTAACGCAATAGATATTATCAAAGACGGGATGTTGGGTCGTGCTCTTTTTGTGTTAATGGGTATCGTTGATTCATTTCTGCGCTTTCTCGCTTGGTGTCGTTCTATGAGTACTTCAATAGGTGGTCTAACAGGTATAGTAGTTGGTCGTATCTTGAATTTTGTATATATTTTTCGTGGTTTTAACGAATGAATACACTGTAATTTTAGTGTTTCTCTATCTTGATTTATTATTATTGGATTCCTGTTATTTGCTTTGTTATTTTGTTCCCTTTCCTCTACTTTCAGATTCTCGTTGGATTTTTCTTTACTTAATGTTTGGTTGTTTTGTCTAAAGATTTTTATTAGGGCAGTTGCAAGAAGGACATTGTTGTCTGTTGTGCAGTTGTGGGACTGTATTCTCCCCGTTTGTAGTTGTGGTTTGCTTTCACAGGCGAATTGCTCACGATGCGTCGATGTATGATGCTTTCTTTGACATCTTTGGCAACGTGAAGGCGACAAGCAGTTGGACGTAAAGTGTCCTGGTCGTAGACAGTTCATGCACAACTTTTTTTCTTCAACAACTTCATATCGCTGCTGTACACTCTTTTGTAAAAATGTTCTGCACACATTTAATTGATGGTCACCTTTGCATAGCTCGCATCTGGTAGTATGCAGTGTTGAATGATAAGTCCTTGGTTGATAAGCCATATCCCTTGTTGTCTTTCGAAAAGGATTGTTATTCATTGTTTCCATAGATTGGAACCTTTTCTCAATGAACTGCAACAGTGGTTCCAACTCTTGAATTTCTCGGGGTTTTGTTAATGCTTGTTCATATAACCGTTGTGATTCCTTATCCAATTTTTGGTTTATTACGTATGCAATTAGTGTTCCCCAAGTTGAGGTGTCGATGCCCAAATTTTTTATTCCCGATATACATTCTTGTGTTGTGTCCAGTAGTTTTTTCAGTGAATTCGCCGACTCTGTGGTAACGGAGGGTTGATTCATCAGTTGTTGTATGTATGTAGTGAAGATAAGTCGCTTGTTGTTGTACCGTTGTTCAATTAGTTCCCATGCCGTTGTGTAGTTGTCTCCTGTGACTTGAAGATGTTTAATTATTTTTCCTGGTCCTTCCATTAGATGTGTCTTCAAATACTGCATTTTTTGAATCGAGTTTAATGATTGGTTGTTATGTACCAAAGTTTTAAAGAGGTCGTAGAACGATGGCCAAGCATCATACCGTCCATCGTATGTTGGTATATTAATCCGCTCTAGTCTCAGCTCGCTAGTGCTATTTCTCTGCTGCTCCTTCTTCATTGTTTTTTCTTTTGTCTCGATTGAGATCTCCTGGTACATATTTTCTATCTCCCTATATTCATCTTGTTTCAGGTATTGTGATTCGTCTAAAGATGTGGCGTTTGAGATGATGTCATCGTGTGTTTCTACAATATCTCTCCAATATTGATCTAGTGTTTTCAAGTATTGTTCGTATAGGAGATTTGAAAGTGACTGTGTTAAATCTTCTTTCAGCTTGTTGTATAGGCGTACAAACACAGCAATTTTATTTTTCTGCCGTTTGTAGCGTTGTTGTTGTGGATTCATTGCATCTTGTTTATTGTTTTCTTCTTCCTTCTTTCTTTCTTCTTCCGTTGTTTTGTTGGCTTCTATCGTTGCTTCACGAGCTTCTTCAATCAGTTTGAGCATCTCTTCGTATACAGTGTTAATGTTCTCGAAATATCCTTGGTCCATGTATGACTGTTTTTCTTCCTTGTAGACTTCATGTATTACTGTGTCGTTTAACACAAATTTGTCCCATTGTTCCTTCAAGGCTTGACGTTGCTTTGCAAGATACTCCGGGGTTAATCGTATTTTTGGTGATTTTTTGAAATTCTTCAAGAGATTTTTAATCATCTCTCCAGTTTCCGTCTGCTTTTCTATTATTTTCTCCATTGTTGTCACTAGGTTCGATTGCTTGCTTGGCTTGACTTATTTTCGTTGACTTCTTAGTGTAAGCCCTAAGAACGCTTGTAAACTTTTCTTATTTTTCTTGATTTCTTAGTGTAAGCCCTAAGAACGCTTGCTAAATTACTCTTTTAGTTGAGCCCCCAAATGTTTGAGTTTGATACGTCTTACCACGGGTGGGGGATCGTATCAAACAAATGAGAAGTCGTTTTGTGGGTTTTGAAAACTATTCTGATTTATTTGCCAAAACTTAACTCTATTTATACCAAATAATTCCAATACATTTTATTATTTCATAACAATTTAATAATTTCCTTACTACAGATTTTGCTTGCAATCGTATATTTCGTAATTTCTTATTGACCTAATCTTATAGTAAGTATATTTACCTTAACATATTTTGATTACACTTGTATATTTCATAATTTCTTATTGACCTAATATTATAATAAACAATAATAAATGTCAACATTTGCTGACACTGCTTTGCAATGCACCGCTTATACTGGGTCATAGCAAATTACTATGAGTCAGTATAATCTGCGGTTGTTGTTGGAGCTTCTGTTGTATATACATATATCAACAGGGTTTATGTGTACGTTCCAGAGCCCCATTTGACTGAGGATGGTACGCAGAGGTTTGCATTTTTTTAATGCGTAGTAGTTTGCAAAGATTTTTGAATAAATCGCTTAGGAAATTAGTACCCTGGTCGGTGACCAGTTGTTTGGGAATACCGTAGCGAGTTATAATTTGGTCAAAAAAAACCTGTGCAACCGTTATTGATTCTGCGTTTTGTAACGCATGACAAT
Organism: Platycheirus albimanus; assembly: GCA_916050605.2. Classification (NCBI taxonomy): domain Eukaryota; kingdom Metazoa; phylum Arthropoda; class Insecta; order Diptera; family Syrphidae; genus Platycheirus; species Platycheirus albimanus. Next base: position 169,489,031 of record OU696696.1, on the reverse strand, counting down.
CGAATATTTTTGTTAGATTATCTTAAAATGTTAAAATATATAGGTTATTGGAATGTGTATTTTCGAGTGGACCTACAATATCTAAGTAAACTTTTTCGAAGGGTTTTTCGGCAATGTCCGTTATTACCATTGGCATTCGTAGCACCGGTGAAGATTTCATAATCTGGCATTTTTTACACGCTCTTATATGGCGTTTAATGTCTCCTAACATGTTTTTCCACCAGTATTTCTTTCGAATTCGTTTATAAGTTCTTATTATACCCTGGTATCCACCAAAAATCGAATCGTGATAGTCCTTTAGTATGGTTTCAATTTCATTAGGGCAAGTGATTACTTCTATTTTCGATTTAGCATTAGTTTGTGTTGATGAATCGTTTGGTAGCAGGGTTGGTGTATCCATCTCTAACTGTGGTTCCGTAATACAGTCATCTGAAGCTTTTTCTTGGTTTTTAGGTGTGTCTACTACTTCTGAGTTGTCATTTAGTACATCCGACTTAGACCTTTTAGTTTTTGAGCGCGTTACTGCGTTGCAATGCATTGGTCGTGTACACTTGTTGTTCTCTTCGCCCTTGGGGGGCGCATGGATTTCAGCTTTCGTTAAAATAATTCTAAACTCTGGTGTCTCTTGTAAAGTTGGATTTGAATTAACATTTTCTAAATAAATTTTGTCTTCAGTTTCCATGGGATCATTGAATTTGGAGTTTGTATTATTTGATTCTTCTTTAAAGTTCGTAATTTTGTCTAGCTCCGGATTACACCTGTGTTTATTTTCAACTGATTTTGACGACTCGTTTTTCGAAGGGTTTTGTTGTTGCGGAATACGACTTAGTACATCTGCATTGGTGTTATATTTACCTGGTTTGTATTCAATTTTATAGTCATATTCCGACAATTTGTGGTGGAATCGGACCAATCGAGTTGTAGGGTCTTTCAAATTAAAAACGCCCTTAAGAGGCTTATGGTCGGTGTAGACCTTAAATTTCCGCCCTTGTAGGTAACACCTAAAATTTTTCACAGCCCATACTATTGCAAGCAACTCCTTCTCTATGGTAGAGTAATTACGTTCCGACTTATTCAGCGTCCGGCTAGCATAAGCAATGGGCTACTCTTTACCCACGTCTCCTTGGGACAAAACCGCACCCAGTGCTTCACCACTTGCATCAGTTGTTAGGTTAAAATCCTTGCTAAAATCGGGGTAGATAAGAAGGGGTGGCGAGACTAAAAGATTTTTAATATGTTGGAATGCAATTTGACATTTTTCTGACCAAGTGAATTTAACGTCTTTTCTGAGGAGGTTTCTAAGGGGCCTTACTTTCTTTGAAAAATTGGGAATAAATTTCCGGTAGTAATTAGCTATTGTGATTTGATGAAATAAAAACCAACGAAGATTTTGTGCAATCACAATTTTATTCTTACTTCTCTTCTTGAGTGCTAATATTTTTAATGACATATATTTGACATCCACATAACAAGGAGAATTAATTACTGGGCTTTTTCTCTCTCTTCTTATCGACTCGAGCGCTATAAGTTGTTGAGTTGGGAAGTTAGATTTATGGGTTGTTTACATTTACATTGTACATAGGTTTGGCCACTACAACACTCCCCTTCCAGCGAGATGGATATCTTCGCGAAATTATAAATGTTTAAAAATTATGTGCTGAAATATGGTTTGATTCTATCGATGGATACTGAATAGTTTTTTCCATTTTTATCGACGATGAGTTGTTTTCGTAGTTTTCTTATGACTTTGAATGGACCGTCATAAGGAGATTCCAAACCTTTTTTTACTTTGTCGTTTCTGATCAAGACCTGGTCGCAAGTGTTTAGATTGTTTGGAATATGAACTGTTTTCGAAGTTTTTCTTGTTTTAAGGTCCTGTGCTGGAATGTTTTTAAAAAATTGTTGAAGTTGATCTACAAAATTGTGTTCGGTTGTGTACTGAGAGGAACACACGGAAAGATCTAGAGGCAACTTGATATTTTCTCCGTAAAGGAGTTCGGACGGTGTGTGTTTGAGATCATCTTTGACTGTAGTACGGATTCCCAGCAAGGTAAGTGGGAGTTGCTGTGTCCAGTGCATTCTATCACTTGACGCACGAATGGCACTTTTCAATTGGCGATGGAATCTCTCCACCATGCCGTTTGCCTGTGGGTGATACGCTGAGGTCCGAATTCGGTTAGTTCCTAAAAATTTTGTAAGTTGGTGAAACAACTTGGATTCGAATTGGGAACCTTGGTCGGTTGTGATTGTATTCGGGACTCCAAATCTGGAGACATGTTCTTGAACGTAAGTTCTGGCAATTGTCTCTGTGTTGATGTCTCGCATTGGATAGGCCTCTGGCCACCTTGAAAATCGGTCGACGATTGTCAATATGTACTTGTATTCGTCTGATGGAGGGAGCGGTCCTACGATATCCATGTGGATATGTTGGAATCGACCTGGTGGAATGGGTATTTGCTCGTGTGGAGATTTTATGTGTCTTTGTACTTTTTCTTTCTGACACATTGGACACGCTTTCGCCCATGAATTGATATTGTGATTCATTTTGGGCCAGAAGTACATCTTGGCGATTTTTTTTCTTGTGCCCCGAACTCCAGGGTGCGAAATGTTATGAATCTTTTCGAAAATGACTTTTCTGAACGGTTTAGGAACGTATGGACGATTTTGTTGTGTGGACGTTTCACACCAGAGAGAAATGTTTAAGGCAGGAATTTTGATGAATTCTAATTTAACTTTGGACTTGGGATTTGGGTTGTTCCGGATGAGTAACAATTCTTCATCACTGCTTTGAGCTTTCGCTAGTTCATCCACGTCAGTGAGTGAAGAGTTTTCTATTGCCTCTGTGCTCGGACGGGACAATGCGTCAGCGACCACATTCAAAGAGCCTTTGACAAATCTAATGTCACTAGTGAATTGCGAAATGAAATCTAATTGCCGTTCTTGCCTCGGACTGCGTTTAGCTTTGGTGAAAAGTGCTGTTGTGAGGGGTTTTTGATCAGTGAAGATGCAAAAGTCTTGTCCTTCCACGAAGTTTTGGAAGTGAAAGATGGACAAATATATCGCTAGCAATTCTCGATCAAAAGCCGAATATTTGGTTTGTGAAGGAGATAGCTTTTTGCTAAAAAACGCTATGGGCTCCCATGCCTCACCGTTTTGTTGTTGGAGAACCGCTCCAACGTCCGTGTTGGACGCGTCAGTCGTGATGCTGAGTTTCGCACTCTCACGAGGATGATTAAGCAAAGTTACTTTTGCAAGTTCTGATTTTGCCTTTAAGAACACTTTTTGACATTCGGGTGGCCATGTGAATTTTCGTTTTTTGTTCTTTTCGAGGCTTGAAAGGTGATCATAGATCGGCGCGAGTATGCGTGCTAGGTGTGGTATGAAGCGGTGGTAGTAGTTCACCATACCGACGAACCGTTGTGCACTTTTGATTGAGGTGGGTTCCGGAAAGTTGTTGATGGCTTCAACTCTACTTTTTGATGGTTGAATGCCCTCTTTTGAAATGTCGAAGCCTAAGAATTGTAGTTTTGAAACGCCGAAGATACATTTTGAGGCTTTTATTCGTAAGCCGTATTCTTCTAAGCGTTGAAATAGTGTTCTCAAGTGTTTCTCGTGTTCTTCAGGGGTTTTGCTTGAAACCAGAATATCATCTACGAAAACCCACACGAAATTAAGACCTTTGGTAACTTGTGACATGAAACGCTGGAATGTTTGCGCTGCATTGCGTAGCCCAAAAGGCATGCGCAAGAATTCGAACAGCCCAAAAGGCGTTGTAATCGCGGTTTTGTGAATGTCGTCATCTGCTACCGGTATATTGTGGTAGGCACGAATGAGATCAACTTTTGAAAAAATGGTACAGCCTTGTATGTGTGCGTTGCAGTCGTGGATGTGAGGTAGTGGATTTCGATCGGGAATGGTCAAGGCGTTAAGCCAGCGGTAGTCGCCACATGGTCTCCAATCGTTCGCTTCGTGTTTGGCTGCCATGTGTAGAGGAGATGCACATGGGGATGATGATGGTCGGCAAATACCAATTTGTACCATGTATTCGAATTCCTCTTTTGCTATTTTGAACTTTACGTTGTTTAACCGCCTGGGTTGTGAACTTGGCAACGAGCCTTTCGTTAGTATGTGGTGTACCACTAAATGTTTCACAGGTAGAGTGAAGTCAGGAGGTTGCATGAGTGAAGAGAAGTCTCTTAAAATAGAGTTATATTGTTCCTCGATTGCGAAAAATCGAGGGCTTGTTATGTTTTGATTGCAGGGTGTTCCTGCGACACTTGATTGGGTGAGAGGATCGATGAGTCTGGAATTTTTGATATCAATGACTAGACCTGTTTGTTTTAAAAAAATCTGCGCCTATGATAGGCTTAGTGACAGATGCGATAACAAAGGTGCCCTTCAAGCAAAAATCACTGACTTCAGAATTCTCGGTTCAATTCTGGCTCACCTGAGTCTGCGTTTAACGAGGCCTCTCATGAAATTGCATGTTTGGCATACAAAATAAAGAAAGAGAATCGAGAGTCGAGCATTTTTTTTTTTTCTTTTTCAATAGATTGAGAGAGGGAGGGAGAGAGCAGGAGCCTTTTATTCATGTATAATATGTTTACTTTTTAGTAAACATCATGGTCTTTTTGAGTGGACACGTACTTAATACTCGTGCTTCAAATACGTTTATAAAGTAATTAGTTATTTGCCTAAAATTCAGAGTTGTCTTAATATAATTAAACAACATATAAATATAAATTGTGTAGCGCGGCCACTTCTATATTCGGCAAATATATATTAATACCGTGTTAATTTATAATGAATGAAATGTAATCATACCCTGGAAAAAACCTCAATAAAGTTATACAACTACTACTACTATGTTTACTTTTTGGTTTATAAAGAATAAAGAATAAAAAAAAAATAAAAATATGGCAACAAATTTTATTTATATTTTGTTTTGGACGACAGAAGTTTTTTTCGATACTCTCCAACTCGTTTGCTTTTATTATATTTTTGTTTTCAAGTTTGTTTTGGGTGCAATTTCGCTGAGCGGGACGCGCTCGCTCGCTCGCTCTCTCCCTCTCTCTCTCTCTCTCTCTCTCTCTCTATTTCTCTCTCACAAGTGAGTCCGTGGGAATTCTAATTTACATACTAAATGGAGCCGACAAACGTCGTTTTACGGCTCCTTATTTGGGTCCGTATGCGGAGTCTAGTATGTGAATTTGACTCCGCGCGTGGATCCAATTCGGATCAATTTGCTTGAAGGGTGTGATCAAATACCTTTCGAAACCCAAGTGTTGTTTTGAGATACTTGGTACCATAAACTTGAATTTGTGAACCGTTAGCTGCGGAGATAATTTGATCAGGCTTGTGTCGATTTTCATTTTTCACCATGTTACATGGGATGGCTGAAACGTCCGATCCAGAATCGATTAAAAATGTCAAATTTGAAAGTGGATCTTTAATGAAGATGCGGCTTTGAAAAGTTTTCGTGTTACTGTCATTCGCCGCACTAATGACAGTTGTTTCTAGTTTGGGGAATTTGTGTTTTTGAAATTGCAAGGACTTGTGCATTTTAAGGCGCGTTTCCCGTACCTATTGTGAAACCAGCAAAAGTTATTATTTTTCCTGGACTTTGATCTAGTCCTTTGAAAATTATTCGAAGATGCTTGTCTTCTGCTATTATCCCGGGAAGGGCGCTGATTGAAATTTAAGTTAGACAACATTGATTTTATTTCGTTTATTTCATTTTGAAAGCTATTTTTTATAGTGGTTAGTTCACATATGGTATTACTTTGCGATGGAATATTAAACGAAGAATTTTGTTGCTGATAAACATCGTATATTTCATCAGCCATATTCAGTAAAACGTCTAGTTTTGTTTCTGAAGAAGATTTTATTGAAGCTTGGACGAGAGTGGGAAGTCTTCGTCTCCACAGTTCGAGAATTAGACTTTGAGTGACAATCATTGATTGTCCTGCTAAGGTTTGCAGCCTTCTATAAAATTCAGATGGTTTCCTATCCCCCATCTCCTCACCCGATAATAGTTGTTCTATACGTTTGCTCTCGCTCATGGAATGTCGCTCAATTAAAGCTTTTTTAAGGTTTGTGTATGGTGAGTTTGATTCTTGAACCAAGATGTCATAAACACTTGCGGCCACGTCTTGAGGAAGTGCCTGCACTACGTAGTGAAATTTGGTTTGTTCTGTGAATATGTTTCGCGTTGAAAATTGAGATTCGACTTGAATAAACCATATTGCAGGCATTTTCTTCCAGAATTCTGGTAATTTAATAGAAATTGCGTTAACAACTGTTGCCGATCCCGCTGTCGTTACGGTGGGTGTTGTAGTTGTTGTTGTCGCGGTTGTTGTATTACCTACACCATTATTGTTTCCAGTCATATTGAAAAAAAAAAAATTTATTGGATTTTTATGGTTTGTAAAAATTTTCTTGGAGGAGAGAAAGAACCCAGTTTACAAAAATTTTATGAAATTGTAGAATTAAAATGTAAACTTTTATTCTTGTTTTTAAATAATGTGAAAAATTGATAATTAATTGAAATTATTGTAATGGGAGCGTGATTTTAGATAATTTAGAGGATTTTGTTTCGAAATGAATATTTAATTATGTTACTTAATTCTAAAAATGAAGCTTGAAACATAATATTTGATGATGAAAATAATTTAGATAGTTTTGGTTCTATGATAATAATATAATATTGTAATTTTAAAGTGTTAGGTAGTTGAAAGAAAAAAAAATGTTGATAGATGATACTTGCTGATTTTGTTCCGGTGCTTTTGTATTTTATCGTCTTCAGTCCTGATAACGGATTGCAATGTACATTCCCATTTGATGCAACCGTCGATGACAGGGTGGTGATGATGATGATGATGATGTGGCTGTTGTTATGTCACTGTAAGCTTCTAGGCGACTGATGGAGGATCACTATAGGTGGCTGATGGGGACTTGCAATGGCCCGTTGATGGAAACCGGCGGCTGATGGCAGGTCGTGATAGCCGTCTGTTGATTGCTAGCAATGGGTGAGTATCGGTTGGCAGCTCGTGGCAATTCAAAATGGTCGTTTGTTCTGCTTGTCAACAGGCAACCGGTAGTGTTGAATCACTCACACAGCTAATTGGCGCTAAAAGATTGTGCGAGGTATGGCGACGATGGTATGTGAAACACCTGAGCACAAAAGTTTTCACGAGATGCGGTGGCAGTGGCTGAAGAATCTGCGCGTGTTTCCTTCTCTAAAGCGATGATGGTCACACCCCAAAGTAATTTCCAACAAAATTGTGGAACGTAGAGGTGATGGCTCGCAACTTGCAACAAAAGAAACGTCGGCTTTGTTGGTCGACCAGAGAAATCGTCGTGGCTTGAAAAATGTGCCTTCGTTTTTGTTGGCGAGGAGTTGATGATTGCTGCTGGTGGCGTGAAAAATCAACGGTGCTTCCCGTTATATGCGTACGGTGCTTCCCGTTATATGGCGTGGCGTGGTGTGGCGTGGCGTGGCGTGTGCAAATCCAAGTAGCGGTGGTTGCGATGTACTGCAATGTCAGCGAAGAATTTATATTTATTTCTCCGATGAGTACTTTTGCAACCAATTTGTTCGCTGTATAATTATTTTGTCGAATTTTTCGACGTCGGGGTCACCAATATTGTGATTTGATGAAATAAAAACCAACGAAGATTTTGTGCAATCACAATTTTATTCTTACTTCTCTTCTTGAGTGCTAATATTTTTAATGACATATATTTGACATCCACATAACAAGGAGAATTAATTACTGGGCTTTTTCTCTCTCTTCTTATCGACTCGAGCGCTATAAGTTGTTGAGTTGGGAAGTTAGATTTATGGGTTGTTTACATTTACATTGTACATAGGTTTGGCCACTACATAGCTTACCCTAAGAAAGACTGCACCTGTTTGGTCGAATGCGGAACTGGAAACTCCTGTACACAAGCTATCTTGCCAGGGTCTGGGTGGGCTCCCTGTTCAAAACATATATGTCCTAAGTACACAACTTCTTTTTGTAAGAATCTACACTTTTCTGGTTGCAGTTTGAGGTTGTGCATTCTTAACCTATGGAACACCTTTCTGAGTTTACTATTATGGTCTTCCAGGTTCTTTCCATAGATGACTATGTCGTCCAGGTAAACGAAACATTCAAGACCCTGTAAACCAGTGAGGACATAGTTCATCAGACGTTGAAAATTAGCAGGGGCTCCCTTTAGCCCGAAAGGCATGCGTACGAACTCATAGTGTCCGTAATTGGTACTAAAAGCCGTTTTTGCTCGATCTTTAACCAATCTGAACAATGTCTTCAATTATAAAGAATTAAACCAAAGAATTATTATTCCCAATGGGAAGTGTGAATCTTTTATTGTTTGAAAAGTTTTTCGTCTGGGAAACCTTGGCAAATGCCGGGATAAAAACCCAGAGTCATTTCCAAAAAAGGTATAAATACAATATTATTAATCTTAGAACAAAAGGGCAAGCGAAGAAGAGACAAACATATGATCAAAGACCACACGAATGGAAGGTTAAATACTCGGTCAAGAAAGATAAAACAAAATCTGGTCACGAATCTCACAATCTTGAGATTTTAAATATATACAAAAAAAAAAACCAAAGGCCAAACGAATAAGCAAAAATTTACAAATTTGAATTTAACGCACAGCACTTAAATACCACTCTACTTATCTTTAGTTTTGAAAAAAACTGCAAACTCCTCTCTCTCCCGTTACTCTTCCTTCCTTTCGATCTTTAATGATTCAATATTTTTCTTCCACTTATTTCCACTACTTTTTCTTTTCGTACAACTTAATCTTTCTTACACAATATTCAAAAACTATTCTTCTCAACTTTTCTTCTTTCCTTCTAAAAACTTTTTCTTTTCTCTTTTTTTCAATTTAACTTTTCTTTTTTTCTTTTAGAATCTTTTCTGCCAGCTAGGCTGGTCAAACAAAAAGAGTCACACCAGCTAAGCTTAATTCTTTTCCGGTCCGGGCTTCCACCCACACATTCATAGATTCAGCCATATCTTTTCCGGGGCATTCAGACACGTGCCACTTGATAACATGGAATGCTTCCATGAACCTCCGTTGTCGACTACCTACGGAACTCTCTCATAACACACACATTCTCAGATTTCCACAAGTTGTTGGTGCCATTCCAAAACTTGACGAATCCTGTAATACTCTCTCTCTCTCACGATCACAGAATTCCCCAGGTAATTGGTGTCATCCCCAAAATTTGACGAATCCTTAAGGTAGGGTTCGGACTAGACTTACAAAAATATTTTCGAGAAAAATAAAAAACTTCAGAAAGGAAAAAAGCTGAAAACAACCATGTTGGGCATGCTTCCAGTTACTCTACAATTCTAAGTGGAAATCAGTCAAAGAAGGAACATACTTTTCTGTAAACTATTAAATGAAATACTTTTTGAGGATCAAAGGAGAGAGGAAAAATATAATCAACTACTTTCGCGTAACCTAATCTTCGTTGGACCTTCGTGCTGATTTGGATAATTGGGGACGAGTATTTATCGTTCCATTCTTTGTACTGTCTTTTGATGAAAATTTAATAAACTACGTTACGTTAATAATCAAACCTTATTTTAGGATGGGCTCCCTGTTGGGCCGTTGTAAAGAAAAATTGGTGCAGTTGGTCTTCTTTACGAATCTTCTTGGTACCGATGGCGTGCGAGTATCCAGCTCCTCCGCTGGCTCAACACGATAGATGAGTTGTTAGAGTTGCGTGTGAGTCTCCAGACATGTTGTTTATAAAGTTGCGTGTGAGTCTCCAGCTCATCCGCTGACTCGACACGTTTCATATAATACAGTGGCGTGTGAGTCTCCAGCTCATCCGCTGGCTCAGCACGATCGAATTTAAATACGTTGCGGGCAAGTCTCCAGCTCAACTTCTGGCTCGACCCGATGAGAAAGAACCTGTTAAGTTATCCTCTCTGAGTCACTCTCAAAACTCCCAGAGGACAACGGACTCAAAATGTGGGTAAGAAAGAAGAATGGTTTGGATGGAGCGGAAACAAATATCGAAACTTGAACCGTGTCCAAAACACACGATTTGACAAGGTTTTAAGAACCGAAAAGAATGATTTTTGTTGCGGTAAAATCAACTGTAACAGGGTAAGTTTAGCTTTAACGACAAAAGACAGCATTGAGTTAACTCCACGCGATTTCTAATACTCAACTTTTCTTCTTTCCTTCTAAAAACTTTTTCTTTTCTCTTTTTTTCAATTTAACTTTTCTTTTTTTCTTTTAGAATCTTTTCTGCCAGCTAGGCTGGTCAAACAAAAAGAGTCACACCAGCTAAGCTTAATTCTTTTCCGGTCCGGGCTTCCACCCACACATTCATAGATTCAGCCATATCTTTTCCGGGGCATTCAGACACGTGCCACTTGATAACATGGAATGCTTCCATGAACCTCCGTTGTCGACTACCTACGGAACTCTCTCATAACACACACATTCTCAGATTTCCACAAGTTGTTGGTGCCATTCCAAAACTTGACGAATCCTGTAATACTCTCTCTCTCTCTCACGATCACAGAATTCCCCAGGTAATTGGTGTCATCCCCAAAATTTGACGAATCCTTAAGGTAGGGTTCGGACTAGACTTACAAAAATATTTTCGAGAAAAATAAAAAACTTCAGAAAGGAAAAAAGCTGAAAACAACCATGCTGGGCATGCTTCCAGTTACTCTACAATTCTAAGTGGAAATCAGTCAAAGAAGGAACATACTTTTCTGTAAACTATTAAATGAAATACTTTTTGAGGATCAAAGGAGAGAGGAAAAATATAATCAACTACTTTCGCGTAACCTAATCTTCGTTGGACCTTCGTGCTGATTTGGATAATTGGGGACAAGTATTTATCGTTCCATTCTTTGTACTGTCTTTTGATGAAAATTTAATAAACTACGTTACGTTAATAATCAAACCTTATTTTAGGATGGGCTCCCTGTTGGGCCGTTGTAAAGAAAAATTGGTGCAGTTGGTCTTCTTTACGAATCTTCTTGGTACCGATGGCGTGCGAGTATCCAGCTCCTCCGCTGGCTCAACACGATAGATGAGTTGTTAGAGTTGCGTGTGAGTCTCCAGACATGTTGTTTATAAAGTTGCGTGTGAGTCTCCAGCTCATCCGCTGACTCGACACGTTTCATATAATACAGTGGCGTGTGAGTCTCCAGCTCATCCGCTGGCTCAGCACGATCGAATTTAAATACGTTGCGGGCAAGTCTCCAGCTCAACTTCTGGCTCGACCCGATGAGAAAGAACCTGTTAAGTTATCCTCTCTGAGTCACTCTCAAAACTCCCAGAGGACAACGGACTCAAAATGTGGGTAAGAAAGAGGAATGGTTTGGATGGAGCGGAAACAAATATCGAAACTTGAACCGTGTCCAAAACACACGATTTGACAAGGTTTTAAGAACCGAAAAGAATGATTTTTGTTGCGGTAAAATCAACTGTAACAGGGTAAGTTTAGCTTTAACGACAAAAGACAGCATTGAGTTAACTCCACGCGATTTCTAATACTCAACTTTTCTTCTTTCCTTCTAAAAACTTTTTCTTTTCTCTTTTTTTCAATTTAACTTTTCTTTTTTTCTTTTAGAATCTTTTCTGCCAGCTAGGCTGGTCAAACAAAAAGAGTCACACCAGCTAAGCTTAATTCTTTTCCGGTCCGGGCTTCCACCCACACATTCATAGATTCAGCCATATCTTTTCCGGGGCATTCAGACACGTGCCACTTGATAACATGGAATGCTTCCATGAACCTCCGTTGTCGACTACCTACGGAACTCTCTCATAACACACACATTCTCAGATTTCCACAAGTTGTTGGTGCCATTCCAAAACTTGACGAATCCTGTAATACTCTCTCTCTCTCACGATCACAGAATTCCCCAGGTAATTGGTGTCATCCCCAAAATTTGACGAATCCTTAAGGTAGGGTTCGGACTAGACTTACAAAAATATTTTCGAGAAAAATAAAAAACTTCAGAAAGGAAAAAAGCTGAAAACAACCATGCTGGGCATGCTTCCAGTTACTCTACAATTCTAAGTGGAAATCAGTCAAAGAAGGAACATACTTTTCTGTAAACTATTAAATGAAATACTTTTTGAGGATCAAAGGAGAGAGGAAAAATATAATCAACTACTTTCGCGTAACCTAATCTTCGTTGGACCTTCGTGCTGATTTGGATAATTGGGGACGAGTATTTATCGTTCCATTCTTTGTACTGTCTTTTGATGAAAATTTAATAAACTACGTTACGTTAATAATCAAACCTTATTTTAGGATGGGCTCCCTGTTGGGCCGTTGTAAAGAAAAATTGGTGCAGTTGGTCTTCTTTACGAATCTTCTTGGTACCGATGGCGTGCGAGTATCCAGCTCCTCCGCTGGCTCAACACGATAGATGAGTTGTTAGAGTTGCGTGTGAGTCTCCAGACATGTTGTTTATAAAGTTGCGTGTGAGTCTCCAGCTCATCCGCTGACTCGACACGTTTCATATAATACAGTGGCGTGTGAGTCTCCAGCTCATCCGCTGGCTCAGCACGATCGAATTTAAATACGTTGCGGGCAAGTCTCCAGCTCAACTTCTGGCTCGACCCGATGAGAAAGAACCTGTTAAGTTATCCTCTCTGAGTCACTCTCAAAACTCCCAGAGGACAACGGACTCAAAATGTGGGTAAGAAAGAGGAATGGTTTGGATGGAGCGGAAACAAATATCGAAACTTGAACCGTGTCCAAAACACACGATTTGACAAGGTTTTAAGAACCGAAAAGAATGATTTTTGTTGCGGTAAAATCAACTGTAACAGGGTAAGTTTAGCTTTAACGACAAAAGACAGCATTGAGTTAACTCCACGCGATTTCTAATACTCAACTTTTCTTCTTTCCTTCTAAAAACTTTTTCTTTTCTCTTTTTTTCAATTTAACTTTTCTTTTTTTCTTTTAGAATCTTTTCTGCCAGCTAGGCTGGTCAAACAAAAAGAGTCACACCAGCTAAGCTTAATTCTTTTCCGGTCCGGGCTTCCACCCACACATTCATAGATTCAGCCATATCTTTTCCGGGGCATTCAGACACGTGCCACTTGATAACATGGAATGCTTCCATGAACCTCCGTTGTCGACTACCTACGGAACTCTCTCATAACACACACATTCTCAGATTTCCACAAGTTGTTGGTGCCATTCCAAAACTTGACGAATCCTGTAATACTCTCTCTCTCTCACGATCACAGAATTCCCCAGGTAATTGGTGTCATCCCCAAAATTTGACGAATCCTTAAGGTAGGGTTCGGACTAGACTTACAAAAATATTTTCGAGAAAAATAAAAAACTTCAGAAAGGAAAAAAGCTGAAAACAACCATGCTGGGCATGCTTCCAGTTACTCTACAATTCTAAGTGGAAATCAGTCAAAGAAGGAACATACTTTTCTGTAAACTATTAAATGAAATACTTTTTGAGGATCAAAGGAGAGAGGAAAAATATAATCAACTACTTTCGCGTAACCTAATCTTCGTTGGACCTTCGTGCTGATTTGGATAATTGGGGACAAGTATTTATCGTTCCATTCTTTGTACTGTCTTTTGATGAAAATTTAATAAACTACGTTACGTTAATAATCAAACCTTATTTTAGGATGGGCTCCCTGTTGGGCCGTTGTAAAGAAAAATTGGTGCAGTTGGTCTTCTTTACGAATCTTCTTGGTACCGATGGCGTGCGAGTATCCAGCTCCTCCGCTGGCTCAACACGATAGATGAGTTGTTAGAGTTGCGTGTGAGTCTCCAGACACGTTGTTCATAAAGTTGCGTGTGAGTCTCCAGCTCATCCGCTGACTCGACACGTTTCATATAATACAGTTGCGTGTGAGTCTCCAGCTCATCCGCTGGCTCAGCACGATCGAATTTAAATACGTTGCTGGCAAGTCTCCAGCTCAACTTCTGGCTCGACCCGATGAGAAAGAACCTGTTAAGTTATCCTCTCTGAGTCACTCTCAAAACTCCCAGAGGACAACGGACTCAAAATGTGGGTAAGAAAGAGGAATGGTTTGGATGGAGCGGAAACAAATATCGAAAGTTGAACCGTGTCCAAAACACACGATTTGACAAAGTTTTAAGAACCGAAAAGAATGATTTTTGTTGCGGTAAAATCAACTGTAACAGGGTAAGTTTAGCTTTAACGACAAAAGACAGCATTGAGTTAACTCCACGCGATTTCTAATACTCCAATTCACAGTGCTGTTTAAATCGGTGTTTAATGAGCTAATTTATTTATTTATTTATTTATTTATTTGAATTCGTTAAATACTAACGGTACATTCTTAAATAAAATTAAAACTAACAATATATTCATAAATTGATTCATACATAAATCTGATATCTACGAGTATATTATAAATATTGGATAAAAAATCTATTTTTAAAACAGTGAGATTTAACATTATCATTTCTGGAATTTAATATGGCATAGTTCTTATTAAATATATTGATCAAGAGATTGAGAGGGCTATTGGGGCCGTAGTTGGATCTACTGAAAATGTTACACAGAGGCAATTGCCTTCTTAAACTGGAACGACTAAAATTAAAGTTAATACGACAAAGGGCTGATGGGGCTGTAATTGATCCATTAATTAACCGCACAATAAAACAGAACTGTAGGTACTCACGATGACTTAAAAGGGATGGAAGTTTTATTAGTTGAAGTCTTTGAGACTAAGGTGGCAAAACGATTCTATCTAACCATGGAAGAAAACACAAACAAAATCTCAAAAATCTTTTTTGAATACTCTCTATTCTGTTGATATGAACAGCGTAGTAAGGGGCCCATACGATGCACCCATATTCCAGAACTGATCTCACAAAAGAGACATAAAGAGTCTTTAGGACATAAGGGTCACGAAATTCGCGAGCAAACCTTTTACTGAAACCAAGTGTCATGTTAGCTTTTTTAATTATGTAATTGTAGTGATCAGTAAAGGAAAGCTTTGAGTCTAACACTACTCCAAGGTCCGTAAAGCTTGACAAGTTACACAAGAGTGACGTATTCAACCTATAATTATAAGAAAATACATTATGTTTGCGAGTAAAACACATAGTTTTGCACTTGTCGATATTTAAAAACAGACTTTTTTATTGCACCAGTTCCAAAATCTATTAAGATCGTCTTGAAGAAGTTCACAATCAACAGTTGAGTCAATTTTTCGAAAAATTTTCACGTCATCGGCATAAATTAAAGACATAGAATTTACTAAAACGGAAGGAAGATCATTAATAAATAACACAAATAATAACGGACCAAGGTGACTGCCCTGTGGCACACCTGAATTGACTCGAAAACATTTAGAACGTTCAGTTTTAAAAACAACACTATATAATCTATCTTTTAGATATGAGGATATCCACAAAACAAAACGATCATTTAGTCCAATAGTATGTAGTTTATGGAGCAGTATATTATGATTCAATTTGTCGAATGCCTTACTAAAGTCAGTAAAAACACAATCTACTTGTTGAAATTTTTCGAATGAATCAATACAGAAAGTCGTGAATTGTAATAAATTTGTGACCGTAGATTTTTGTTTTACGAAACCATGTTGGTTTTCACATATAACAGAGGTGCAATGAAAAGACAATACATCACAGACAATAGATTCAAACAGTTTAGGAATGACGGACAGTTTAGCGATAGGTCTGTAGTTTGATACTAAGTTTTTCTTGCCTTTCTTGTGAATCGGAGTAAAAAATGCAGTTTTCCATAGATCTGGAAACCTAGAGCTACTTATTGACTGGTTGAACAGCACAAACAATGGGTACGACATATATATTGCACATTTTTTTAACATGAATGAAGGCAAGCCATCAGGAACAGGACTAAAACTTTCATCTAACTTTTCTATGTAGTCAAGTATAGTTGCTTCGGAGATAGTAAAGTTAATTGAATTAAGGTGTGGAAATTGGTCAATATTAAAATTTGGAGTTGTGTAAGGATCATTAGCAGAAGTATTTTTAAAAGCACTTTGAAAATATTCGGCGAACATGTTTGCTATGACTTCTGGTGAGTGGCTAGTTGAATTAATATAGCTCATGTTGGCTGGGTACCCGTCACATTTTCTTTTAGAATTAACGTAATTCCAGAAGTTATTAGGATTAGATTTAAGTCCGTTTTCTGTTTTATGTATGAAATTTGAATAGAGAAAATTAGAGTAGTTAATGAATTCATCTTTAAGTTTAATGTAATTATCAAGTGCTTCATCTTAAGTGTTTTTATCTGAAGATCAAACCATGGTGGGCTGTTGTTAAAGACTCGTATTTTGCGCAAAGGAACAGTTTCTAAAAAGCAGTCAAATAGTATTTCATAGAAACGTAAAATCATCTGTTCCAGTTAAGACTATCAAGTAAGTTGTACAATTGTGTAAAATTACATTTTTTTAAATTGAATTCATGCTGATCCTTACAAATATCAAATAAGCAACAAATATTTAAGCTAAGTGAAATAGATAAAGTAGGATGGTGACGATCTTCCTCCACAAGCTTCGTATCACATAAAAATACATCAGCATCAGAGTTAATGACATCAGAAAAATATACCAAGTCCAAGGTCTTACCAAATTGGTTTTTGATGCCGTTTAATTGATTAAGTCCAAGGGAGGCCATTCCATCGATCACAAGGAATTCGTTATCACTTGTCGCGTTGACGGGTAGAAATACATCACATTCAGTTGATTTAGTCCATCGCAGGTTGGGTAGATTGAAATCTCCGATTACTATAAACTCATCTGTATCATCAATTTGTTCATGAATAGTTTCCAGGCAGTCAATAATCTTAGTATAAGTATCGTAGTTTGAAGAAGGTGGAATGTAACAGGCAACAACATATATATGACCAGACTGCATTTTTATTTTCACGCACAGAATTTCCAAGTTGGAATCCAAAAAATCGTTGACTAGACTACATAAAAGATGGTTACGAACAGCTATCAACAAGCCTCCGCCAACGGTTGTTGTAGTAGAATCTGAATGGCGATCACGGTGGAAAATTTGAAAGCTGGGATCAAATATCTCTGCGTCCAGAAAAGATGAATTTAACCAAGTTTCTGTGAGAATAATAACATCGTGGGGAGTATTGTTAATATTCATATAGACCTTATTGGTCTTTGTCCGAAGTCCATTTACATTTTGGTAATACATTAGTTATTGTTGTAGCTGCTCTGATTGAGGAATGGCATTGTCAGGTGTTGTGGAAAATGGTGAGAAGTTTTCCTCGACGATCTGTTTTGAAACTCATGAAGAATGATTCTATTTGGCCAAAACGACGGTGAGTTCAGTAAATAGAAAACTGAGTCAGGTACTTTTATCTTAAACGAAGAATATTTTGAATAGTTACGATGAAGCATTTTCTCGACTAGTGTTGAACGTAATGTACCAATTTTAGATGTAATAAAATTTTGTATGTCTAGAGCATTCGTTGCTGGTTCAAGTTTCGAGATAAAGATTGTTTTTTGACCTTCCACAATTTTTAATCCAGATTCCAAAGGCGAAGTAAAATCATTTTGTAATATCGTCGATAAGTAAGAAGGTGTTTGGACGGGGAGAGAAAGTGGACGAATAGAATGATGGTCAGTTATAGGTGATGTTAAGTTTGTTGATGTTGACGCTGTAGGCTCCTCCGAGGGGAAAGGTGATGCAGTATTAAGTTGAACGGATTCAACTAAAGGTTGATTTATTGCAGCTGATTGTTGAGTTGAAGCGGGTTGGGTCGGTGAAGCAGGAAGAGGAGTTGGTGTCTCAGAAGATGAAGCAAGCAGAGGTGGGGTATCAAGACCGGAATTATTATTTTTTTTTTTTTTAAGGGATTGGTAATGTTAGATCGAGTTCACCGCCTTTGCGTTTTTGAGATTGGATATCACCAGGGGCATTTTGAAATTTAAGTGCACTTCTCGTTTCCTTACGTTTTAAAATTGGGTTATTAGAGATAACTTCAATTGTGTCACTAAGTAAAAGTAATTGATTTTGAAGTTTATCTATCATTTTTGTATTGTAGAGAACGTCACGAATAATGTTAGATTGCGCAAAAGGATCACACTCATCACAAAAGAAGTAAAACGGTTTGGATTTGTTGAATAGTTTAATTGAACTGAAAGGGGCACCAATACAATTAACATGAAATGTTTTATGGCAATTACCATGGCACATGATTGAATCAATCATAAAGTCGCAGATTTTTAAACACTTCCCACATTCAGCCATTATGTTAACTTTTGAATAGTAAATTTATGTTTTAAGTGTTTGAAAAAAAAGGACTATACTGTAAACAAGATTGAAAAACTTGAAGTATGCAGTACCTCCTAAAAGTATGCAACTAAAAGTATGTTACCTAGACTTGAATGACAGGTAAGAGAATGATTTTACTAAGTGTATTTATGTTTTAGTAAAACCTTAAAAAAATCACTTATCACTGCATAAAAAGCCGATAATAATGTTTTAAAATACGAACAAACAGTTTGCCAGTCAAACGAAATAATTAACACAAATTAACAACAACTATAAACTTGTGATAAAAGAAAAATATACGGAG
Organism: Platycheirus albimanus; assembly: GCA_916050605.2. Taxonomy (NCBI): domain Eukaryota; kingdom Metazoa; phylum Arthropoda; class Insecta; order Diptera; family Syrphidae; genus Platycheirus; species Platycheirus albimanus. The sequence continues at coordinate 169,470,438 of OU696696.1, read as the reverse complement.
ACGAAATGCACAGTGCTACAGTAAAACAGCGTTCCCACTTCACTTCACTAATCATACGATTTCGTTGTAATAACACGTCCGAAGGCGAAGGCCGTGAATTATCAAACGTATATGAAAAGCAGAGGGTTGAGTCGTCAGCAAAACAATTAAATGGATTAGAAGTCACAGACAAGAGATCATTTATAAAAATGAGAAAGAGAGTCGGAGACAGAACATAGTCCTGGGCACACCAGCATTTATTTTGTGGAGATCAGACTTGAAACCGCCTAATACATTTTGTATTGAACGGTCCAGAAGATAGCTTCTAATCCAACGAATAAGAGTATCATTGATACCAAATGCACGCATTTTTGATAAAAGAGCTTAGTGCCAAACTTTATCAAATGCCTTTGAAATATCAAGCGCAATAATCGTGCTTTCACCAAAGCGATGAAAAGATTTGTTCCACTGTTCGGTGAGATATGCCATCAGATCACCAGTGCAATGATTGCTGCGAAAGCCGCACTGCCGGTCATTTAAAAGCTCCCGATCTTCAATATACTTCTTGAGCTGACGATTTATCAGCAATTCCATGACCTTGGAAAGAAGGGGCGTAAGTGCAATTGGTCGTTAGGAGGGGGGAGGAGGAGTAACCTTTTTTAGGGACGGGCTGGACAAATGCTGTTTTCCATTTACTAGGAAAGATTTCTGAACGATAGGAGCGATGGAAAAGCTTACACAGTGGTTTTGCCAGCGATGAAAAACACCTCTTCAGAAGAATAAGGGGTATGCCATCCGGGAGAGCGGATTTGTGTATATCAAGATCTTGAAGAACTCTTGCTACTGTACGAGTGCGGAAAAATACCTGTAACATGGAAAAGTTAGCGTTCTCAAGAACAGGAGGGGCATTATTACTAGCAGGCAACGTAGAACTTGCAGCAAAAGGAGCTGCGAGTATATTCGCCTTCTCTGAAGAGCTGACAATAGGTTTATTGTCGACGATGAGCGTTGAAACTGATGATGACTTTGAGTTCTTGATGTTTTTTTACAAACCAGAATTTCTTACTGCCTTTGGGACATTGAAGAATTTTTTGCCGTAACTTCTGGTCATGTAAAAATTTCGTTTTGTGTATAACGGAGTTGCACAAGTTCCTAACTTGTTTATGTTTCTTCCGATTTTCCTCAGTTGGGTTGGCCTTGTAGGATCGGAAGCTTACTTCTTTCAACCTGATAGCTTCTTTACACTCTTCGGTAAACCAAGACTTTTCTTTTGGTTTGATACATTTTGTTCTGTGAGGGACAAAAGTTCTCATTCCAAAAAAAATCACTTCTGTTATCATTTCAACACTGGCATCAATGTCATTATCGAGGAAGCATAATGACCAGTTAAAGTTGAGAAAAAAATTATTCAGACCGTCCCAGTTGGCTTTCTCGTATTGCCAAACTGTCCTAGTGGGAATTTTTTCTTTAACTGGATGGTTGGAGATTGACAAATTAGCTGAAATGACACAATGGTCTGAGGTGCCAAATGGAGAAGTTACTTTAATAGTATATTTATCAGGATGGGAAGGAAGGAACAAGTCAAGAGTATGGGCGCAATGCCCATCAACATCCGGTATACGAGTAGGCTCATCGACACGCTGGGTAAGATGGTTATACTCACCTTCCTTCGAGTGTTGTATGGCCAGAATAGCGGAGCCAACTTGAATTGTAAACATTGAAGTCTCCCGTAATCACGACTTCAGTGTGAGGACAATGGGAAATAATTCGGGAAATTGAATCTGACAAAACATCTAACTCACCACAAGTAGACATGCTGTCAAGATTCGGACTCGTGTAAAGAAAACAGTAATGAATGATATGCTTGCGGACAGTGAATTTGAGATACAGGAAATTAAGGTTTGTATTAGAACAATGCCCATATTGGAGAAGGCTCTGGCAAGCAATATCATTCCTTACATAAACGACAAGACCATGGTGGGAAAAAAGTAATGGCACTAAGTTATATCCAGCCAAACAAAATTCTGGTAAATCAGTATTCTGTCCAACCTGGGTTTCACTTAATGCCAAAACAGCTGTATTGCACAGTATGGGCGTACACAGAAAAGCCCACGAACAAAAATCACTTACCATTCTGAAAAACTAAACACACAAAATTCAGCTTGCACTGCATAGAAAGCAACAGTTATGGGCGGCGCGGGTGGAGCGGATGGGTATTGTTGGGTGCTGTGCTGCGAATGCGAGTGAGGTTTGGTGTATTTTTTGTCTTATTCTTTTTATTTGGCACTGGTTTATTCTATTTATTTTTTCGTAATTTTGGGTGTTGTAAAGGGCTGAACTATGTATATGATATTTTTGAATTGTGTTTTGGTCTATTTTTTTTTTGGTTATTTTTGGGGGACACACGCGCTCAGTAGCAACACCACCGCACGCGACGAGTACACTGCTCCTTCGTATAGTTCTCTAGAAGCTTTGGCGAATTCCCATGCATTCCTACCGCTCGAAATTTCGATCAGGAAAACCTGTCAGACGGACACACGCCCTAACGAATCGGTGTTTTCAATTAAAATGATTCGAGTGTGTCGCTGATTGACCGCCGCGTTTGGTTCGCAGAATTCACCCGCTCGGCTCAATAGCGTAAGGGTCGACGGTCCTTGCAACGCGACCGTCTTACATGTTTTAACCCTGCGAACCTGTACTCGGTTGTTGTATGTCTCAATTTTCTCTCACCTTCCCAATAATAATTCAGAAGACTCATATCTAACTCATTCATTGCACAAGCACCTCAATACAACTCATACCATTAACCCGAAAACCAAATGAAATAATCAATCACACATATTTTTTCAAGTTCATCAAACGAAAGATTTCATAATCAAAACAGAGTACCGGTGTTCATACCCGGTGTGGCAAAAAGGAAAATTCCACTCTCTACGTACCACGATTCTAATGTAGAAAGAAATAGAAGTGACTGACAAACGTGTTGCAACGGTGTTTGGCGGTTTCAAAGGTGTAAGTGAAACCCCAAGGTCTCATAACTCACCCAGTCCAATATCAGGAACCAACTCTCCCGTATATTGACCGATGTCTTTGGTAGACCTAAAAGAAATACTTCCAAGCACCCCTTAACTCAATGATATATAAACACCTATCAAAAAAAGTTAACTCCTAATATTCCATAAACTCAAAAACCGTAAAGATCTTCTGTGTCAACCGACACATGGATTTAATTTCAAACCTATACCTATTGCAATATAACTCCAAAACGGCGCACGCACATTTTTGTTCAATGGGGAAGGCGTCCACCTCCACCTCGACTTAACTTACTATATATGAACCATAATCGGCAAAAGTATCTTCCAAAAGTCAAAAGTCTTTAATCTATAAAACTCTTTACTTATCAAAAATTTTAAAATCCCATTGTCATCGAGCCGCCGAATAGTATTATAAAGTATTATAAAGTATTTTTTTTGAATTAACTACTACCACTGTAATTCTTAATTTGTTTTAACAACCCTGATTAAAATTCTTTTGTCTTATCTTTATGCTTTCCTTCGCTTTATGTCTAATCGAGTAGTCTGCTTTTAATCCATCGAATACTTTTGTATTTCAGTTTGCTCATTCATTCGTTAAACAGAGTTGTAGATACAAAGTTGTAAAAGTAAAAGTAAGCGAAAGGAATGTAAGTTTGGATATTATTTAAGTTATTATTCTTTCTAAATGTTATATTTTTCTTTAGAAAATAAAATTGTTAATCGGAATCAACAATATTTATAATCCGGAAAAGTTTGAAGTCTTTTAATTTGGCTCTACAACATCAATTTATTTTATTCTGGTTCGGACATTTTCTCTTGTGCAAGCAGAAAGATACACCATTTTGTTTTGTGGTGCTGTATTTGGAGGATTTGTTCTAGAACAAATATATTTAAAAACCATTTTGTTCGTTTTTTGAGAATTCAACGATGGAACATAGCTGTAGTTGCGAAAAGCCAGACGATGAGTTTATGGTATCTTGTGACCGATGTAGAAAGTGGTGGCACTATACTTGTGCCAACTTTGATCCCAGCAAATACGACGCAGATACTCCTTGGTTTTGCAGAGATCCTAGTTGTAAACCGGGGCAAGATGGTGATGCAGAGTCGTCTAGTCAGGAATCTACTATGATTCAGTCCACCGCTGCAAACTCTGGAGCGGTAGATGAATCATTGGACATCTTGATAGAAGCAGCTGCTACAGCTCAAGCAGCGTTAGCACAAAAGGATGACGAGCTTTCGGCTCTTCGCAAAGAAATGGAAACAATGAAGCTGAAGTTCGCCAAAGAGTCATCGGTTCCAAAACAGGCGGTGCTCGATGTTGCAAGGAGCTCACATGTGGATGTCGCCAGCGAAAGGATTATGAGGATTAAAAGAATCCAAGAGAACCACAAATCGTTGTTGGAAAATTTGGTTCTCCCCAGCCAGTCAAGCAAACCACTACGAAAAGATAGCACCGCTGGACCTTCCTCAGCTGATTCCACATTTCGCGATTCAGACATGGCGAGTTTGCTCACAATCTTGAACCGCAACAACGTTCAAGAGTTGCCAGCCTTTTCTGGTGCTGACAAGCGAGAATGGCCCTACTTTGAGGAAGTTTTTAAATCAACTACACTTGAAGGCCGATATAACGGGAAAGAGAATGTATCTCGGCTTCGCAAAGCTTTACATGGCGAAGCTTATCAGTTAGTGAGCGACCGGTTAAAATACTCTTCAGATGCGGATGCCATAATGGATTCCTTGCGAGCAATTTTTGGACGTTATGATGTCTTAGTTCATGACCTTACTGGTGATTTGCTAAATCTGCCACGGCTTTCATCGAAATGCGATCCTCAGCTACGTCGATGGGCAGTTAAACTCAACGGATTTGTCGCTGATCTTAAATCCATGAAAAGAGAAGACGATTTGAATAACGGGTATGTTCTGACTTGTCTTTCTGGTAAATTGGGTGCTGGTCTCTACCAAGATTGGATCAAACATAAATCAGCGATCCCTCGATTCAATTTAGTTGATTTTGCTAAGTTTTTGACGGATAAAGTTGTTGACCTTCCTCCTGATCTACTTAAGGATGCTGAACCGGCTATATTAAGAAAGCAGATCAAAAACCCGAAGTCCTCTGGTCGTGTTTTGACTCACAATCCTACATCTTCAAGTGACACTACCATTAGTTGTGTTCTTTGTAATCGCAAGCATCTCCTTGCTCAGTGTGCAGAGTTCAAGAACTTATCAGCAGAACAGAAATTGAATTTTGTCAAAGACAAACGTATCTGTTTTTCATGTTTGGTCCCGGAGAAGCATAACTGGAGGTCATGTCGAGAGAAGACCACATGTGGATTTAAAGGATGTTCTGGATACCATCACCCTCTCTTACATCAATCAATTCCATCCAACAAATCCCAATTGAGTGGTTCTGCAAATCCCTTTGTGCCAGCTCAGCATATTCACTCATCGCATGTCGGAGCTAACGATAAGTCAATTTTGTTTAAGATTGCACCTATTCGCATCTATGGTATCAACAATAGGTTTGTGGATACATATGCATTTCTTGACGATGGTTCATCACTCTCAATGGTTGAAAAAGATGTTTTCGATGAGCTTGGGCTTACTGGTAGTGCAGAGGATCTAGTACTTCAGTGGACTAAAGGAGTTTCAAGACATGAAGATTCGATCCGTACTTCTTTGTCAGTTTCGGGAATCCATAATCGCAAGCGTCATCAGCTGGGAAATGTCTACACAGTAAAAAACTTAGAGCTTCCTTCACAATCAATTGATGCTGCTAGTTTGAAAACTGCCTATCCGCATCTGCGAGGCCTTCCACTTGCGGATATGGTGAATGCCAAACCAAAGATCCTTGTTGGCCTGGATCAAGCCAAGTTTTTTAGGGGCCATGGACAACGACATGGCAGATACGAAGAGCCTTGTGCCATCAAGACATTGTTAGGTTGGGTGGTTTATGGTAAATCTGCACCAGCATACAACCTTTCTTGCTTAAGTCAAGCAGCTAAGCCAACGATGCATTTCCTCATGCACGATGCAATTAAAACTGACGACGACCTGCACGATCTTGTAAAACACCATTTTTCAACTGAGGATTTCGGTGTAAAACCTCTCAAAGGCGAGTTGGTGGGCAAAGAAGTTGGTCGTGCAATAGATGTCATGCAAAGTACAATAAAACAAGTCGGTAAGCAGTATGAAATCGGTTTACTTTGGAATACGGACAATGTTCAACTTCCGGATAGTTACCCAATGGCACTGAATAGGCTAAAAGGTTTGGAAAGATCATTAAAGACTAAGCCGCATCTACTTGAGTGGATGACCAACCATATGAAAGAGCTTATTTCGAAAGGTTACGCCAGAATAGCGTCAGAAAAAGAGCTTGCAAAGAGTTGGCCCCGAGTATGGTATGCCCCTACGTTCTTAGTACAGAACTTAAATAAACTACCACCAAAGCCTCGATGTGTTTGTGACGTTGCTGCCAAGGTAAAAGGTGTCTCTCTAAACACCTTTCTGTTGAAAGGCCCGGATAACCTAGTGCCACTCCAAGCTGGACTCTTCAAGTTTCGTGAACGGGCTATTGCGGTCAATGCGGATGTTAAGGAAATGTTTCACCGAATCCGTATTAAAGAAGATGATCAACATTGCCAGAGGATCTTGTGGAGGGATGGAGATTGCACTCGAGAACCAACTGTTTATATAATGGAGGTCATGATGTTTGGCCCAAGATGTTCTCCAACTTGCGCTCAGTTTATAAAGAACCATCATGCAGAAAAATTTCGGTTGGAGTGTCCAGAAGCGGTCGATGGTTTGACACAGCGTACATACGTAGACGATTACTTCAACAGCCACGATTCTGTAGAGAAAGCAATCTCTGTAACTGCTGACGCGATTCGTATTTGCGAGTCAATGAATTTCGATCTTGTAGGCGTGCAGTCAAACAGTCATGATTTTCTCAAAAGTACCCCGCAGAGCAACGTCAACGCAAAACTTGTTAGCTTGGAGAAGAACAGTTGTGACAACATCGTTTCACAGATCTTGGGAATGTTCTGGTTTCCTGCTTTGGACCAATTTACCTACAAGCTGTCGAGCAACAGTTCCCTGGAAGAGATGCTCCTACCTGACGCAAATATAACAAAAAGAGAAATTCTAAAGCTTGTTATGAGGATTTTTGATCCACTCGGGCTTATAGCGTTCTACATAATTCGTGGTCGGGTCATTCTTCAAGAAGTATGGCGTGAAGGTTTCGATTGGGATGAACCTGTAACAGAAGACATAAAAAAGCCATGGCTAGATTTCATCTTGGAGCTGAAGAACATCGAAAGATTGAAGATTCCCCGCAGCTATCTTTCATGGAATCCAGATGATTCTGAGGTGAGTTTGGTTATTTTTGTTGATGCTTCAGAACAGGCATTCACTGCAGTAGCATATTTGCGCTTCGAGAAAGACAACAATGTGGAAGTGGCTCTTGTCATGGCTAAGGCAAAGGTTGCTCCTGTAAAAAAACTATCGGTACCGAGATTGGAGTTGCAGGCAGCAGTACTTGGAGTGCGTTTAGCAGATTCGGTGAAGAATTCACATTCTATCAGGATTCACAATTGTTTATATTTCTCTGACTCAAATACTGTGTTGTCGTGGATAAACACTACCACATTCAAGTTTCCATCTTTTGTTGCCGTGAGAGTCGGAGAAATTTTAGATTCAACATCGCCGCGCCAATGGTATCACGTGGGTACTAAAGACAATGTTGCAGACGATGCTACAAGATGGAAGGATCCATCAGTTGGTGACACGAATACAAGGTGGTTTAAGGGGCCGGAATTTTTGCTTGATCCTATAAGCCTTTGGCCTGTGACTTCCGGAAAAAGTGTTGCAATCAAGCACAGTACCGATATGCTGGAACCCAATAAGGTTTGTGTACATGATAAACATAAACAAGTTCCTATTTCTTTCAGCATATACGATGAGATTAAGCCTAGATTTCGGGCTAGATGGTCATCTTCCGTTCGAGTGATGGCTTTCATATTGCGATTTACGAACATATACCGAAGAAAAGATACCGAGATATGTTCTTTTGTTTCCCCAGAGGAGTATCGGAGAGCTGAAAATTGGCTATTCAGGAAAATACAGTCAGAAGCATTTCCAAGTGAGGTAGTTTCCCTGTTGGCAAAAGAGAATGTTGGTAATTCAAGTAAAATAATGAATTTCTCGCCATTCATGGACCAAGAAAATACTATCCGGATGAGTTCCAGAAGTCAAAAAGCTTTTATCTCATACGCTGCAAGAAATCCAGCAATTTTACCAAAATCTCATCCATTGGTGGACTTGTTCGTCGCCCATCATCATGAGAAGGGTCTAAAATGTGGTAATCTAAATGGAAGTCAAGTTTTACATCAAACATTAGGAACTTTATCATCACTTGCGAAAAAAACAGCCGTCTACCTCAAAGAAAATACAACACTAAAAATTCTAAGTTATAATGTTGCTGGAATGAAAAATAAATTATCTTTTGCTGATTTTTTTAATTACTTACAAGAATTTCACATATTTTTACTATTTGAAACACATTTATTAATCACAGAAGAAAAAAGGTTTACACATTTTTTTATGAATTATGAGCTAAAATGGATACCTGCTGTAAAAAGAAATATATTTGGAAGAGCTAGTGGAGGAGAGCTTTTTGCATACCGTAGAGATCTCGGATTAAATTTGGAATTTGAAAAAATAGGGATGTCTTATGTCCTAAAACTTGAAATTAATAAGAAGTATTTTTATATAGTACCTATTTATCTCAACTGCAACCATTGGCAACGTGACTTTAATATCCTAAACGACGTTTTATATACTATCAACGCATCAAATCTTATACTTATAGGTGATTTGAATGGTAGAATAGGACTCTCCCAAAATAATTTTATTTCGGGAACAAACTCTGCACTATTGAATACCGATCGTCAATCAAAGGACGAATTATGCGATAGCAAGGGAAGTAAGATACTCGAACTCACAGATGCCTTTGATTGCCATGTTTTGAACGGAAGTTGCGAAGGGGATTTACTTGGCGAATATACATTTATAAGAGGCACTTCATGTTCCGTCATAGATTACTGCTTCGCAAGTGGAAGCTGGAACGACCTTCTTTCTGATTTTCGAATAGGGAACAAGATTTTCTCGGACCACATGCCATTGGAAGTAAAATTTGAAGTAGCAGTCGATGGAAACACGAAAAACACAAACGATCTTTGCCCTTTACCAAAATTATTCTGGAATGACAAAATGGCGAACTCTTATCAATCCAAATTAAACTTAGAACTGCAGCAACTTTATGCAGTCGATGAAACTCCGAGTATAGACCAATTGACTGAAATTATTAAAAAAGCTACGCCAAACCCAACCCAGCCCAGTGGAAATGACGGTCAAACTAAACATAAGTGGTTCGACAAAGACTGCATGAAGGCAAGAACAAGATCGTTTGCTTTTCTTAAACTGCTACGAAGATTCAATACTTCTATTTTCAAAAGACAGTATGCTGAAGCAAATAAAGAATTCAAGAGTATTTGTCACTTGAAAAGGTTAGCGTACGAAGAAGAGAACATTTGTAAAATTAACAGTTCCAGGTCTTCATCTGAATTTTGGAAAGCGGTTAAGCAGTTAAATGGAAGAAAAAACCGGATCGCAACGTGCCTTTCAGCGCAGGAATTACACTTACACTTCAGGGCTCTTTTGAATATTTCACAGACATCAATGAGAATGCAATAAATTGAACCTTTAATTACAGATACATATCTAGATAAACCATTCGAACTTGAAGAAATACTTGAAGTCATCAAAAATTCTAAATGTAACAAAGCCCCCGGAGAAGATGGAGTCCCTTTCGAATTTTATAAAAATAGCTCTATAGAATTCGTACAAGCGCTAACTGATGAGTTCAATCGACTATTTGAGAGTGCTGACTTTCCACAAAGCTTTAAAAAATCGATCATATTTCCGCTTCATAAAAAAGGAAATTATTCAGACCCAGTTAATTATAGAGGGATATCCTTCCAAAACACTGCAACCAAACTATTTACCGCTCTTATTTTTAGCAGACTTAAGAAATGGATTCAAAATAAAAAAATCTTGCATGAATTCCAAGCTGGTTTTAGAGAGAATTATTCAACGGTAGATCAAATTTTTACGCTGCTAAACATTGCTGAATTATACAAAGAAAAACATAAGAAGTTGTACGCCTTGTTTGTAGACTTCAAATCGGCTTTTGACTCAATTCCGCGGGACGCACTTTTTTACAAGCTTCATAGATTGGGAATAAGTAGTAAATTGGTGAAAACCATAAGATCTCTGTACGATAATAATAAAGCTGCGGTATGGGATGGTCACTATTTATCTGAAGAGTTTCCAACGACGATGGGTGTGAAACAAGGCTGTATTTTGAGCACGCTACTTTTTATCCTATTTATCAATGATATTACAGATGGGATCACGGGTGGTGTAAAAATAAACCACACGACAATTCCATGTCTAATGTTTGCTGACGATATTGTCTTTCTAAGCGACACGGTTAATAGTATGCAACTTACAATCAACAGGCTCGAGCGATACTGCAAAGCATGGAATTTAACGGTTAATCTAGAAAAGACTAAAATGATGGTGTTTCGAAATGGAGGAGGACGATTCTCGAGAAACGAAACCTGGACTTATCAAAGAGACCCAATTGAAGTAGTTAGAGAATACAAGTACCTCGGTGTCCTTATAACAGCAAATCTCAACATGCAAAAACATTTAAAAAACAAATTATCGGAAGCAAAACGTGCAATAAATTCAGTCTGGAGTACTTGCATTCAAAACAAATATGTTACCCATAGCTCTAAACAAAAAATAATCCGATCAACTGCCCAGACTGTTTTCTTGTATGCTGCGCAAGTTTGGGGATATGCTAGTATTGACCTCGTCGAAAAGTTTCAGCGGTATTGTATTAAACGCATATTCAAATTACCGAATTCTACACCAAACTACATGATCCATTTGGAAACAGGTTGCGCTCCACTTTTTTTGGTAACGTAAAAACTGCACTTTGACTATATAGTAAAAGTTATGGATATGGAAGATGAACGATTACCGAAAATCATCCTGAAACACATACTAGCAAATAACGCAAACTGCGTCAAGGAATGGCAAGAACTGGCTAATTGCTATGGATGTGTCCTCAGGTTCTATCCTAACGACGGAGCCACTACACTGAGAAGAAAATTTGAAAACGTTATAGAAAAATGTGGATCATATCATTACAACGAGTATGTGAATGAAGCTCAGTCTTCACAGCACAGAATGTACTACAGTAATATGAATTATAATCTGCAAGAAAACACATACTTCGTCAATAGAAATAAATCTGAGATGATTAGAACTATCTTCATGATAAGAGGTGAATTGCTTAAGTTAAACTATGAGCCACATCGACCTGAGCTACCTTTATTGTGTGACCTTTGCAACCTTAATGAGAGGGAGGACATTTATCATTTCATTGCCGTGTGCCCCATATTAAATGGAATTCGAAGGACATACTTTGGAGTAAGAACACTTGAAAAGAAGGATCTGATGGGAGTTTTGAATGGTGAATTTGGCTGGGATATTTTATATAGATATACTAGAAGTGCCTTAGAGTATAGAAAACGAATAAGGGAAGAAGATTTTTAAAAAAATAAATTAAAATAGAAATAAATTAAAATAATTGAAAATTTTTTTTTTTAATGTGCAATTAAATTTTTTTATTGAATTTGAATATAATAAAACTTATTTTGAAAAATGTTTAATAATATTTAAAAAAAAAAAAAAAATGTCAGTCTGGTAGACGGCTTATAGCCAAACCAAAAGACTTTATGCTTAAACAAACGCTGTAAAATATTGTATTTCAATTATATAAAGGTTTTCAATAAAAAGTCATAAAAACTAACTAACTCATGAGAAAAACGGACACATTGGAACAGAGTCAGTCATCTCAGATATAAGAGAACATGCTTGGATCATTAGCATTCGAGTTGTGGTGGAGAGAGTTCGATCCAGATGCAATATGTGTAAAATTCTGAAGGCTAGGCCAGTGATGCCGAGAATGGGACTGCTTCCAGAAGCCCGTTTAGCCTTTGATAAAAAACCCTTCACCCACGTTGGCGTGGATTGTTTCGGACCATTGTTGGTAAAATTTGGACGAGGGACGGTCAAAAGATACGGCATGATTTTTACTTGCTTGACATTTAGAGCAGTTCAAATCGAGCTTTTGAATGACCTAAGTTTGGATCAGTGTACGATGGCTGTCCGGCGTTTTGTCATCAACCGTGTGGTTACCCGTTATTTGTACAGCGACAACGGGCTTAACTTTGTTGGAGCCAAAAACCAGCTCCAAAAAGATGCGAAAGAAATGGAAGCAGCTCTTGGTGATTATGCGTCCAAGTACGAAGGTATACTGTGGAGGTTTATACCGGCCTACTCGCCCTGGATGGGTGGGGCTTGGGAGCGTTTGATCCAATCTATCAAGCGTAGTATCAATTTTGTCCTGAAGGGAATTGTCCCTCGAGAAGACGTTCTGCGTAACGCCCTACTAGAGGCACAAGGACAGATTAACATGCGCCCTCTAACGCATATTCCAGTAGACCCAGAGGACCCAAAGCCACTTACACCGAACTCGATGCTTTTCGGTGAAGACTTCAGAGACGTCACTGCGCCTGGTGTTTTTCATGAGTCCGACCTTAGTAGCAGGCTGTTCAGTCGAAGAGCTCAACATTTGATGTCCCAGTTTACAAGACGTTGGTATTGTGAATACCTTCCGGAAATAACGAGACGATCTAAGTGGCACCACGATACTAAGTCTGTGGAAGAAGGAGCTCTTGTGCTTATAATCGATCCGAATGAAATTCGTTCGTCGTGGCAGATGGGTCGAGTTGTCAGAACATATCCTGGACCGGATGGAGTAGTCAGAACAGCAGATGTGCAAGTTTCAAATGGATCCATTAAGACAAGAAGATCTGTAGGACGTCTCGCTGTTCTAGATTTGTCTTCATAGTTTCAGACGGGCCCCGGGATGTCATCGAGCCGCCGAATAGTATTATAAAGTATTATAAAGTATTTTTTTTGAATTAACTACTACCACTGTAATTCTTAATTTGTTTTAACAACCCTGATTAAAATTCTTTTGTCTTATCTTTATGCTTTCCTTCGCTTTATGTCTAATCGAGTAGTCTGCTTTTAATCCATCGAATACTTTTGTATTTCAGTTTGCTCATTCATTCGTTAAACAGAGTTGTAGATACAAAGTTGTAAAAGTAAAAGTAAGCGAAAGGAATGTAAGTTTGGATATTATTTAAGTTATTATTCTTTCTAAATGTTATATTTTTCTTTAGAAAATAAAATTGTTAATCGGAATCAACAATATTTATAATCCGGAAAAGTTTGAAGTCTTTTAATTTGGCTCTACAACACCCATTTGTTCATAATTATCTATTATGAGTTCTTCAAACGAGCAATTATTCTGAAGTCCTCTTATAGTTTTTAAAATACTGATTAGGTTAAGTTTTCTAAACTTGAATAAAATCAATTCCTAAATTCCGAAGACTTGACGCGATGGAATCGCACTGAATAAGTACAAGAGTTATTTCTCAAACCTATATCGATGATACACTATACTACTTGCATTGTAGTAAGGTGTGTCATGAATGAAAAATTATCAACTAAATAAAACGCGGACAGATGTAAGTCTAAACGTTATTAACGCGACACGATTACTAATATTTGAAAATCCCCATAAAATCATTACTCCAAAATCACACAATCCCAAAAAAAAAATTCACCGGCAGTTCGTCGGCGGGTTATGTTATAACGGGAGTCTCAGGGAGGCAGAAAATATATATTATGTTTATATGTGAATACCAATATAAAAAAAAAATTTCATGAATTTTGAATTTTCTATAATTTTCCTTAGTTACATGTGTTTCAATTAGTATAAACATTTTATTTTGGTTAATAAAATTTATAAAATCTATTATTTCAAACTTATTTCCCAAGCCTCTAATATTATAGCTTACAATTCTAATTTTTATGAATTCATAGTTCTGGCAGATAGCTTTGGCCTACTTATAACTTTTAAAATTGAAATGTGTCAAAGTGTCAGCACTTGCATGCAAAGCATCAAGATCTACTCTATTCATCGCCATTGTAGTAGATGTTGACATTGATGAACCGCATCTGACGTCTTTCGCTGGCTTCTGACATTGACATTTGTTCGTGTGCTTTGAACAATTTGTAAACAAACATTTTCGATAAGATTTTCATCCAATTTATGTTTATCGATTAGTTTTTAGTTCCTGCTCTTTATCTGCTACAAATTTTTGCTGGCCTTCGTTCCATTCAATAACCAGACCTTCTACTCTCAACTTGTCGTCGCGCAGAGATATGTTTTACTTGAATGTGCTTGCGCAATTGGAGGAGCCTGCTGCGCCTCTGTCGTATCTTCAAGGGATAGTCTCGACAAAGAGAGATTCCGCTTCCTTTGAGCTTTTTGCATTCCTAAAAAATGGAATGTACCTTGCTTACTCCTAAACTCAGCCAAAATAGTGACAACATCATCATTAGTGCCAATCTGTCTCAGTTCCTGTGTAGTGATTATATTCTGAGTTTCGGTTATGTTATTGCATACGTTTTCGGCTTCCGTCAAAGGATCAACAGTACCCTTCTTCATTCTTATGATAAGATTGGATTCATTATCGGAAATCTTCAGTTGGTCGATTTCTTCCTGGAGTAAATTGCATCGTTTGCTTAGTGCTTCCACAGTGTCTTTCAATTGGCCATTCTCCCTCCTAACCTCACTTAATTCACCACGCAAATCTGCAATGTCATCCTTAGTAGCAACATTTTTAAGATTTGAGGAAAATATGTTATTTAATTCATCTATAGTCATAGTCCCAACCAATGAAGACATATTTGTATTCTTTTTTTGTGCTGCTGTGTGAATTTCGGGGGAAGTTTCATGGATACTTCTTTTATTTTCGTTCATTGTGGATATTTCGTTTATGCTTTTTTTAAATTTTATATAATAGGTATATGTATATTTACTTATGTGAAAAGTTTATATATGTACTTAGTTTTGGTACTTTTAGTGAATATCATTTAAAGGTTTTTTAATTCTTTTCGATCTGGTAGCACCTTAGCCAAACAATTATCTAAGACAAAATTTTATTATTTAATGAATGATTATGTTATGATTGTGTTGGATAAAAGTATGTCGCGATATACTTGGGGTAGATGAACTACTATTTGATTGATATATTATACAGTTGCTTTTCGCGAGTGAAAAAAAATTAAACAAGTGCTCACAAAACAAAACAAAAAAAACTGAACGTAACGAGAGTGAGTGATAAGCTTTAATTAGGATCTCCAAATTGGAAATATGATCCTCGAACCAGAGTTGGTTTCTGTTACACACCGAAATGAACTTGAATAATTTTAAGTTGCATTAGTATGTAAAAGTGAAAATAATTATGACCGTAAGCTTACAGTTTACGCGAAGAAACGATTACGCTTTATTAAAGATGCATACAAGCAATCTTCAATTCCGCTTGATTTTAAGTGATTCTCTTTTTGGATCGTTACTCGGAAAGATATGTTAGCTCTACACAATGATATTCTTTTCTGATAGAGGATTTCACAATTATTGCTTCACATACTATCGTAATATAAGTTCTCTAATATTTCATTAATATGCTTTACTCAAAACTGTTATACACTTAAAATAAAATACACGACTGGGTCGCACGAACTTGCTCTAATGAGTGACAGTGGTTTATGGGCTTGAGATTTTGATAAAAATAAAATTTTCAAAATTCTTAAATAAATACTTAAACTAATTTGAGCTGAAAAAAAAGTACGCCATTTTATTTCTTGGATAAATTTGAATTTATGAAAATAAATTTAGAAAAATCTGTGGAGCGGTTTTTGAGAAAAAAAGTTTTTTTTGAAAAACTTTTTGAAAAAATTTTTCAAAAAAAATTCAAAAACGCCAGTTCATAGGTATTCAGCAAATACATTTATTTAAAATTTTTAAAAAAAAATTTAATAAGCAGTTTTCAAAATATTAATTTTTTAAATTTTTTTTTTAAAAATGCTTTTAAAAATACAAAAAAATATTTTTCAAAAATATTGGTATGCAATACAAATTGAGCTACCTACAACTATATGTGTGTGAAATTTCGAAAGAATCGGTTGAGTCGTTTTCGAGATAGTCGAAAGCAAAAAAAACGGTCCTATGGAAAGTACCGTTCTTAGCCATTTTTTAAAACTTTTTTTTCAGCCATATGATTGGTCGTACCTAAAAACCAACACTGATTTTTTTAATTAAAAATCGTTAGAGCCGTTTTTGAGAAAAATAAGCTTTAACGTAACGGTTGTATGGCAGGTACCGTTATTTTTTGAGCTAAAAAAAAAATTTCAATTTCCTTTCTGTACAATACCTAAAAAAGTCTATATACCAAGTTTGAAGCAATTCGGCCCACCCGTTTGGGCTGTAGGTCTACATACAGACAGACAGACAGACAGACAGACAGACAGACAGACAGACATACAGACGGACAGAATTTTTAGACCATCTTTTTTCGTCTTCGCTATCATCGTAATGTCATGTTCGATTGTTATCTCAAAACTTTTTTTTTCGACGAATGCATAACTTGCCTTATAGTACCTATAATCGCAAGTAAAAAGGATGTTCAAACATTAAGCACTGAATCTCAATAACCAAACCTTTAAGTTGATTGTAAATAAGTAATTAAAAAAAAAAAGATATTTAAGTGAGTGTAAAATATATTAAAACCAAATCCCTAAACTATGGTTCAGACTCAGATATAAAGAAGGTAAGTTTCATAAACAGAAATAAAAGTAAAGTACCGTAAAGTTACAAGATGAAACACAGCTCAAAATAGCAAGTGTCAAGTGTACGAAATGCGAGAAGTAAATCTCAAGTGAAAAATAGTAAGAAAATACTGAAAACTGCAGTGAGTGAAAACAAATAAAATGCACGACTGGGTCGCACGTACTTGCTCTGTGGTGGCAATAGTGCGAGGTTTACAAAATAAAATGCACGATAGGGTCGCACGAACTTGTTCGAATGTGTGACAGTGGTTTAGGGGCTTGAGATTTTGATAAAAATAAAATTTTCAAAATTCTTAAATAAATACTTTAACTAATTTGAGCTGAAAAAAAGTAGGCCTTTTTATTTCTTGGATAAATTTGAATTTATGAGAGTAAATTTATAAAAATCTGTAGAGCGGTTTTTGAGAAAAAAAGTTTTTTTTTGAAAAATTTTTTGAAACAAATTTTTAAAAAAAATTCAAAAACGACAGTTTATAGGTATTCAGCAAATACATTTATTTAAAATTTTTATAAAAAAATTTAATAAGCAGTTTTCAAAATATTAATTTCTTAAATTTTTTTTAAAAAATGCTTTTAAAAATACAAAAAAATATTTTTCAAAAATATTGGTATGCAATACAAATTAAGCTACCTACAGCTATATGTGTGTAAGATTTCGAAAGAATCGGTTGAGTCGTTTTCGAGATAGTCAAAATAAAAAAACGGTCCTATGGAAAGTACCGTTCTTAGCCATTTTTTAAAACTTTTTTTTTAACCACATGATTGGTCGTACCTAAAAAGCAACACTGATTTTTTTAAAGAGAAATCGTTAGAGCCGTTTTTGAGAAAAATAAGCTTTAACGTAACGGCTGTATGGCAGGTACCGTTATTTTTGGAGCTAAAAAAAAATTTCAATTTCCCCTCTGTACAATACCTACAAAGTCTATATACCAAGTTTGAAGCAATTCGGCCCACCCGTTTGGGCTGTAGGTCTCTATACATACAAACAGACAGACAGTCAGACATACAGACGGAAAGAATTTTTAGACCATCTTTTTTCGTCTTCGCTATCATCGTAATGTCATGTTTGGTTGTTATCTCAAAACTTTTTTTTTCGACGAATGCATAACTTGCCAATAAGAACAACTCAGTTTTGAAAAATTTGGTGAAAACTGATTATTTTGGGCCAAAACTGGAAAAACCGATAAACGGGGGCTAACGTTAAGAAACCTTTAATATTTGAAACTTAAATGCCATTTTTTGGGTGCTTTAAGTTATATAAATCTCCGCTTATGGCCAAATTAATAAAATTGTTAAAACAAACTTCCGTTGCTATCATTTGTAACCAAAAACTTAAATGCAGTTTTCTTTAAATCATTCTATGTATATTACATAATATGTACAAAGTTAAATAAAAATCGGCAGAATCTTTTTTGAGTAAATCAGAAAAAACTATATAATTTGGCCAAAACCTAGTGGCTTTTTGTATGGGAGCCACCGTTTAGAAAAGATTAACTGACAAAAATTCACTGCCTCTGATAGACAGTTGTAAGGAACTATACCAAACAAAGTTTTCTTGAATTCGATACAACCGTTGACATCTTATGGTCATTTGAAAAAAGACGTTAAGACCAGATCTCCGTTATTAGCATTTTTTGCCAAAAACTAAAAACGCAGTTCTCTTAACAACACTTAAAGAATATAACATACAAAGTTTTATCAAAAGCGTTAGAGCCAATTTTGAGCAAATTAGAAAAAAAAACCAAAAAAAGTTGGCTTAAACTGAACGGCACGTTGTATGGGAGCTACCATTTAGAAAGGCTTCACTGAAAAATTTACAATGCTATTCTATAGAACACTATAAAGAACGATGCCAAATGAAGTTTGAGTCAATTCAATCAAGCTGTTGCGAACTTATGGCCATTTAAAAAAAAGCCGTTTACACTTTTTCATTACGATTATTTAAGCCAAAAACAAAAAACGCTATTTTATTAGAAATATCTTACGTAAGTTAAATTCTGAGTTTAATCAAAATCGCTAGAGCCGTTTTCGAACAAATCCAAAATGAAAAAAAAACCGTTTCACGAAAGGTACCAGTTTGAACCGGGCTAAAACGAAACAAAAAAACCTCGACAACTGTTTTTCTTTAAACTGCTATATACCAAGTTTGAAGAAAATCCGTCAAGCCGTTTAGGCTGTAGCATGACGTGAAAAAGCGCACATCCGCACAGACAGACCGACGGACGGTATGGCGAAAACCTCTTTTTGGGCTTCTCTATCATCGTAATGTCATGTTTGATTAAAACCTCGATTTTTTTTCTGCACGAAACCAATACTTGCGCTATAGAGCAAGTAAAAATAAGTAAAAGTGTGAACCGAGATATCCTCGATCCAGTGGTGTGCATCCTATGGATACAATTGTATAAGGTAGGTATTTAACTTTAAATATCTTTTATTTCGTAAAATTCTTATATGAAATTTAAATATTTTCTCCTTTGTTATTTACTTACATATTTTTTTCTTTCAGTGTATTCATCTTTAAGTGGGATATCTATAAAATTTGATATCTAAATTGGTGTACGTAAGGCGTCAGTTATAGCGAATAGTAAAACGCATCATTAAATATTGAAAACAAAGTTTTTGCCAGTAAAATCAAATTGTTGGTTTTCCGTACAAAATACATTACCGAATCAATATATTTTTTTTAAATAAATTAATTTATGTTATAAACCACCTATTGATATATACTTTTTGTTTCAAAACACATTCAAACATAGTGAATACTACAAAAGAAAATGTTTACTGATGCGTTTTACTGGTCGCTATAACTGACGCCTAAGCTGGTATCATATGTGTGCTTAAAATTTAGTCGTGCGAAAAATTAAATTGGATTGAATTAATTTAGATTGATTAAATAAATTAAAAAAAGAA
This sequence comes from Platycheirus albimanus, assembly GCA_916050605.2. Lineage (NCBI taxonomy): Eukaryota > Metazoa > Arthropoda > Insecta > Diptera > Syrphidae > Platycheirus > Platycheirus albimanus. Next base: position 169,450,615 of record OU696696.1, on the reverse strand, counting down.
TGTGTAATTTGTAGGGCACTAAGAATGCATTGTCACTTGACACTAACGCCATCTATCAGCGCGCAAACGTTGATATGCCTAAGACGTCAGAGGAACACTCACTTCCGAAGTGCCCATCGCACTTCGATAAAGCTAAGTGCCACCAACTTCACGCACCATGTGTACGTGCCATGTTTTCCTGCCACCATCTTAGATGTAAGCGGAAACTTGAATTGACCAACAGAGTCTACAAAACTGGAGACATATCATGTCGACACAGAGCATGGTCTCTGGAGAAATTTCCTTTCCACAGAACTTGGAAGTAGGATTTGAGGAACGCAGAACCCACTTACTGCAGATTTCTGCCATCCACATTATTTTCTGAAGTGTCAAGCACACCAGTTGACAAATGTTTTTCCAAATATAATACCGCCTACACGGCACAGAACATAAGTCCGATGTCCGTCAGAACGATATTTCGTTCTTCCGTCCGATCTGACGCATTAATTTCGCGTACTTTAGTGATACTACAGCGTATAGTACATTATACGACTACTGTCACGTCGTCTATCAGCAATCCGGACAGATTCAGAAGTTTTAAAAAAAGTAAATGTAATCTCTAGTGTAGTTCAAAACTGACCACCAGGTGCGCTAGTTGCGAGTAAGATTGGGAAATCCAACCCTACCCGCAAAGAAAACACTTTAATTGAACGCAACAAGTGACTTCACGTCCGCCAAAACAAGCGAACGTCAGTTGCTATTGTAGAAGAAGATCCACCAAACGTCATAAGTCATGCGTCAAAATAAATATGACTTATGAATAATAAGAAAATTCCCACTACTGCGCTTCATTTAATTTATATCAACCATTACCTGACGAGATTTATGATTTGACAGCTGTCAGAATTTATTCTAACGAAAACTAGACGAGAATCCATATACGAAACAAGTGAATCGTATATTAATATTCGATATGTCACATACACTTATTTGTCATTTCTGTCTGAATCAGTAAGCCAAAGTCATGTTTTGACACTATTCCGTCCGTCAGATACTTGATTGCTACCAAAAATCTTCCGTCCGAATAAACTTTGGATTCGCTAAATGCAGAACGACACAAACTAATGCCGTGTGAACGTAGCCCATTAACCAGACTACACTGAATACCCTTCCAGTAAAATAACTATCGGGCAGTGTAGAGATCTACGTCACACAAACTGCATAGTCTGGGTTGATTTATGTGGTACTCTATGGATATGTCTCTTTTCAAAGACATCAGCCATTTCAATTACATCGTCGAAAAGAAGTTCTTCTAGAAAGTAAAAATTTTAGAGTGCGGTATTTTTGCTCGCGTCACAGTAAATTGTAAGATACAATTATCTTATTAGTGCGCGTTTTTAACTCGTTGCCAATTGGCATTATTAATATAATAATATAATTATTGGATACGTCAGATTTGCAGACGAAGAAAGAGGAATTTACTTTTCCTAACTCCAAATCCATCTCTAACCGTGGAGTACACGTAGGGTACCGTATATACATACATGGGATTATCACGGCGAGGGATTTGGAGCAGTGCCAAATCGCACCAAGGATACCTACCCAGTCTCGATAAGGCTGATGAATTGAGGTAGTGGATTTTGTTTGCCTCATCCACGCCGTGAATGATTTTTATGAGCCGACGGCTCCTACGCCCACCATTGCCACGCCACCTCGTGCATCCTCCGCTATAGTAGTGCAGGAGCCACCTGAAAATTGTGTAGTGCAGTGATACAGTGGTATTTTGATAATCTTTCGTTCAAGGGAGGCCAATTCGCAAGCCCACCCCTTGACGTAGATATCGCCACCTACGGGGGAACCCACGCCCATTTTTTTTTTTGATCCTGAAACACTAATAAAAAGAGAAGAATAAGATCAAGGTAACTCATTTAAAAGTTATAGTAGAAATCTGGTATTTTTCTTCGGAGCGCATCCAATACGCCCACAAGAGTACGCGCATACATGAATGTCCATGCGTTTCATACTCAACCCCATCATCCAGTGGATAAGAAGCTATATATCCACACGGACAATGAAGTCCCAAGCACCATTGAAGGACAGCAGAGCGCCAACACTTTCAATAAAAGATATATAATTATTGTTTAAGCACTATAAAATATATATTATTTACTTACCTATATAAATTTTTATCTATATCACTAAATTACTATGTCACTCGATTTCTTTTTATAAATCAATCATCATTTGAATTTACCTTAAAAACAAAACGAATACTTACCATTCATACCGAGGCATGTCTTTGTGTAACATTGTCCTTTTCGTTGTGTATAACAGTTCTCGCACTTTCCTCATCTTTCAGTGATAGTCTGATCACTATTCTTATTCACTCCTAGATCCTTTTCTTCATAATTGGGATCTTCTTTCTCATGAGAGATAACTTATTATCACTTTATCAAATTTATTTTTATTTCTCAAGTCCACACTTAGTGGATCTTTATCCTTCATTTTTCTTTTTATATTTCACTTTTCCATAGATTTGGAAGTTCCTCCACGGAACATTACTTATGCTGAGCCATAGCATACGGACACTCTTCCGCTATCTATGAAGATAGTTCATTGAGGTACCTTCTTTAGTGTACTTACTCTATTTAACCTAGCTCAAGGAGCATATACTGCTCTTACTTTCATCATTGTATATGAAATCTATAGTAGTCTGGGGAACGAGTAAGAGATAACGGGGTTTGGAGACACATAGATGTCGCTGATAATTATCACATATTTAAACCTTTCCACCTACATTTTCTCTCCAAAACGAGAAATTTGAAAAAAAGGTTTGGAGGCTCACGGTGTCGCCACAGTCGATCCTGCTATCCATATTACTATAGATTTCATATACAATGCTTTCATTCAGTGCGAAGCAAGAACTTACGTCTTATATGTTAACTGTATAAATTTATAATTATTGGATATTGAACATTTTTGAAAATTGTATAACTAGTGAAACTAAAACGAGGTCCTCCACGGTTAATTATAACTGAATAACTTTTGAACTTTTCCGCGTTGAGATGTAACTCATTTATTATCGCGTTAGTAAATCACTGTCATATATTTCAGTCTTTAACACCGTACCGTTTTTTTTTTAGTATAACACTTTCGTCATAAATGGAATTCTCCTTTTTTTATGAGAATCGATACTGAATCATTGTTCAATGCTCACTTTAATGCATATCCAATAAGAATTATTTAGAATCGTGTTGTAAATTGTAGTATATTTATCGTCCGCGAACAACAAGTTATCCAATACTCTGGTTGGAAACATACATCGCCCAGGTGTATAACAGTTTTATAATACATTTGAATCATAAAACGCCAAATTAATAAATCACCCTTTGAAGCATACAGGGGTGACTATAGGTCGACAGCTTGATATATGATATGTTTAGTAGATTTAGTCTAATATACTTTCTTCCACAGCAATACGTCAGCAGTGCACTCCTGATCACATTGCAAAGCATATTTGCAAATAATATTCATATTGTTATTACATATTAAATTATATTTGCATGTACTTTCTTATATTACATTCATATATATATATTGTCTGCTCCCTACCCCTCTGTCTTCACCTTAAATTGCTTAACCCGTCAGCGAACTGTTGGCAAATTTTGTTTTGGGGAATATTGATTAACTTGGTGATTTAAGAGCTACATTCTTGAGTATTTTCGGAACAACTTAATATAGATCAAATCTTAAGTTCTTGAAATCTGATATCGAACGTAGTCGCGTCGCTTTTATAGACGTATAGTTTTTTTTGTAAGTCCGCGTAATTTGTACTTCGTTTTCTTATAAATTTTAAAACAAACGAGACGTCGTAAAAAAAAAATTCTAGAATTTGAATTTATATAAGGAGATCTTTAGTTTCTCTTAGTAGAAGTCAAAGAATACAGGATTTCTTTTATTAAAAAAGCTTTCAATTCCTAAAATACTTTCTTTTACTAAATTGTAATTATTATAATTCGTGAATTGAAATACGATAAGTAAATGACAGGTTCATTTTTCTTTAAGATAAATTAAAGTTCAGACATATTTAGTCTTCTTTAAGAGTAATTATCATTTCAAATATATAGACTTAGAATAAGGTAGAATTTAAGAAATTTCAGACAGAAATAAAAACTTACAATTTATAATGTTTTGAAAATACTATTCCGATCTTTCAGTTATTTTTTTTTTGAGGATTTAGATTTCAGGTTTATGAGGTTCAGGATGAGTCTCATTATGAAGTAAGTTGAAGGCGTGGGGGTGATGCACACCCTCCCGAACGAACAAGGTGTGTGTCAATCATTGACAGAAATTGCAACAAATGTATTTTGTATGTATTTTTTTTTTAGAGTATTGAGGTTCCGGTAGGTTTTTACCTACCATCATGTTAAGGGGTCTTTCAAGCATTTTCATTTTGGTCTTCGAAAGACAACGGTCAGCTAGCGGAAGAGTTGGTTTCTGCAGCTGAACTAAGAGACCATGGGGCTTCATCAACAGCTTAGAAACCCCACCCAACCGTTTTATTAGCGGTTGTTAGACACCTCCCTTCCTTTCAGTAGCAACGTCGTGGCACTCTGTGAGTTGAGGAACTATTTAACTTTGTCACTACGGGTATGACCATCGGTACTCCGTTTATAAATGAATACTTACGTGCGGACAGCTTTCCAGTGGATGTGAAAATGGTAGTTCATGATTACAAGGTTGATTTTTTTTGTGATGCTTTGAGGTGCATAGGCGTTTACTGAATCAGCTATGGATGATTCTGTTCAATTGTAAAGAGAGTTAGAGGTTAATTTTGCGGAGCCCTAGAGAAACTTAAAATTATGCGACTCCTTACACCCGGAGTACAGGTTCGCAGGATAATAATTGTAACACGTCGCGATCCCGTTGCAAAGACCTACGACATTTGCGCTATGAGCGGAGCGGGGTGAATGCTGCGAACCAAGCGCGGCGGTCGATTGGCGACACCCCCATTTCATTTAGATCGACGATACCTATTTGATAGGGCTTGTGGCCGTCTAGTATGTTCGTCTGATCGAAGGAGTGGGGAGTGATTGAAATTCTGCCCAAGGATTGAGTGGAGGATATTGAGTATGTTGAGATTTTAGAATTATGGCTCTTCCGTTTATATAGATTTCAGTTATAGTATTTATTTAGTTGTGTTGATTTAGGAACCGGTGCATCGGACATCGATATGCACCATTACAAATTTTCTGTAAAGTTGCTATGAAATATATTTTCTAATGCACGAAACCGAAAACACACCGATCGCGAATTAATTTATTTAAACTATAATCTATAATTATTATTAAACTACTTGGATTATCCGAATCCAAAAGCGAAACGCAACTCTATTTAATTATGTAAAAAAAAGAACAAACCAAATCAAAACAAAAAGAATGCACAACGACGATGTGCAGCACGAAACAAAATATTTTGGCAACTGCCCAAACGAAGCGGTGTGTTGATCAAAACTCAATCAAAAGAGATAAGAGATAAATAATACAAAAAAAATATATCCCTAGCCAGACAGCAATCGCAGTGCTGTCTCCCGTTAGCTCAGCTGGGAGTGGGTTCGATATGAACAATGTTTTATTAATCGCGCTCGATTAATAAAAAAAAAGAAACGATGAATTTGAAATTATGTGTAACTAGAGTACAGGGTGTACTCGGTTACAAGTGGGCGCCAGGAAACTTTTATGGTGTTTGCCTTACCAAATATAAATCTGAAATAGGTCTTCAATTTTAAGAAATTAAACGTACGAATTATGATTCCCAATGGGAAGTTGAATATTTTTATTGAAAATGAAGTTAGTGGTCTGGGAAACCGTGGCAGAAGGCCTGGACTAAAACCCAGAATCTTTTCAACAACAAGAAAAGTATAACAATGGTATTTCGAGGTAAGCAGAAGGCTTATTCTCGAAATTAGGAATAGGTTTTGAGAAAAACAAAAAAAAAGAAAACAATGTTTTGTGTCCCGATGACACAAAAGAAGATCACAATGGTATTGAAGGGTGCGAAAAAGGGTCACGTGTCCCACAATCTTGGGAGATTACGAAAAGCAGCGAAGGCCTAATCTACTATGAAATTGTTTGCCCCACACAGGGTCACAAACAAGACGAATTTAAAACAAATTATCGAACAATAAACAAGCTAAAATTCCTGGTCCCAACCAGACACAAAAATACTTAGCTTGGTAGGTAAAATCCTTAAATCCCAACAAGAATATCCTTCTAACTCCAGCTGTTCTCAATCACTCGCAATTCTTGTTGACACAAATGTATCCTCTTAACTTAACTTAACTGCAGCAGCATCTCGCCCATCTATGCGAGACGTGCGACTGAGAGCGGTGATACAACCATTGCACGCGATCCTATGCGTTGAGGATGCGATCCTCGTAGGCTCAGTGGACGTGTTCAGCCGTATAATGTCAATTATATTTTATTTCAAAAGGCAAGTGAAAAACTACGATACATCGCGCAAAGTCCCCAGCCCAAACCGGCCCAAATTAATTATCTTTGAGGAGAATATTCTTGTTGGAAAGAAACTTAACCATTTTCCAACCAAAATGGTGGAATTTATAAATAAGACAAATCTTAATTTTATAGACCTTCGCGCAGAAAATATTAAAAAGAGAAAAACACATCATTGTGATCTTTCTTTGATGTCCGACACTTTATGGTGGGCACTCGGCCATACTTAATTTATGTTGGTGTGATTATAGTTCACACATTGTTGGACATGAGTCATCTTCATGCCTTTCTGTTCTTTCGTTCGACCTTCTGTCGACAACTCGCTGACTTAGTGGCTCTTCCGCCTTTCGTTAAATAAAGTGAACATCCTGTCCAACACCTCTGGTGGAACCTAGATTGGTTACCTTTCCAAAATACTTCAAGAGCAGTCCTCTGGCTGATGGACCAGGTTTCTACTGCACTCTTTAGAGTATTTTGGAGCCGCAACAGGAAGGGATTAGGAAACAAAAGTTATTAGAGGAAATGGGTTGGCAAAACTTGTTGTGGTAAAATTTACCGCAACAAATCCCACCCTCACCTCCTAGGAAATGTACTTACAATTCATAAAAATTGTAATACATTTTCAAAGAGATGCCCGGGAAAGAAAAAGGTATAATTTTCCATCAAAAAAAAAATTAAAACAAAGTAAATGTTAATTATAAATAACAAAAATCAAAAATCTAATAATCAAAGTAAAATGAAATTAAAATTCAAGAGCAGAAAAACAAAAAAAAAAAAAATCAAGCTACGTTACTTTACTACTTTTTACAAAAAAAAAATCAAGCTACGTTACTTTACAAATCGGATGCGTCGGTATACGGTTTCAAATCCTTGACATTCCAAGTTCCGCGGTTTTTACAATTACTATCTTCAAGCAAGTAAGTCCAAGGTGACAAACGCTTTTTAATTCTAAACGGACCGACAAACTTCGGTGCTAATTTCGCGGCGTAATAATTCGCGGCATCCGACAACGAGAAGTTTCTACGCCATACAAGTTCGCCAGGGTGATATTGAGCATCACGCCGTCGAAGATTGTAGGCTTGGGCAGATCTTTTAGAAGCTGCCTGCAATTTTTTTAAAATATCGTCTCTAAGCTCTTTGAAACGATTCTCGATCTCGACCTGATCTTGAACCGTTTCAGAGCTATCTTCTACTAATGGAACTTCTCGACCAGAAGTCACCATATCCCTTCCAAAATTTGCATAATAAGGAGAAACTCCTAAAACCTCATGTTGTGACGTGCGAATCGCACACGCCACCTTCTGCAGCTGTGAATCCCACACTCTGTGGTTTTCAGCGACGTAAGCCCTCAACGTCGTCTTAATGATTTGATTTATCCTTTCCGCAGGATTCGCCTGCGGATGATAATGGGCTGTGAACTTTAATTCAGAAGCGTACGCCTGGCAAAGCGTTTTCAGTTCCTTGGAACGGAACTGAGGACCATTGTCACAAACGATCGCCTTGGGAATGCCGAAAAGAAGGAAGACATTGTCTTCTAATTCCCTACAAATTGATTTGGCCGTAGCCGACCTCAGCGAAAAGAGTAGTGGAAACTTTGAAAAGTAATCCACTACCGTCAAAATGTATGTAAAACCCCTACTCGACTTAGGAAGTGGACCTACCAGATCTATACAAATCATCTCCCATGGTGATTTGATTCCTACCCTCTCCGTCATCAAACCAGCTGGCTTATCATTCACCGGCTTTACCTGTTGGCAAACTTTACAATTCCTAACATACCTGGTTATATCGGCCCTCATTTTTGGCCAGTAAAATTTTGACATTACTCTGGCGAAAGTTTTCCTAACACCCATGTGTCCTGCTAACGGACTATCATGGTTCTCCTGCAAAATACCTAATCTTTCATTTTTACCTATCACTCTCTTCCACTCCTGATTCATTTCATGTACTACAACATGATTTGCTTTCACTAGTTTGAACAACTTCCCTTGTTCAACTCTCCAAGCTGGAAATCTAAGTGGATTGTCATTGACTGTTGAAATCATTTTAGCCACCCAAGGGTCTAAATCCTCATCTGAGATACCACCCAACTGTGGCACTCCTCGAGAAAGCATATCCGGAACCACATGCTCTTTGCCCTTGCGATGAATGATCTCGAAGTCAAACTGCTGTAACCTAATGGCCCAACGAGCCAACCTACCCTGTGGATCTTTAAGATTGCTTAACCATACCAAGGAATAGTGATCCGTCACAACCGTAAACCGAACACCTTCGATATACGGGCGCAACTTCTCAATAGCCCAAAGTACAGCCAAGCATTCTTTTTCAGTGGTACTATAATTTCTTTCGTTTCTATTTAACGACCTACTAAGGTAACAGACAACCTTTTCTCCCTCATCAAAGTTCTATGAAAGAACCGCACCGATACCGTAATCTGACGCGTCTGTTTGAACGACAAATGGTCGTTTAAAATCTGGGCAAGTGAGTATAGGTGCTGTCACCAAACACTCCTTTGCCTTCCTAAAACTATCCTCACATTCCTGACTCCAAATGAACTTTTTATTCTTTTTCAGCAAATCTGACAAGGGCCTAAGCAATTCTGCAAAATTTGGTACAAAACGACGGTACCACGAAACTGTCCCTATAAAACTCCTAACTTCTTTAATATTTTTCGGTGCTGGAATCCTAACCATGCTTTCCACTTTTTCTGGATCTACATGTAACCCATTTCGATCCACTATATAACCTAAAAATTTAAGAGAGGGCATGCAGTAGTTGCATTTTTCCCTACTCACTTTTAATCCTGCCTCACTCAACCTTTTCATCACCTCATTCAGAATTTCAAGATGTTTCTCGAAAGTTTCTGAAATGATGATGATGTCGTCTAAATAGACGAAGACGAATGGCTCCAGGTCGGCACCCAAAACTGTGTCGATAAACCTCTGCCAAGTCGCCGGTGAGTTATGCAGACCGAAAGGCATTCTCCTAAACTGAAACAGACCCCTCCCAGGTACCGTAAAAGCAGTAAAGGGCTTAGATTCTTCCTCCATAGGTATCTGCCAATACGCTGACTTGATATCTAAAGAAGACAAGAACTTAGCACCCCGAAGCCTATCTAAAATTGAATTAATATACGGAAGTGGATAAGCATCCATATCAGTATTCTTATTCAGCTTCCTATAATCCACACAGAATCTATAGGAGCCGTCTTTCTTTTTAACTAAAAGTATTGGAGACAACCAAGCACTTGTCGATCTCTCAATAACTCCTGCCTCTAACATCTCATTTAGTTCCCTATCGATATGCTCCTGCATTGCCGGGGAAACCGGATAATACCGTTGTTTTATCGGTTCCGCCGATGTCCTAATTTTGTGCTTAACTAAAGTGATACACCCTAAGCCTTCAGGCATTTTCCTAAAAGATTCTCCTATAAACTCTTCTAATGTTTTAATTTCCCTAGCACTCAACTCTGATCTTTCTGTAATCGAACATATTGAAACAGGACTGTCCTGCTCCGAAAAAGTCCACATACGTGATCTTAAATCCGGGACGATACCCGACAGTGCCCAAAAATCTGCACCGAGAATCACCGTATGTGGCAGAGAAGGGATGACCAAACAGTCAACTAAAACGGCCCTATCCTCAACTATGATTGGAAGAGAGAGTACTCCTAAAACTTCAACCCTTGTTCCATCTGCCAAACACACGCAGTGAACAGAGTCTTTTTTCAAAGAAAGCCCTAAATTCCCTATCATTAACCAGGCATCCCTACCTATTATGGTTCTAGAAGCTCCTGAATCTAATAAACCTAAAAATTTAGAACCATAAACACTAACACTCAAAAATGGTCTCCTATCATTACCGTTTGCCTCGAGAGTAAACCCTAAATGAATTAAATCCGCCGACTGGTTACCAGCAGGCAACCCTGTCAACGTCTTCGGACCTCCCGCCCTGCTGGCGCAGGAGTCCGTTGCCCATTTCCCGAACACTTTCTACAATTTTGCCTAGAGACGCCCGCAGCGCCACAACCAAAACAACGCCTAGGAGCAGAACACCTATTTGCATAATGGCCTGATCCATTGCAATTAAAACACCTAATACTAGACGAAGGTCGGGGTTGAGATGAAATTTGGGCCTGATGAGAAGTTGGGTTGTTGTCCGAAACAACCGAAACTTCCGAAGAATCAAAACCTACGTATGCCAGATCCAGCTCTAGCAAAGTCCTATTATTCCTAACACTAGGTGGTGGAACATACGCTTCCACATTCGCCCTAACCGCTTCTAAATTCCTACCTAGAGCAACCAAATCCGAAACGCAACTTATTTTAGCCAAACCAAGCTGAGTTTGGTAGAAAGGTGTCAAGTTCCTTTGAATCATTGACAACTTCCTACCTTCTAAAATTTGATCGGTTAACCTACCAAACAAATTCTGCATTGTCGCCACATAGACTCCGATGGATTCATCTTTGCCTTGTGTACGACGCCTAATCTCATCGAGAAGCTGATCATCATAGTTCGGTGGCAAGAATTCAAGTTTCAACTCCTTGACCAATTCTTGCCACGAACCAACCGAAATCCTAATTGCCCTAAACCAAATCAAAGCCTTCCCTACAAAAAGTTCGACTGCTGCCTTGAAAAGTTGATTTTCCGAAACCCCCCTAGCCTGTCTCAACTCCTCAACTCTTTCTAAGAATGAGTTCACTGAGGCACCACAGCGCTCCCCAGTGAACTTCACATCCCACTTAGCCAAATTTTGAAATTTCTCTGCACTCACTACATTCACTACTTGCCCCCCTCTTTCCTCACTCCTGTTGTCTGCCTCTCCTATAACTGTCGATGCACTGGCAGAAGTGTTCACCGACTTACTTGTCCGAGGTTCACTTTCACTGACAAGTTCCTTTCCCACTGAACTCTTTTTCGGCTTCTGTTTGGCTACCTCTACTTCTTCTTCTTCTTCCTCATCTTCATTATCATCATTATCATCATCATCATCATCATCTAAATCGGCTAATGCCATTATTAATTTATTTTTAAGCCCTAACCTACACTTCTCCTGCGAATCATTCTCAGGGACCGACCTATCCATTCTACGTAACCCCCACTCAATCTTCGTTAAAATTTTCAAATACTCCTTCGAAGTTTCCGACTTCGGAGGATTTTCTAAAAGTTTCGCGATTTCTCCTAATTTATTCTCTACGGCCACCTGATCCACATCAAAAGTGAATGGGTAGGCCGGAGCTACAAAAGAAGCCCTACGCTGAAGTTTTAATGCGGCCCTAAGCGTTTTCCTCATCTCCTCAACCGTCTCTACCGCTAAGCCCCTACTCTCAATTTCGTAAGAAATTTCCTCTTGTGTCAGTCTATTAATCTGACTCACATCCATTTTAACCAAACAAAAGAAAAACAAACAAAAATTAAACTCAAAACCAAAAAAAACTATTCGCAAAATAATAAAAAAACAAATAAATAAAAAAAAATAATTCTAACTTAATAAAAAAACAACTTTTCCAATTAAACAAATTAACACAATTAAAATTTAAAATAATTTGAAAATATTTATAGCAAAAAAAAATATTTACCAAAAAAAAAAAAAAGTTCAAAATGTCCTAAAAACGTATTAGGTTTTTTTCAAATGGGAACACTGAATATATAGATAAAATAAATTTGACCAAACGTCAAAAAAAATCAACACTATAAGTGCAAGTGAAACGGCACTATATAATACTAAAAATAAGATGGAGAAATATTATAAACAAAACTAATTTCGATTTTCTTTTTGTTCCAATAAAATGTTCAAATACAAAAAGAAAAATCGAAAGAATAAATTTAAAACGAAAAATAATCAGAAAAAAAACAACTCACAATTTGTTTCACACGCCTTTTTTTTATGCCACTAAAAAAAAATAAACCTTTTCTTCTGTCAAAAGATGATGCAGCCACTGGGTCTCACTTGTACCTAAATAATGAGAAAAAAACACCAAGTAAAATATTTTTAAAAACAGAAATTTCACACACTTCCCTAACACTTTCTCTCAACACAGGACAACACAGAATTCCAAAGAATTATAAAAACAAACCCCACGGATTGGAGCGCCAATTGCTATGAAATCTATTTTCTAATGCACGAAACCGAAAACACACCGATCGCGAATTAATTTATTTAAACTATAATCTATAATTATTATTAAACTACTTGGATTATCCGAATCCAAAAGCGAAACGCAACTCTATTTAATTATGTAAAAAAAAGAACAAACCAAATCAAAACAAAAAGAATGCACAACGACGATGTGCAGCACGAAACAAAATATTTTGGCAACTGCCCAAACGAAGCGGTGTGTTGATCAAAACTCAATCAAAAGAGATAAGAGATAAATAATATAAAAAAAATATATCCCTAGCCAGACAGCAATCGCAGTGCTGTCTCCCGTTAGCTCAGCTGGGAGTGGGTTCGATATGAACAATGTTTTATTAATCGCGCTCGATTAATAAAAAAAAAGAAACGATGAATTTGAAATTATGTGTAACTAGAGTACAGGGTGTACTCGGTTACAAGTGGGCGCCAGGAAACTTTTATGGTGTTTGCCTTACCAAATATAAATCTGAAATAGGTCTTCAATTTTAAGAAATTAAACGTACGAATTATGATTCCCAATGGGAAGTTGAATATTTTTATTGAAAATGAAGTTAGTGGTCTGGGAAACCGTGGCAGAAGGCCTGGACTAAAACCCAGAATCTTTTCAACAACAAGAAAAGTATAACAATGGTATTTCGAGGTAAGCAGAAGGCTTATTCTCGAAATTAGGAATAGGTTTTGAGAAAAACAAAAAAAAAAAGAAAACAATGTTTTGTGTCCCGATGACACAAAAGAAGATCACAATGGTATTGAAGGGTGCGAAAAAGGGTCACGTGTCCCACAATCTTGGGAGATTACGAAAAGCAGCGAAGGCCTAATCTACTATGAAATTGTTTGCCCCACACAGGGTCACAAACAAGACGAATTTAAAACAAATTATCGAACAATAAACAAGCTAAAATTCCTGGTCCCAACCAGACACAAAAATACTTAGCTTGGTAGGTAAAATCCTTAAATCCCAACAAGAATATCCTTCTAACAAGAATATCCTTCTAACTCCTGGCAGATTATGATGTCGAAATCGGTTTTTGATGCTGGTAGTTATTACTTTGGCGCTTCAAGCATTATTTCGTTTTATAGATGGCGTCTACCGTGTGGACAAGTTTGGATGTCTCACGGTCCCCATTCTACACGTTGAATAACAAGTAATAATACCCCCCAAAAGCTTTGTTTCGACAATCAATCAATCAGTTTAAAAATCTTTAGCTGTTTGGCGCTTACATAGTTAATGATGGCTTCTTAGCTCTTGGCTTATAATTTACGTTACAGATAGCTCGCGGCTATAGGTTTTTTTTAAATTGGAAATTTTTTTTTTAATTTCCAATTCTGATTCTTCTTATTTACGTTACAGATGGCGCCCAACGTGGGGCTCCGAAATTTTCTCTCTGATTTTTCTTTTTGATTGATAGGATTATAATTTTGTAATATGAAGTTTCAAAAAATTTAAAAAAATTTTTTTTTTGGGTTGAAGAATTTTTTTTTAAGTTGATTTTAGCATTGTTGTTGATAGTTTACTCTTGCTGGAGGAAGTCCATCGAGGTAGGAAGAGTGGATGCCATTTTGTCCGGCGATTTAATGATGTATTCCAGAGTCGTGTCCGTTGCATTGGATCCACCCTCTTATTCTCACCCTCTTTTCAGTGAGGTATAATTATGACCCTTGTCCGGGCTAGGCATGTAGTTTGCTTGGTCGTCAGTTGCTAGGGCGTAAGAATAGCTTTGAGTATTAGTGAGAGATTAGGTCAACGAAGGTAGTATGAGCAGGTCTGCTGACCGGTGGTTGGTGAAATTTTCCCGATGCACGTCAGCTGCAGAAGCTGGTCATTCGCCCAAGTCGGTCCTAAGTCAATTACGACATCAAGATTAAGTTTCGATTTTAATTCACCTTACATTTCACATTCAAAAGCTTTGTTATTAGGTTGATTTGAGTTGGTAAAGGTTCAGGCTGCTAGTATGAAGCGTTAACCGGTAGTTGGTGATATATTCCCGATGTACGTCTGCAGTACCGTAATACTATCCTCCTATTCCTGACCGCTTTTCGTCTGATAGTTAACTTTTTGGAAGCTCCGTATAGCGTATTGTATAAGTCCACACACACTAACATTTTTTTTTGAATTCAGGGGTCAGTGGGTTGCAAGCTGATTGCCTGGATACATACCTTGTTCGTGAGAGGGTTGACCACTCCCGAACAGTTTATGAAATTAAGACATATATATAAGATTTTTGATCATATAGTTTTTTTTTGAGTATTTTTGAGTAATTTTTTTTTGAGTTTACCTTTTTGCCTGCGACCAAATAGGGACGATTACTATTTGTTCGTAGTGTAGTTTATTGTGAGTTTAGCCTTTGGTCAATTAGGGACGATTACTAGTTGATCATTGTGGAGTATTTTGAGTTTCCGTCAATCAAGTTGAGACGTAACTTCTTGATTGGACGTGTAGTTTTGGGATAGAGCCCGCATACAGTATACAGTTATTTTTTTTTGGGATAGAGCCCGCCTTTTTATAGATTACAGTTTAGATTTATAGACATTATAATATTTAGTTAAGTATTGAACGCGAGTTAGTTATTGATTTCGCACACAGAATTTTTCAGACATAGTTAAACATATATCATACTTTTTTTTTAATATTACGTTTGAGTATCTACCCGATAGTAGGATTTCTAGAAACATTTTTGAATTATTGTTTTTGAGAGACGAATAGAGTCTATCCACACTTACTTTTAGTATTAAGTACATTTAGATTAACCAAAATTTTTTTTTATACACTTATCTTTACTTTTTTTTTGAATTTACTCCTGAGCAAATTTCCGTTGGAGTTTTCATACTCACGGAACATTTTGAATTTTTCCTTTTTGATTATATCAAATAAACTTTACTTACTTCTAGTAGTAACCGTTTGAGGATTTACTCACGGGCTACCTGAATTATCTTTATCCACCGGATTTACATTTTTATACTGATTTGTACTAACGATTACCCGTTAGAGGATTTACCCACGGGATATTCGCAAATTTCCATACCTTGACTTACCTTTTTTGTTTTTATTATTATATTTCTTAGTAGGAACCGTTCGAGGAATTTCTCACCTACATAACCTTATTTTGATTTACTTACCTAAAGTTTATTCCGTCCGTTTACTGTTAAGGCTGAATGTCTGGCCGAAGTCATAGGAGAGCCATTAGAAGTACTTATCAGACCAAATATAAAGATTACGAGGTCATGGCTCCTACAGCTCCGAAACCCAAACCAAGTCACAGCAAAGGCGACATCGTGGAGAACGTCTCCGATGATGATGTCAGCCCAGCTGAAAGTATACCTGGGGACGAGGTTAGCGATAGGAGTATAGAAGTAGATGAAGAAGAAGTGAGGAGAGCCGAAGAACAATTACGTAAGGATGCTGCTGACCACTCAGCGTATATACAGAAAGTAATCTCAGCTACTATCGACCTACACAGGGTCGACGACAGAAAGTTCATGGCAGAAGCGTTAGAGAAAAGCCACATGCACTTGCTTGACCAAGTAACTCAACTCCTGCAGAAACGAACTGTGAAGGCAACGCAACCTACTGCTCCTCCTAAACCCATCGCCCCTCCGAGGTCATCTATCCCTCCTAGACCAGTTGATCCCATTGGCATCACGTCAACACAAAGGGCTACGCGTCAGGTCAATTTAGCCAATATAGACACTCCACGTGTCACTAACGCTTACATAGCTAACAACCCAATAATTACCAATAATGTCCAGTCCGAGCAGAGGCCTATCGATAATATCGATATAGTAGATCGCTACACGCCACACTACGAACACGCTAGAGTGCCACCTTTGTCGGAGGTCAATCCAGCGCAAATGCCTCTAGGCTCTAACTTAGATGAATTCTTGGAGCGGGTAAACGCTTTTAATTTCGACGACGAGTCACCTGTTTCGCCTCCCAGACCACCACCCTCGAATGCCACTTCTTCGAACCATGTTCATCCATTCCACAAGTGGGGATTGAAGTTCGACGGGAAGAACATGTCGGTGGACGATTTTTTGTTCCGCCTAGGATGTATTCGAAGTAGCTATGGTGTGTCATGGTATGAAATCACAGTAAATTTCTACCACTTCGTATCAGGATCAGTGGAATCCTGGTACTGGGTGTATTTGAAGGGCAATAAACATACGACATGGGACTAGTTGAAGACTGCTTTGGTAGAGCAATACCGTAGTCTAGAAAGCGATACCGAGCTCTTCAGAAAATTGTCCGACCGAAATATGATGAATGGCGAGTCATTCAACGACTTTTACGACGCCATACAACATCTAAATTCCAGGATGCGAGTTCCTAGACCTGAGAAGGAACTCATTGAAATAATTAAAACTAATGTCCGTAGGCGTAGGGGAGAACTCCTCATAACCTACAGTCCGTCCAGTCTAAGGCAACTGGCCTACTACTGTCGCGCCATAGAGAAGGCTCAATCTCAATACGAGAACGTCCGTCCAAATTTCGTGCCTAGTGCACAACGTCCACCTGCAAGGCGATTCGTTAATGAAATCGCGGGAGAACCTTGTCAGGATCTAACGGTAGCATTACCTGATACCAGTGTAGAAGCGATTCAGAGAGATCGCAAACTCCAGAAATGCTGGAATTGTCAAGTTCTGGGCCACAGTTTTCGCGATTGCGCCAAACCAATCGACAAGATTTTCTGTTTTCGATGTGGCTTACCAGAAGCTTATAGTCCGTCCTGTCCTAAATGTTAAGCGGGAAACGAGAGGAGGAACAACCCAACATCCGGGGGGGTTCGCTCCGATTAGATAATCCCGGAGTTCAAGTGTCCAAACAGACAAAGCCTCTTGAACTTCCACAAATTAAAATTTTAAAACCGATTAAGAAAACCAATGAATTACCGAATGATGTTACAAATGATTGTAGAACAATCCCTATTTTGAATACAGAACCCAAGTCGAAAACTAATTTGAATTTTAGAAATGAGTTAACTGAACCGTTATATCGTAAACCTTTCCATAAAAGGTTACGTAATTACAATGAAGTGCGAAGGAGGATAGTCACCTTCCCTAATTTATCCAAACGGATACATCGAGTAAGGGAACGCTTCCATCGGAAGCGGACTACTTACCGTAACATTGCGTCAGCTACAATTGGTCGAGAATCAAATGACCCACGTCCTTACGTGACAGTAGGTTTATTTGGCGACAATTTTCTTGGTCTTCTCGATTCAGGGGCCAGCATCAGTTGCTTAGGCACCGATATATTGCCCTATTTGAAAGACAAAAATGTTACGGTAAGGAAGGTAGAGACTACCGTGTCCACGGCCGATGAACTGAAGCAATCTATAGTGGGAGTGATCACTACATCGATCACTTATAAAAATGTGACTAAGGATATAGACTTGTATATCGTGCCATCTCTAAGCCAACGTCTATATTTAGGCGTAGACTTCTGGCAAAAGTTTCGAATCGCGCCGAATGTAATTGCGAGTCTTTCAGGAATAGTAACCAGTGAGCCAGATGTAAGGCCCACAAACCAGATAAAGTTGAATGATGAAGAGTCTAAACGACTAGAAGCTGTTGTTCGTAGATTTCCTTCTTTCGCAGTCCATGGATTCGGGAAGACAAATCTAGTGCAACATTACATAGATACAGGCGATGCCGTACCTATAAAGCAGAGGTACTATCCCGTATCTCCAGCGATACAAACTCTTATGTATGCGGAGTTGGACCGCATGCTTTCGTTAGGAGTCATCGAGGAAAGTTCCAGTGCATGGAGTTCCCCAGTTGTGCTTGTACGCAAACCTGGTAAGAACCGATTGTGTCTGGACTTTCGGAAGGTGAACTCAGTAACCAAGAAAGATGCTCGTCCTATTGCGCATATAGAGGGGCTGCTGGCACGTCTGACAGAGACACGTTACATTTCTAGCGTGGATCTGAAGGATGCGTTTTGGCAGATACCGCTGGAGCAAAGTTCGAGGGAGAAGACCGCTTTTACGGTACCTGGCCGACCACTGTACCAATTTAAGGTCATGCCCTTCGGTCTATGTAATGCGGCACAAAGTTTGAGCTACCTGATGAGTCGCGTAATCCCATCAGGATTGCGAGATCAAGTATTCGTGTACTTGGATGATCTCTTGGTTGTGTCGAAAGATTTCGACGAACACATACAGACTCTGGAGATAGTTGGAAAGTGTTTGACGAATGCAGGACTGACGACTAACGTCGAGAAGTCGAAGTTTTGTTTTGATGAGCTTCACTATCTCGGTTATAAGGTCGGTCAGGGTTGTCTGAAAGCTGATCCTGACAAGATTACAGCAATCACTAACTTCCCTTTACCAATTTCTCGGTATGGCAGGTTGGTATCGGCGATTTGTTAAGGATTTCAGCACCCTAGCCGCACCCTTGACCGAGACTCTGAAAAAGGGAAAAGTCTTCAAGCTCGGTCCAGAAGCCATAGAAGCATTCCGGCAAATCAAGCAAGCTCTGACTTCAGCGCCTGTATTGGTCAATCCAGACTTCTCCAAAGAATTCATCATTCTCTGCGACGCATCCGCGACTGGCATCGGATGTGTACTTTGTCAGCGGGACGAATCCGGAGCGGAGCAGCCTATATACTACTTCTCCCGGAAACTGAATGCTGCACAGAGAAACTATTCGGTGACAGAGCGCGAGTGCTTAGCAGCTTTTGAAGGTATCCAGAAGTTCAGATCATACGTTGAGGGATACCATTTTCGCGTGATTACAGATCATTCCAGCCTGAAATGGCTGATGACTATGAAGGATCCAACCGGAAGATTAGCGAGGTGGAGTATGCGTCTCCAAGGTTTCGATTTTGTGGTAGAGCATAGGAAGGGAACATTAAATGTCGTGCCAGACGCTCTATCAAGAGCTTATGAAGACGATGAGTTGACAGTGTCAGCTTACCTTTCATGTCTACCGCAGGTCGGTGCCTCGAAGGTACTCCACATCGATCTTGAGGATCCGTCCTTTAAATCAGAAGGTTATCTTGATATCATCAGTCATATCAGAAGACAATTCGTCGCCCGAGAATTGTTTTGTTGTATCTCCCAAAAACAGGATTTTGGGAAATCGCATTTAAAGGTTTGCGTTACTATACAAAAAAAACGAAGCGATTAAGTTTTCTTTTTTTTTATTAGAATATATTGTGTGTAGTATCTTCTTTTGATTTATGTATTCAACATTGTCCTAGCTGTTTTAGTTTTCAAATTATAAAGCTTTTTACCCAAAATGAGTTTGTCGTATACGCCACAAAAATAAGCTTTTGTTTCCATCCCATACACGTACGACAAATTGAACTCACGTACGACATTTCAATATTCAAGCGTCTTGTTTAAATCCTATACGAATTGGTATGAGAAGTAATTAAAAAAAGTCAAATTGCAATGTTAACAATAAAATGTTATTTATTTTATAAAGGTTAAAATAGGAATACATACATCACAATTGAGTCTTATTGTTTAAAGGCAATCTTGGTGTGAAACATTTAACTTTATTGATAAAATAAAAAAAAACAATAACGAAAAAGTCATCCTATGACCATAAAAATACGAATGTAAAAATAGGTAAAAAATTAAAATCACATTTTGTTTTATAAAAACTAACGTAAAAGTCATTCTATGACTATAAAATATAAAATTAAATCTATGAGATCGACAATGTCATTTTGGTAAGTAAACCTTAAGTAAACATAAATGATTAAAAAGGTACATAGTGTTATATATAGCACACCAGTAAAAAAATAGTATTAAATAATAAATTATTTTTTTGATTTGAAAATGGCTTCGTAGTAGTTTTGGTCTCCTTTTGGCATAAACACAAATAAACTTTGGATGTCATTGATTTTGTCTTTTGATAGCGGTTTCGAGTTACTCGAAATACGAAGACTTTGGCTGAACAAATTTTTTGGAGTTGCCAGGCTGCTCTTGTTCGATTTTTTCAATATTAAAGCTGTTTTATACTCCATTTCTCTTCCGCTCGTTTTATAATAGAGTGTAAATTGTTCGTCTTTAATATATTTAAGAAACTTTATTTTACTAAATGGAATTGACGAAAAGTTTAACTGGCCCGCTCTGGCGGAAAATGCTTTAAAATCTGTTGGCAACATTTGAATTAATTTTAATTGTACGTTCTTAAAGTTCATATTCTTAAGATGTCGCATAAGCGAAAACTGGCTAAATATTTCTAAGTTGCGCAAATATTTGTCGATATAGCTATGGACGCAATCTACCTCTTGAATTAGGGAATGTCCAGGCTCCGAAAATGTTTGTGTAATTAATTTTAAATTCGAATTTTGAATAAAAAAAAATCAGAGCAGTGGACATGATTTTGTTTTTATTTTGGGGGACGCAGGAGTCACTCCAAAGAGTCAGAGCTTCAATAAGTGGATTGTCAGAAACAATTTGATACGGTATTTTCGAAACTGCACTGGCAATATCGTCACCAGAACGGCCGCTTTGCAACTCATTCCAAATTCCACAATAAGTAATTTTTTCTTTTTTATTTGACAAAATCAGTGTTGCAGTCATATTGTATACATTTACTTTTCTTTTGTAAAAAAAGAAGAGGCATTACCTCTCGGCAGAGCAAAGACACTTTGGAGGTCAAAACAGACAGTGGCATGCTTTGGATCAATTTGTTTTCGATCAAGATCTCGTTCGGCCTTCATTGATGCCTTTTCGTTTTTGTGCTGGTCGAAATCATGCTTTTCAATTAGGCTTGGGTTTTCATTTGCCTTGAAAATGAGACAGCGGTAGCACTGGTCTTTTTTTGGCTTGAAAAACGATAAATTAAAACTGTAATTAAACTCTCTTCTGTATACGTGCTCTTTGACAGGATCATTTGAAAGTTCTTTGTACAGCTGGTACATTTTATTTATGCTTAAGTGGCTTTCTAAGTATTTCCTACTTGAGCTTGCTCTGCAGTAATGCGAGTCTATAGTTGGAAAGCTTTCAATGTGGTTTCTTACACCCTCGATTTGATGAGGAGGTATTACTTTTTTAACATTTTTGCCTCGTTTTTGCGGTTTAGGGCAGCCATTCTCGTGCAAATTCTTATAATAGTAATAAACTCGCCGCTGACTTATTGAAAGGGTGTTAAGAAAAAATATCTTACATACTTGCTGAATCCTGTCATCGTCAGTTGAAAGGTAGTATTGGAATGTATTTTTTTTAATAATTTTAGATTCTTGTCTCCTCCTTTGCACGTCGTTTTTCTTAATATATTTGCAGTAAAAAGCCGGTTTCTCAGCGTCACTCAATTTCCAAAAGGAATCATGGATTCGTTGTCTGTCATCGCTTGAGAAGTTTTTAGAACAAAAATAGAAACATGTTGTCTTACATGGAGGTTTGAGACACCTTTTTGACTTGACATCTCCTTTGATGTTTTCATATGTCTGCCCTGACTCTCTTAGCTTTTTACGGATATGGCTTTTCCATAGCTCCGGACGCCTCGCTCTTTTTTTCGTTCCTTGTGGAGAACCGTCACTTTCTTCAGAAAAATGAAAAGAACAATAACTTAATAGAAAAACCTCATTGTTTCAGTGCAAATTGAATTTACCTGAAGATGCTAAGTATTCCGAAGGTATACTTCTGAGCTCTTCATTAAATGGAAGGCAATCTTCATTGCTATCGGGTGCTTCATTTTCGCCTGCATGGGCTCCCAACTCTTTTTCTTCAATTGGTGGAATGAAAGTTGGATCGTTATATAAGTCGTCGTTATCTAAAACAATAATATGAACATTATAAAATATATGAGTTATGTATTAGGAAATAAAAAAGCCACTAAACAATATCCACCTACCAAAATCGTTTTCAGATAAAGCATATTCAGATTCCATGTTTTCGGCAAATTCGTCTTCGCTTGGAACAATATCATCAATAAGTCTAGATATAATCAATTAAATCAAAATTGACAGTTTCAATATAATGTGTTTACTCATAAAACAAAATTAACAATATCATTTTTGTATGTCTCTACTTACGAAAGTATTGCCTTAGAAATTGTTCTCACCGGGGAATCCATTACATTCACACTACACGTCCTTACTCAACAAGATTCTGATAACGACTGAAATTTTTTATAATAGCTCTTTGTATTTATACTTTCTGCACCGCCAGTTGAGATCTCTATACACGTACGACAAACCAAACCGCAATATTTGTTTTCTCATTTGTGTTGTATTTGTATATGATCAGTCCTACACACTATGTGAGTCTCATACACGTACGACAAATCAATTTTGAGGTTTTATTTTAATTTGTTGATCGTATGCCTTAAGCCTATACACTTACGACAAAACAATATTAAGAAAAAAAAAGAGGGAAAACACATGGAAATTTTGTCGTATATGCCGAAAATTGGCGCTTACGACAAAACAAAACTCAATGGGTGATTATTTTGTGGATATACGACAAAATGCAAACTAATTATCTCAGCAACGGTAAGAGATAGGAAAACTCTGACAACAGAAATGAAAAGAGCACATTTGAAAACATAGTACTGCATATCCAGTTTAAAAAAACCCATTTTGGCGCTTACGACAAAACAATTCTCGGGCGACGAATTTATAGGTTACGTAATAGATTCTACTGGCCAGGTATGTACACTCAAGTCAAACTGTACGTAGACCGGTGCGAAACTTGCAAGACCAGTAAGGCAGCTAATATGACATTGAGAGCAGAGATGGGAAAAAGTTTCGAGGTGGACAGACCGTTTCAACACTTATATGTTGACTTTCTTGGGCCATACCCTAGGTCAAGATCCGGAAACGTTTACATCGCAATCGTGTTAGATCAATTTACCAAATTTGTTTTCATCAAACCATTACGCAAAGCAACAGCCGCGAGCGTGGTCAAATTCCTGAAGGACGAAGTATTCTTGATTTACGGAGTGCCAGAGAGTCTTCCCTCTGATAATGGCACGCAATTTGCTGGTAAGGAATTTCAGAAATTCTTAGATGTTTTCGGGGTGAAACACTACCGAACGGCGGTGTATGCTCCCCAGTCGAATGCTAGTGAGCGAGTAAACCGTTCAATCCTTGCGGCCATTCGGTCGTATGTCAATCCTCGACAGACGGATCAGCAGCGCCTTGCGCACGACTGTGCATTCAACTCTTTCGATGTCCCCATACGAAGCCGTATTCGGGCAACGAATGATAGAGCACGGGGCAGACTATCGACTTTTGAGAGAGTTGGGTGGACTGAACTGTTCAGAGATAGACTGGCTCCCCAAGGTCGCTAAGATGAGCATTATACATACATACTTGAAGCAAGCCTTAGTCAAGACTCACGAAGCATATGAGAAGCAATACAACCTTCGGAGTAGAGGCATAACATTCAAAGTAGGAGATGAGATCTATGCTAGAAATCATATCCTGAGCGACGCGACAAAACATCTAAGCGCCAAATTATGTCCCAAATTTGTCAAAGTTCGAGTAAGTCAAGTAATTGGTAACAATTTATACGAAGTTGAAGATAGGCGAGGTCATAAGTCGACCTGCCATACGAAAGACTTAAAAAGGTAAAACACTTGATCTACAACCATATACCAGACTTAAATTTTTATATGTTTATTCTTCTCAGTCTCTGAGAACATGAATATTTCACCAGATATGACATACAAGTACCTTACTGTACTTTACCCCCCTTGCAATTAATTTTGTTCATTGTAACATAGTCCCGGCTCTCAGCTGTGCATGAGACTCTTGGATAGTGATGTTTTGTTTTTGTTTTTAGATAAGTTCAGCATTCCGACTTCACGTCAGAACCGAGCGTATCGGTTAGTTTTTTTTTGTCTTCCACCACCAACTAGACGTTAAAGAGTTGCAGGAGAAATCCGACAGCATTGTATATATAAACTATAGTACTATCACCTGAGGTGCGCCATCTATCGACGAAAAACTAAGCTCGAGAATACCATGGGAAGCAACAACAACAATTAAAATGGTGGAAATTGTTGTTGTTGCTTCCCATGGTATTCTAGAGCTTAGTTTTTCGTCGATAGATGGCGCACCTAAGGTGGGAATACTATAGTTTATATATACAATGCCGACAGTAAGGAATGGTCAAACATTTTTTTTTTGATTTGCGCAAGTTGTCCTTTTCCTTGGGTTTTTGAAATAAACAGGTCCAATTCAAAACCCCAAGTTTTGTAGGGAAAACTTTGTAAGACACTAAGAATGGATTGTCACTTGACACTAACGCCATCTATCAGCGCGCAAACGTTGATATACCTATGACATCAGAGGAACACTCACTCCCGAAGTGCCCATCGCACTTCGATAAAGCTAAGTGCCACCAACTTCACGCACCATGTGTACGTGCCATGTTTTCCTGCCATCATCTTAAGCCTAGTACTCAGATCGCGCTAAAATTTATCTTCCATACAAATTTCCACCCAAGATAAATTTAAGCTTGGGTTTTTAGCTAAGTAGTACTCACTTCAAGCTAAATTCCAGGTGCCAGGCTAACGGCTAAGAAAAAAGTCTCCACAAAATTTAGCTTGCGAAAGAATGTAAAACACATTATTTCACAAGATAAATTCTGACAGTTGTCAGAAGGTCTTGCAAAGGTCGCACGAACTTGCTCTTGAACTTGTTCGATAATTGCTAAGTGGCTACATAATGTAGGATATTAAATAAAATGCACTACTGGGTCGCGTGAACTTGCTCTAATGTGTGACAGTGGTTTTGGGGCTTGAGATTTTGATAAAAACTAATTTTTTAAAATTCTTAAATAAATACTTCAACTAATTTGAGCTTAAAAATAGGTACGCCATTTTATTTCTTGGAAAAATTTGAATTTATGAGAATATATTTATAAAAATCTGGAACGGATTTTGAGAAAAAAGTTTTTTGTAAGAAATTTCTGAAAACATTTTTCAAACAAAAAAAAACCAAAACGCCAGTTCATAGGTATTCAGCAAATACATTAACATATTTATAATTTAAAAAAAAGTTTAATGAGCAGTTTTTAAAGTAGGTATTAATATTTTTTTTTAATTTAATTTTTTTTAAATACAGAGAACTCTTTCAAAAAAAAAATATTGGTGTGCAGTATAAATTGAGCTACTTGCACCTATATATGTGTGACATTCCGAAAGTATCGGTTGAGCCGTTTTCGAGATAGTCGAAAGCAAAAAAAAACGGTCCAATTGAAAGTACCGTTTTTGGACTTTTTTTAAATTTTGTTCAGCCATATGTTTTCTAGAAAAATAAGCTTTAGCGTAACGTCTATTAAGCAGGTACCGTTATTTTTTAGCTAAAAAACGTTCCATTTCCCCTCTGTACAATGCCTTAAAAACTCTATATAAACCAAGTTTGAAGCAATTCGGCGTACCCGTTTTAGCTGTAGGTGTCTATACATACAGATAGACAGACGGACGGACAGAATTTTTTGACCATCTTTTTTCTTCTTCGCTATCATCGTAATATTATGTTTGATTGTTATCTCAAACAACATTTTTTTTGTATGAATCCATAACTTGCCTTATAGTATCTTTAATCTCTCCAACTTCAAAATTTAGCGCGCCTTTTTAGCAAAGGTGTGTAGAGATAAATATTGTAGAGATAAAATTTAGTTTAGCGCGAACTGAGTACTAGGCTTTATATGTAAGCGGAAACTTGAATTGACCAACAGAGTCTACAAAACTGGAGACATATCATGTCTACACAGAGCATGGTCTCTGGAGAAATTCCCTTTCCACAGAACTTGGAAGTATGATTTGAGGAACGCAGAACCCACTTACTGCAGATTTCTGCCATCCACATTATTTTCTGAAGTGTCAAGCACACCAGTTGACAAATGTTTTTCCAAATATAAACCCGCCTACACGGCACAGAACATAAGTCCGATGTCCGTCAGAACGATATTTCGTTCTTCCGTTCGATCTGACGCATTAATTTCGCGTACTTTAGTGATACTACAGCGTATAGTACATTATACGACTACTGTCCCGTCGTCTATCAGCAATCCGGACAGATTCAGAAGTTTTAAAAAAAGTAAATGTAATCTCTAGTGTAGTTCAAAACTGACCACCAGGTGCGCTAGTTGCGAGTAAGATTGGGAAATCCAACCCTACCCGCAAAGAAAACAAACGCAACAAGTGACTTCACGTCCGCCAAAACAAGCGAACGTCAGTTGCTATTGTGGAAGAAGATCCACCAAACGTCATAAGTCATGCGTCAAAATAAATATGACTTATGAATAATAAGGAAATTCCCACTACTGCGCTTCATTTAATTTATATCAACCATTACCTGACGAGATTTATGATTTGACAGCTGTCAGAATTTATTCTACCGAAAACTAGACGAGAATCCATATACGAAACAAGTGAATCGTATATTAATATTCGATATGTCACATACACTTATATGTCATTACTGTCTGAATCAGTAAGCCAAAGTCATGTTTTGACACTATTCCGTCCGTCAGATACTTGATTGCTACCAAAAATCTTCCAACCGAATAAATTTTTGGATTCGCTAAGTGCAGAACGACACAAACTAATGCCGTGTGAACGTAGCCCATTAACCAGACTACACTGAATACCCTTCCAGTAAAATAACTATCGGGCAGTGTAGAGATCTACGTCACACAAACTGCATAGTCTGGGTTGATTTATGTGGTACTCTATGGATATGTCTCTTTTCAAAGACATCAGCCATTTCAATTACATCGTCGAAAAGAAGTTCTTCTAGAAAGTAAAAATTTTAGAGTGCGGTATTTTTGCTCGCGTCACAGTAAATTGTAAGATACAATTATCTTATTAGTGCGCGTTTTTAACTCGTTGCCAATTGGCATTATTAATATAATAATATAATTATTGGATACGTCAGATTTGCAGACGAAGAAAGAGGAATTTACTTTTCCTAACTCCAAATCCATCTCTAAACGTGGAGTACACGTGGGGTACCGTATATACATACATGGGATTATCACGGCGAGGGATTTGCAGCAGTGCCAAATCGCACCAAGGATACCTACCCAGTCTCGATAAGGCTGATGAATTGAGGTAGTGGATTTTTTTTGCCTCATCCACGCCGTGAATGATTTTTATGAGCCGACGGCTCCTACGCCCACCATTGCCACGCCACCTCGTGCATCCTCCGCTACAGTAGTGCAGGAGCCACCTGAAAATTGTGTAGTGCAGTGATACAGTGGTATTTTGATAATCTTTCGTTCAAGGGAGGCCAATTCGCAAGCCCACCCCTTGACGTAGATATCGCCACCTACGGGGGAACCCACGCCCATTTTTTTGTTTGATCCTGAAACACTAATAAAAAGAAGAATAAGATCAAGGTAACTCATTTTATATATAGTTATAGTAGAAATCTGGTATTTTTCTTCGGAGCGCATCCAATACGCCCACAAGAGTACGCGCATACATGAATGTCCATGCGTTTCATACTCAACCCCATCATCCAGTGGATAAGAAGCTATATATCCACACGGACAATGAAGTCCCAAGCACCATTGAAGGACAGCAGAGCGCCAACACTTTCACTAAAAGATATATAATTATTGTTTAAGCACTATAAAATATATATTATTTACTTACCTATATAAATTTTTATCTATATCACTAAATTACTATGTCACTCGATTTCTTTTTATAAATCAATCATCATTTGAATTTACCTTAAAAACAAAACGAATACTTACCATTCATACCGAGGCATGTCTTTGTGTAACATTGTCCTTTTCGTTGTGTATAACAGTTCTCGCACTTTCCTCATCTTTCAGTGATAGTCTGATCACTATTCTTATTCACTCCTAGATCCTTTTCTTCATAATTGGGATCTTCTTTCTCGTGAGAGATAACTTATTATCACTTTATCAAATTTATTTTTATTTCTCAAGTCCACACTTAGTGGATCTTTATCCTTCATTTTTCTTTTTATATTTCACTTTTCCATAGATTTGGAAGTTCCTCCACGGAACATTACTTATGCTGAGCCATAGCATACGGACACTCTTCCGCTATCTATGAAGATAGTTCATTGAGGTACCTTCTGTAGTGTACTTACTCTATTTAACCTAGCTCAAGGAGCATATACTGCTCTTACTTTCATTCAGTGCGAAGCAAGAACTTACGTCTTATATGTTAACTGTATAAATTTATAATTATTGGATATTGAACATTTTTGAAAATTGTATAACTAGTGAAACTAAAACGAGGTCCTCCACGGTTAATTATAACTGAATAACTTTTGAACTATTCCGCGTTGAGATGTAACTCATTTATTATCGCGTTAGTAAATCACTGTCATATATTTCAGTCTTTAACACCGTACCGTTTTTTTTTTAGTATAACACTTTCGTCATAAATGGAATTCTCCTTTTTTTATGAGAATCGATACTGAATCATTGTTTAATGCTCACTTTAATGCATATCCAGTAAGAATTTAGAATCGTGTTGTAA
Organism: Platycheirus albimanus; assembly: GCA_916050605.2. NCBI lineage: Eukaryota > Metazoa > Arthropoda > Insecta > Diptera > Syrphidae > Platycheirus > Platycheirus albimanus. The sequence goes on along the minus strand of OU696696.1, from coordinate 169,421,554 downwards.
ATTATAGTATATTTATCGTCCGCGAACAACAAGTTATCCAATACTCTGGTTGGAAACATACATCGCCCAGGTGTATAACAGTTTTATAATACATTTGAATCATAAAACGCCAAATTAATAAATCACCCTTTGAAGCATACAGGGGTGACTATAGGTCGACAGATTGATATATGATATGCTTAGTAGATTTAGTCTAATATACTTTCTTCCACAGCAATACGTCAGCAGTGCACAGCATATTTGCAAATAATATTCATATTGTTATTACATATTAAACTATATTTGCATGTACTTTCTTATATTACATTCATATATATATATTGTCTGCTCCCTTCCCCTCTGTCTTCACCTTAAATTGTATAACCCGTCAGCGAACTGTTGGCAAATTTTGTTTTGGGGAATATTGATTAACTTGGTGATTTAAGAGCTACATTCTTGAGTATTTTCGGAACAACTTAATATAGATCAAATCTTAAGTTCTTGAAATCTGATATCGAACGTAGTCGCGTCGCGTTTATAGACGTATAGTTTTTTTTGTCAGTCCGCGTAATTTGTACTTCGTTTTTCTTTTAAATTTTAAAACAAACGAGACTTCGTAAAAAAAAAAAAAATCTAGAATTTGAATTTATATAAGGAGATCTTTAGTTTCTCTTAGTAGAAGTCAAAGCATACAGGATTTCTTTCATTAAAAAAGCTTTCAATTCCTAAAATACTTTCTTTTACTAAATTGTAATTATTATAAATCGTGAATTGAAATACGATAAGTAAATGACAGGTTCATTTTTCTTTAAGATAAATTAAAGTTCAGACATATTTAGTCTTCTTTAAGAGTAATTATCATTTCAAATATATAGACTTAGAATAAGGTAGAATTTAAGAAATTTCAGACAGAAATAAAAACTTACAATTTATAATGTTTTGAAAATACTATTCCGATCTTTCAGTTATTTTTTTTTGAGGATTTAGATTTCAGGTTTATGAGGTTCAGGATGAGTCTCATTATGGAGTAAGTTGAAGGCGTGGGGGTGGTGCACACCCTTCCGAACGAACAAGGTGTGTGTCAATCATTGACAGAAATTGCAACAAATTTCAGATTATGTATTTTTTTAGAGTATTGAGGTTCCGGTAGGTTTTTACCTACCATCATGTTAAGGGGTCTTTCAAGCATTTTCATTTTGGTCTACGAAAGACAACGGTCAGCTAGCGGAAGAGTTGGTTTCTGCAGCTGAACTGGGTGGGTTAAGAGACCATGGGGCTTCATCAACAGCTTAGAAACCCCACCCAACCGTTTTATTAGCGGTTGTTAGACACCTCCCTTCCTTTCAGTAGCAACGTCGTGGCACTCTGTGAGTTGAGGAACTATTTAACTTTGTCACTACGGGTATGACCATCGGTACTCCGTTTATAAATGAATACTTACGTGCGGACAGCTTTCCAGTGGATGTGAAAATGGTAGTTCATGATTACAAGGTTGATTTTTTTTGTGATGCTTTGAGGTGCATAGGCGTTTACTGAATCAGCTATGGATGATTCTGTTCAATTGTAAAGAGAGTTAGAGGTTAATTTTGCGGGGCCCTAGAGAAACTTAAAATTATGCGACTCCTTACACCCGGAGTACAGGTTCGCAGGATAATAATTGTAACACGTCGCGATCCCATTGCAAAGACCTACGACCCTTGCGCTATGAGCGGAGCGGGGTGAATGCTGCGAACCAAGCGCGGCGGTCGATCGGCGACACCCCCATTTAATTTTGATCGACGATACCTATTTGACAGGGCTTGTGGCCGTCTAGTATGTTCGTCTGATCGAAGGAGTGGGTTAAAGAAGTGATTGAAATTCTGCCCAAGGATTGAGTGGAGGATATTGAGTATGTTGAGATTTTAGAATTATGGCTCTTCCGTTTATATAGATATCAGTTATAGTATTTATTTAGTTGTGTTGATTTAGGAACCGGTGCATCGGACATCGATATGCACCATTACAAATTTTCTGTTAAGTTTTGATCAAGAATTAAGTGGCAGATTATGATGCCGAAATCGGTTTTTGATGCTGGTAGTTATTACTTTGGCGCTTCAAGCATTATTTCGTTTTATAGATGGCGTCTACCGTGTGGACAAGTTTGGATGTCTCACGGTCCCCATTCTACACGTTGAATAACAAGTAATAATACCCCCCAAAAGCTTTGTTTTGACAGTCAATCAATCAGTTTAAAAATCTTTAGCTGCTTGGCGTTTACATAGTTAATGATGGCTTCTTAGCTCTTGGCTTATAATTTACGTTACAGATAGCTCGCGGCTATAGGTTTTTTTTAAATTGGAATTTTTTTTTTTAATTTCCAATTCTGATTCTTCTTATTTACGTTACAGATGGCGCCCAACGTGGGGCTCCGAAATTTTCTCTCTGATTTTTCTTTTTGATTGATAGGATTATAATTTTGTAATATGAAGTTTCGAAAAATTTAAAAAATTTTTTTTTTTGGGTTGAAGAATTTTTTTTTAAGTTGATTTTAGCATTGTTTTTGATAGTTTACTCTTGCTGGAGGAAGTCCATCGAGGTAGGAAGAGTGGATGCCATTTTGTCCGGCGATTTAGTGATGTATTCCAGAAACGTGTCCGTTGCATTGGATCCACCCTCTTATTCTCACCCTCTTTTCAGTGAGGTATAATTATGACCCTTGTCCGGGCTAGGCATGTAGTTTGCTTGGTCGTCAGTTGCTAGGGCGTAAGAATAGCTTTGAGTATTAGTGAGAGATTAGGTCAACGAAGGTAGTATGAGCAGGTGTTCTGACCGGTGGTTGGTGAAATTTTCCCGATGCACGTCAGCTGCAGAAGCTGGTCATTCGCCCAAGTCGGTCCTAAGTCAATTACGACATCAAGATTAAGTTTCGATTTTAATTCACCTTACATTTCACATTTAAAAGCTTTGTTATTAGGTTGATTTGAGTTGGTAATGGTTCAGGCTGCTAGTATGAAGCGTTAACCGGTAGTTGGTGATATATTCCCGATGTACGTCTGCAGTAGCGTAATACTATCCTCCTATTCCTGACCGCTTTTCGCCTGATAATTTACTTTTTGGAAGCTCCGTATAGCGTATTGTATAAGTCCACACACACTAACATTTTTTTTTTTAATTCAGGGGTCAGTGGGTTGCAAGCTGATTGCCTGGATACATACCTTGTTCGTGAGAGGGTTGACCACTCCCGAACAGTTTATGAAATTAAGACATATATATAAGATTTTTGATCATATAGTTTTTTTTTGAGTATTTTTGAGTAATTTTTTTTTGAGTTTACCTTTTTGCCTGCGACCAAATAGGGACGATTACTATTTGTTCGTAGTGTAGTTTATGGTGAGTTTAGCCTTTGGTCAATTAGGGACGATTACTAGTTGATCATTGTGGAGTATTTTGAGTTTCCGTCAATCAAGTTGAGACGTAACTTCTTGATTGGACGTGTAGTTTTGGGATAGAGCCCGCATACAGTATACAGTTATTTTTTTGGGATAGAGCGCGCCTTTTTATAGATTACAGTTTAGATTTATAGACATTACAATATTTAGTATTGAACGCGAGTTAGTTATTGATTTCGCACACAGAATTTTTCAGACATAGTTAAACATATATCATACTTTTTTTTTAATATTACGTTTAAGTATCTACCCGATAGTAGGATTTCTAGAAACATTTTTGAATTATTGTTTTTGAGAGACGAATAGAGTCTATCCACACTTACTTTTAGTATTAAGTACATTAAGATTAACTAAAATTTTTTTTTATACACTTATCTTTACTTTTTTTTTGAATTTACTCCTGAGCAAATTTCCGTTGGAGTTTTCATACTCACGGAACATTTTAAATTTTTCCTTTTTGATTATATCAAATAAACTTTACTTACTTCTAGTAGTAACCGCTTGAGGATTTACTCACGGGCTACCTGAATTATCTTTATCCACCGGATTTACATTTATATACTGATTTGTACTAACGATTACCCGTTAGAGGATTTACCCACGGGATATTCGCAAATTTCCATACCTTGACTTACCTTTTTTGTTTTTATTATTACATTTCTTAGTAGGAACCGTTCGAGGAATTTCTCACGGCCTACATAACCTTATTTTGATTTACTTACCTAAAGTTTATTCCGTCCGTTTACTGTTAAGGCTGAATGTCTGGCCGAAGTCATAGGAGAGCCATTAGAAGTACTTATCAGACCAAATATAAAGATTACGAGGTCATGGCTCCTACAGCTCCGAAACCCAAACCAAGTCACAGCAAAGGCGACATCGTGGAGATGATGTCAGCCGTCTCCGATGATGATGTCAGCCCAGCTGAAAGTATACCTGGGGACGAGGTTAGCGATAGGAGTATAGAAGTAGATGAAGAAGAAGTGAGGAGAGCCGAAGAACAATTACGTAAGGATGCTGCTGACCACTCAGCGTATATACAGAAAGTAATCTCAGCTACTATCGACCTACACAGGGTCGACGACAGAAAGTTCATGGCAGAAGCGTTAGAGAAAAGCCACATGCGCTTGCTTGACCAAGTAACTCAACTCCTGCAGAAACGAACTGTGAAGGCAACGCAACCTACTGCTCCTCCTAAACCCATCGCCCCTCCGAGGTCATCTATCCCTCCTAGACCAGTTGATCCCATTGGCATCACGTCAACACAAAGGGCTACGCGTCAGGTCAATTTAGCCAATTTAGACACTCCACGTGTCACTAACGCTTACATAGCTAACAACCCAATAATTACCAATAATGTCCAGTCCGAGCAGAGGCCTATCGATAATATCGATATAGTAGATCGCTACACGCCACACTACGAACACGCTAGAGTGCCACCTTTGTCGGAGGTCAATCCAGCGCAAATGCCTCTAGGCTCTAACTTAGATGAATTCTTGGAGCGGGTAAACGCTTTTAATTTCGACGACGAGTCATCTGTTTCGCCTCCCAGACCACCACCCTCGAATGCCACTTCTTCGAACCGTGTTCATCCATTCCACAAGTGGGGATTGAAGTTCGACGGGAAGAACATGTCGGTGGACGATTTTTTGTTCCGCCTAGGATGTATTCGAAGTAGCTATTGCGTGTCATGATATGAAATCACAGTAAATTTCTACCACTTCGTATCAGGATCAGTGGAATCCTGGTACTGGGTGTATTTGAAGGGCAATAAACGACATGGGACGAGTTGAAGACTGCTTTGGTAGAGCAATACCGCAGTCTAGAAAGCGATACCGAGCTCTTCAGAAAATTGTCCGACCGAAAGATGATGAATGGCGAGTCATTCAACGACTTTTACGACGCCATACAACATCTTAATTCCAGGATGCGAGTTCCTAGACCTGAGAAGGAACTCATTGAAATAATTAAAACTAATGTCCGTAGGCGTATGGGAGAACTCCTCATAACCTACAGTCCGTCCAGTCTAAGGCAACTGGCCTACTACTGTCGAGCCATAGAGAAGGCTCAATCTCAATACGAGAACGTACGTCCAAATTTCGTGCCTAGTGCACAACGTCCACCTGCAAGGCCATTCGTTAATGAACTCGCGGGAGAATCTTGTCAGGATCTAACGGTAGCATTACCTGATACCAGTGTAGAAGCGATTCAGAGAGATCGCAAACTCCAGAAATGCTGGAATTGTCAAGTTCTGGGCCACAGTTTTCGCGATTGCGCCAAACCAATCGACAAGATTTTCTGTTTTCGATGTGGCTTACCAGAAGCTTACAGTCCGTCCTGTCCTAAATGTTTAGCGGGAAACGAGAGGAGGAACAACCCAACATCCGGGGGGGTTCGCTCCGATTAGATAATCCCGGAGTTCAAGTGTCCAAACAGACAAAGCCTCTTGAACTTCCACAAATTAAAATTTTAAAACCGATTAAGAAAACCAATGAATTACCGAATGATGTTACAAATGATTGTAGAACAATCCCTATTTTGAATATAGAACCCAAGTCGAAAACTAATTTGAATTTTAGAAATGAGTTAACTGAACCGTTATATCGTAAACCTTTCCATAAAAGGTTACGTAATTACAATGAAGTGCGAAGGAGGATAGTCACCTTCCCTAATTTATCCAAACGGATACATCGAGTAAGGGAACGCTTCCATCGGAAGCGGACTACTTACCGTAACATTGCGTCAGCTACAATTGGTCGAGAATCAAATGACCCACGTCCTTACGTGAGAGTAGGTTTATTTGGCGACAATTTTCTTGGTCTTCTCGATTCAGGGGCCAGCATCAGTTGCTTAGGCACCGATATATTGCCCTATTTGAAAGACAAAAATGTTACGGTAAGGAAGGTAGAGACTACCGTGTCCACGGCCGATGGACTGAAGCAATCTATAGTGGGAGTGATCACTACATCGATCACTTATAAAAATGTGATTAAGGATATAGACTTGTTTATCGTGCCATCTCTAAGCCAACGTCTATATTTAGGCGTAGACTTCTGGCAAAAGTTTCGAATCGCGCCGAATGTAATTGCGAGTCTTTCAGGAATAGTAACCAGTGAGCCAGATGTAAGGCCCACAAACCAGATAAAGTTGAATGATGAAGAGTCTAAACGACTAGAAGCTGTTGTTCGTAGATTTCCTTCTTTCGCAGTCCATGGATTCGGGAAGACAAATCTAGTGCAACATTACATAGATACAGGCGATGCCGTACCTATAAAGCAGAGGTACTATCCCGTATCTCCAGCGATACAAACTCTTATGTATGCGGAGTTGGACTGCATGCTTTCGTTAGGAGTCATCGAGGAAAGTTCCAGTGCATGGAGTTCCCCAGTTGTGCTTGTACGCAAACCTGGTAAGAACCGATTGTGTCTGGACTTTCGGAAGGTGAACTCAGTAACCAAGAAAGATGCTCGTCCTATTGCGCATATAGAGGGGCTGCTGGCACGTCTGACAGAGACACGTTACATTTCTAGCGTGGATCTGAAGGATGCGTTTTGGCAGATACATGCCCTTCGGTCTATGTAATGCGGCACAAAGTTTGAGCTACCTGATGAGTCGCGTAATCCCATCAGGATTGCGAGATCAAGTATTCGTGTACTTGGATGATCTCTTGGTTGTGTCGAAAGATTTCGACGAACACATACAGACTCTGGAGATAGTTGGAAAGTGTTTGACGAATGCAGGACTGACGATTAACGTCGAGAAGTCGAAGTTTTGTTTTGATGAGCTTCACTATCTCGGTTATAAGGTCGGTCAGGGTTGTCTGAAAGCTGATCCTGACAAGATTACAGCAATCACTAACTTCCCTTTACCAACCACAACTCGCCAAGTCCGCCGATTTCTCGGTATGGCAGGTTGGTATCGGCGATTTGTTAAGGATTTCAGCACCCTAGCCGCACCCTTGACCGAGACTCTGAAAAAGGGAAAAGTCGTCAAGCTCGGTCCAGAAGCCATAGAAGCATTCCGGCAAATCAAGCAAGCTCTGACTTCAGCGCCTGTATTGGTCAATCCAGACTTCGCCACAGAATTCATCATTCTCTGCGACGCATCCGCGACTGGCATCGGATGTGTACTTTGTCAGCGGGACGAATCCGGAGCGGAGCAGCCTATATACTACTTCTCCCGGAAACTGAATGCTGCACAGAGAAACTATTCGGTGACAGAGCGCGAGTGCTTAGCAGCTTTTGAAGGTATCCAGAAGTTCAGATCATACGTTGAGGGATACCATTTTCGCGTGATTACATATCATTCCAGCCTGAAATGGCTGATGGCTATGAAGGATCCAACCGGAAGATTAGCGAGGTGGAGTATGCGTCTCCAAGGTTTCGATTTTGTGGTAGAGCATAGGAAGGGAACATTAAATGTCGTGCCAGACGCTCTATCAAGAGCTTATGAAGACGATGAGTTGACTGTGTCAGCTTACCTTTCATGTCTACCGCAGGTCGGTGCCTCGGAGGTACTACACATCGATCTTGAGGATCCGTCCTTTAAATCAGAAGGTCATCAGTCATATCAGGAAGGAACAGGAACGGCTACCTGACCTCAAAGTGTCAGAAGGTTATATTTATAAACGCACTAAACATGCGGTTGGTAATCCCTTGGCAGACGATCTAACTTGGAAGTTGTGGATCCCATCGGAGATGACGGAATCTCTAATCTCATTGGCTCACAATCCACCGCGCGCTTCGCATGGTGGCGTGGTGAAGACAATTTATAGGTTACGTGATAGATTCTACTGGCCAGGTATGTACACTCAAGTCAAACTGTACGTAGACCGGTGCGAAACTTGCAAGACCAGTAAGGCAGCTAATATGACATTGAGAGCAGAGATGGGAAAAAGTTTCGAGGTGGACAGACCGTTTCAACACTTATATGTTGACTTTCTTGGGCCATACCCTAGGTCAAGATCCGGAAACGTTTACATCGCAATCGTGTTAGATCAATTAACCAAATTTGTTTTCATCAAACCATTACGCAAAGCAACAGCCGCGAGCGTGGTCAAATTCCTGAAGGACGAAGTATTCTTGATTTACGGAGTGCCAGAGAGTCTTCTCTCTGATAATGGCACGCAATTAGCTGGTAAGGAATTTCAGAAATTCTTAGATGTTTTCGGGGTGAAACACTACCGAACGGCGGTGTATGCTCCCCAGTCGAATGCTAGTGAGCGAGTAAACCGTTCAATCCTTGCGGCCATTCGGTCGTATGTCAATCCTCGACAGACGGATTGGGATGCACATCTATCTTCGATCAGCAGCGCCTTGCGCACAGTTGAATGCACAGTCATTCAACTCTTTTGATGTCCCCATACGAAGCCTTATTCGGGCAACGAATGATAGAGCACGGGGCAGACTATCGTCTTTTGAGAGAGTTGGGTGGACTGAACTGTTCAGAGATAGACTGGCTCCCCAAGGTCGCTAAGATGAGCATTATACATACATACTTGAAGAGCCTTAGTCAAGACTCACGAAGCATATGAGAAGCAATACTACCTTCGGAGTAGAGACATAACATTCAAAGTAGGAGATGAGATCTATGCTAGAAATCATATCCTGAGCGACGCGACAAAACATCTAAGCGCCAAATTATGTCCCAAATTTGTCAAAGTTCGAGTAAGTCAAGTAATCGGTAACAATTTATACGAAGTTGAAGTTAGGCGAGGTCATAAGTCGACCTGCCATACGAAAGACTTAAAAAGGTAAAACACTTGATCTACAACCATATACCAGACTTAAATTTTTATATGTTTATTCTTCTCAGTCTCTGAGAACATGAATATTTCACCAGATATGACATACAAGTACCTTACTGTACTTTACCCCCCTTGCAATTAATTTTGTTCATTGTAACATAGTCCCGGCTCTCAGCTGTGCATGAGACTCTTGTATAGTGATGTTTTGTTTTTGTTTTTAGATAAGTTCAGCATTCCGACTTCACGTCAGAACCGAGCGTATCGGTTAGTTTTTTTTTGTCTTCCACCACCAACTAGACGTTAAAAAGTGGCAGGAGAAATCCGACAGTAAGGAATGGTCAAACATTTTTTTTTTGATTTGTGCAAGTTGTCCTTTTCCTTGGGTTTTTGAAATAAACAGGTCCAATTCAAAACCCCAAGTTTTGTAGGGAAAACTTTGTAAGACACTAAGAATGGATTGTCACTTGACACTAACGCCATCTATCAGCGCGCAAACGTTGATATGCCTATGACATCAGAGGAACACTCACTCCCGAAGTGCCCATCGCACTTCGATAAAGCTAAGTGCCACCAACTTCACGCACCATGTGTACGTGCCATGTTTTCCTGCCACCATCTTAGATGTAAGCGGAAACTTGAATTGACCAACATAGTCTACAAAACTGGAGACATATCATGTCTACACAGAGCATGGTCTCTGGAGAAATTCCCTTTCCACAGAACTTGGAAGAAGGATTTGAGGAACGCAGAACCCACTTACTGCAGATTTCTGCCATCCACATTATTTTCTGAAGTGTCAAGCACACCAGTTGTCAAATGTTTTTCCAAATATAAACCCGCCTACACGGCACAGAACATAAGTCCGATGTCCGTCAGAACGATATTTCGTTCTTCCGTCCGATCTGACGCATTAATTTCGCGTACTTTAGTGATACTACAGCGTATAGTACATTATACGACTACTGTCCCGTCGTCTATCAGCAATCCGGACAGATTCAGAAGTTTTAAAAAAAGTAAATGTAATCTCTAGTGTAGTTCAAAACTAACCACCAGGTGCGCTAGTTGCGAGTAAGATTGGGAAATCCAACCCTACCCGCAAAGAAAACACCTTAATTGAACGCAACAAGTGACTTCACGTCCGCCAAAACAAGCGAACGTCAGTTGCTATTGTGGAAGAAGATCCACCAAACGTCATAAGTCATGCGTCAAAATAAATATGACTTATGAATAATAAGAAAATTCCCACTACTGCGCTTCATTTAATTTATATCAACCATTACCTGACGAGATTTATGATTTGACAGCTGTCAGAATTTATTCTACCGAAAACTAGACGAGAATCCATATACGAAACAAGTGAATCGTATATTAATATTCGATATGTCACATACACTTATTTGTCATTACTGTCTGAATCAGTAAGCCAAAGTCATGTTTTGACACTATTCCGTCCGTCAGATACTTGATTGCTACCAAAAATCTTCCGTCCGAATAAATTTTGGATTCGCTAAATGCAGAACGACACAAACTAATGCCGTGTGAACGTAGCCCATTAACCAGACTACACTGAATACCCTTCCAGTAAAATAACTATCGGGCAGTGTAGAGATCTACGTCACACGAACTGCATATGTCGATTTTTATTGGTCACGTGAGATCAATCTTTCTCGATCTAGATCGATTTTTTCGATCTGACAGCTAGATTTTTTTGTTATGTTGGTCAAAAAATCAATTTTTTTTTCGATCTGAGATCAATATGTTAAATCTCATTTTTTTTCGAGATTTAACGCATACCATCACAATACTCTCGAACAGCTGTTTTTGAAGTTTTGTTTTTGGCATTGCGACATTGTGAAAATTAAATTTGTTGGTGTTAAGGAAAATTGTTTTTAATTATAAAATAAAGTTTTGTTTTTGATAAAAGAATTATTTTAATTATAAAGTGAAGTTTTGTTCTTGGCATTGCGAGAGCTCAATTATTTTTGGCAAAATAAAATTCTTTCTAATTATAAAGTGAAGTTTTGTTTTTGTTATTGCGAGAATTCAATTCTTTTGGTAAAGAAAATTCTTTTTAATTGTTTATGATTATTATATTTTCATTAAAGAAGTATATGGAATTGAATAGATTTATCAAAATGTCCATGAGATGTGAAAGAAGTGGCGTAGGTTTAATTTGTCGGTAGTGTTTGTTTAACGGGAGAGATGCAGAAAGTAGCGGGCCTACAGGCAATAGTGTCAATAGTCACAATAATGTAAGGCCACTGAAATGGATACAGCATTGTCTGCCGGGCCAGAATTGCTTTTAAGAGCAGAGAAATATTACAACTCTGTAGGATGACCTTTCGTTCAAAACATCAATTAGCAGTTCAGGACCTAGGCAGATGAGCAGTTCACTTTATTCCGTATTCTCCAGGCGCAAGTCAGTCGGTCGCCGGATAAATATTTCATCATAGCGGGGATCCCTGATTAGGTTTCGACTAACCAACGGGTCATATGGCTTCCCTTGGCTCTCATTCGCAAGAACTAAACTTCTACTATCTTGGAGAGTTGCTGATGAACCCTCTGATAGAGATTCTAGTGTCGCCGACTCCTTTATACCCTTGGAATTTGCTCCAAACTCATATGTTTTGTGGAGTAGATCACAGGACGTGAGAAAAGTGGAATCTTTATGTGTAAGCACTTGCCAGCGGGTGGAATATCAGCTCTGTAGATTACTGAATATTCTGAATTCATTTCAGTCTCTGTCTGTCCATGTCGGGACTCAACTTCCTTTAGTAGCTTCTGATAGTCCCAGAGCTTTACATTCGCTTTTAATACAGTAACATAGCGGAAGACATGTATCCGAATTTTCAGGCAAAACACGCCTGTAGATTTTGTAGTTTTGATCGTCGGTCAGAATCAGACAGTATTCTTGATTTTCCTTTCCTGTTCGCACGAGATCAATGTGGGGGAAAACCAACTGTTCAATAAGCTTTGGACACTGGGACTGTGATGCTTCCTTTTCTTTTTCAGCTGCTGCGTCTGCTGATTTTTTAGCAGCCTCAGTTGAATCCAGTAGATCATCTCCAGGTGGTTTTATTATTTGAGGACTATCTGTTGAACGTTTGGAACGCATCTTGATGTTATTGTTTGTCGTCGTCGTCGTCGTCATCGTAGTCATTGTCGTTGTGGGTACTTTACTATCTCCAATGAGTTTGTTAAAATAATGAACTCGCTGACTAGTCGCCACTGGTAGAGGTGGTATCATTGAAGGCTCGTCGTCGTCGTCGTCACTGCTGGAATCAGTAGACCCATCATTATCGTCTTCACCTTCCAATTTGAAACTGCTTAACACTGGAGCTTTCAACAACGAAATCATTAATTAATTCGTCCTCATTAATATTTTCCGACATCATGAATTGGAATTTGGAAACAAATAATTTCACTTTTGTTGCGACATTGTCATTTTGACACACACACACAATTACAAAAAAATCAATCTCGTTTCTGTTTTTCATTTCACAAGAAAAATCAATCTTGACAGTAAAATCTGGGAAAAAAATCAAACTGACGAGATTGATCTAACGTGACCAATAAAAATCGACAATAGTCTGGGTTGATTTATGTGGTACTCTATGGATATGTCTCTTTTCAAAGACATCAGCCATTTCAATTACATCGTCGAAAAGAAGTTCTTCTAGAAAGTAAAAATTTTAGAGTGCGGTATTTTTGCTCGCGTCACAGTAAATTGTAAGATACAATTATCTTATTAGTGCGCGTTTTTAACTCGTTGCCAATTGGCATTATTAATATAATAATATAATTATTGGATACGTCAGATTTGCAGACGAAGAAAGAGGAATTTACTTTTCCTAACTCCAAATCCATCTCTAAACGTGGAGTACACGTGGGGTACCGTATATACATACATGGGATTATCACGGCGAGGGATTTGCAGCAGTGCCAAATCGCACCAAGGATACCTACCCAGTCTCGATAAGGCTGATGAATTGAGGTAGTGGATTTTTTTTGCCTCATCCACGCCGTGAATGATTTTTATGAGCCGACGGCTCCTACGCCCACCATTGCCACGCCACCTCGTGCATCCTCCGCTACAGTAGTGCAGGAGCCACCTGAAAATTGTGTAGTGCAGTGATACAGTGGTATTTTGATAATCTTTCGTTCAAGGGAGGCCAATTCGCAAGCCCACCCCTTGACGTAGATATCGCCACCTACGGGGGAACCCACGCCCATTTTTTTGTTTGATCCTGAAACACTAATAAAAAGAAGAATAAGATCAAGGTAACTCATTTTATATATAGTTATAGTAGAAATCTGGTATTTTTCTTCGGAGCGCATCCAATACGCCCACAAGAGTACGCGCATACATGAATGTCCATGCGTTTCATACTCAACCCCATCATCCAGTGGATAAGAAGCTATATATCCACACGGACAATGAAGTCCCAAGCACCATTGAAGGACAGCAGAGCGCTAACACTTTCACTAAAAGATATATAATTATTGTTTAAGCACTATAAAATTTATATTATTTACTTACCTATATAAATTTTTATCTATATCACTAAATTACTATGTCACTCGATTTCTTTTTATAAATCAATCATCATTTGAATTTACCTTAAAAACAAAACGAATACTTACCATTCATACCGAGGCATGTCTTTGTGTAACATTGTCCTTTTCGTTGTGTATAACAGTTCTCGCACTTTCCTCATCTTTCAGTGATAGTCTGATCACTATTCTTATTCACTCCTAGATCCTTTTCTTCATAATTGGGATCTTCTTTCTCGTGAGAGATAACTTATTATGTGTTGATGGTGATGACCTTTTATATGGATGGATATATTTTATAAAATGGGCTTTATTATCACTTTATCAAATTTATTTTTATTTCTCAAGTCCACACTTAGTGGATCTTTATCCTTCATTTTTCTTTTTATATTTCACTTTTCCATAGATTTGGAAGTTCCTCCACGGAACATTACTTATGCTGAGCCATAGCATACGGACACTCTTCCGCTATCTATGAAGATAGTTCATTGAGGTACCTTCTTAAGTGTACTTACTCTATTTATCCTAGCTCAAGGAGCATATACTGCTCTTACTTTCATTCAGTGCGAAGCAAGAACTTACGTCTTATATGTTAACTGTATAAATTTATAATTATTGGATATTGAACATTTTTGAAAATTGTATAACTAGTGAAACTAAAACGAGGTCCTCCACGGTTAATTATAACTGAATAACTTTTGAACTATTCCGCGTTGAGATGTAACTCATTTATTATCGCGTTAGTAAATCACTGTCATATATTTCAGTCTTTAACACCGTACCGTTTTTTTTTAGTATAACACTTTCGTCATAAATGGAATTCTCCTTTTTTATGAGAGATAACTTAATCGATACTGAATCATTGTTCAATGCTCACTTTAATGCATATCCAGTAATAATTTAGAATCGTGTTGTAAATTGTAGTATATTTATCGTCCGCGAACAACAAGTTATCCAATACTCTGGTTGGAAACATACATCGCCCAGGTGTATAACAGTTTTATAATACATTTGAATCATAAAACGCCAAATTAATAAATCACCCTTTGAAGCATACAGGGGTGACTATAGGTCGACAGATTGATATATGATATGTTTAGTAGATTTAGTCTAATATACTTTCTTCCACAGCAATACGTCAGCAGTGCACAGCATATTTGCAAATAATATTCATATTGTTATTACATATTAAACTATATTTGCATGTACTTTCTTATATTACATTCATATATATATATTGTCTGCTCCCTTCCCCTCTGTCTTCACCTTAAATTGTATAACCCGTCAGCGAACTGTTGGCAAATTTTGTTTTGGGGAATATTGATTAACTTGGTGATTTAAGAGCTACATTCTTGAGTATTTTCGGAACAACTTAATATAGATCAAATCTTAAGTTCTTGAAATCTGATATCGAACGTAGTCACGTCGCGTTTATAGACGTATAGTTTTTTTTGTCAGTCCACGTAATTTGTACTTCGTTTTTCTTTTAAATTTTAAAACAAACGAGACGTCGTAAAAAAAAAAAATTCTAGAATTTGAATTTATATAAGGAGATCTTTAGTTTCTCTTAGTAGAAGTCAAAGAATACAGGATTTCTTTTATTAAAAAAGCTTTCAATTCCTAAAATACTTTCTTTTACTAAATTGTAATTATTATAATTCGTGAATTGAAATACGATAAGTTCAGGTTCATTTTTCTTTAAGATAAATTAAAGTTCAGACATATTTAGTCTTCTTTAAGAGTAATTATCATTTCAAATATATAGACTTAGAATAAGGTAGAATTTAAGAAATTTCAGACAGAAATAAAAACTTACAATTTATAATGTTTTGAAAATACTATTCCGATCTTTCAGTTATTTTTTTTTGAGGATTTAGATTTCAGGTTTGTGAGGTTCAGGATGAGTCTCATTATGGAGTAAGTTGAAGGCGTGGGGGTGGTGCACACCCTCCCGAACGAACAAGGTGTGTGTCAATCATTGACAGAAATTGCAACAAATTTCAGATTATGTATTTTTTCTTAGAGTATTGAGGTTCCGGTAGGTTTTTACCTACCATCATGTTAAGGGGTCTTTCAAGCATTTTCATTTTGGTCTACGAAAGACAACGGTCAGCTAGCGGAAGAGTTGGTTTCTGCAGCTGAACTGGGTGGGTTAAGAGACCATGGGGCTTCATCAACAGCTTAGAAAACCCCACCCAACCGTTTTATTAGCGGTTGTTAGACACCTCCCTTCCTTTCACTAGCAACGTCGTGTCACTCTGTGAGTTGAGGAACTATTTAACTTTGTCACTACGGGTATGACCATCGGTACTCCGTTTATAAATGAATACTTACGTGCGGACAGCTTTCCAGTTGATGTGAAAATGGTAGTTCATGATTACAAGGTTGATTTTTTTTGTGATGCTTTGAGGTGCATGGGCGTTTACTGAATCAGCTATGGATGATTCTGTTCAATTGTAAAGAGAGTTAGAGGTTAATTTTGCGGGGCCCTAGAGAAACTTAAAATTATGCGACTCCTTACACCCGGAGTACAGGTTCGTAGGATAATAATTGTAACACGTCGCGATCCCGTTGCAAAGACCTACGACCCTTGCGCTATGAGCGGAGCGGGGTGAATGCTGCGAACCAAGCGCGGCGGTCGATCGGCTACACCCCCATTTCATTTTGATCGACGATACCTATTTGATAGGGCTTGTGGCCGTCTAGTATGTTCGTCTGATCGAAGGAGTGGGGTAAAGAAGTGATTGAAATTCTGCCCAAGGATTGAGTGGAGGATATTGAGTATGTTGAGATTTTAGAATTATGGCTCTTCCGTTTATATAGATTTCAGTTATAGTATTTATTTAGTTGTGTTGATTTAAGAACCGGTGCATCGGACATCGATATGCACCATTACAAATTGTCTGTAAAGTTTTGATCAAGTATTAAGTGGCAGATTATGATGTCGAAATCGGTTTTTGATTCTGGTAGTTATTACTTTGGCGCTTCAAGCATTATTTCGTTTTATAGATGGCGTCTACCGTGTGGACAAGTTTGGATGTCTCACGGTCCCCATTCTACACGTTGAATAACAAGTAATAATACCCCCCAAAAGCTTTGTTTTGACAATCAATCAATCAGTTTAAAAATCTTTAGCTGTTTGGCGTTTACATAGTTAATGATGGCTTCTTAGCTCTTGGCTTATAATTTTCGTTACAGATAGCTCGCGGCTATAGGTTTTTTTTAAATTGGAAATTTTTTTTTTAATTTCCAATTCTGATTCTTCTTATTTACGTTACAAATTTAAATAACATGCTAATAAATAATAATAATAATAAAAACAAATTAATTTGCATTTGAATATGAATTTAAGATTGAATATGAATTCAAATATGAATTTAATCTTGCACCAACGTATGTGGCTGCAGCCTTTGATAGCGCGTTTGAACTCCTGGTAACGATGTACACCATGTTCATTGCACACGATTGAGTCGCGGCCGCTCGAAGAAAAGTTTCACTCAGTATGCCTTGTGGACGTAGGTATATGTGGGAATCCAAAAAATCCTACCAACTACCAAGCAAGAATTAATTTAAATCAATTTGTTACCTTGTAACAACGGGATTTTTACTCATTTCTTGATATAAAAAAAATTGGCCAGAGGTTCCCCAGAGGGTTGCCCCAATTATAATTTTATGGTGGGATCCGAATTTGGATTGGACCCGTCGAAGCGTCGACTACAGTGCTTAATGGGGATCGCAATCCCTTGATGATGGTTCAGATGGAGCTCTTGTAGCTCTGATGATAAGTTTTTTTACTCGTTGGCGCCGTCCTCGTGCACGATGCTTCAACCTTATCAAGGTTAGGTTACAAATACTGATATCCTTTATCCATATTCGGCCCGCAAGGCTTATTCAAAACTTTGGCATAATCAATATACCTAATAAAAAGATAAAACAAGGATCACTTATCATCCTTATAAATAAATTTGGGCGATATATGTAGGTACGCCAAGAAGAATTATTCCGCTTATCAAAGAAGAATTCTAGATGGATGGCTGCACATGAATTCAATGCACAAAATAGCCATATATCGAAAATTCACATAATTTCTAGGCAAACTTACCTAATTAAATAGATCAAGCAACAAATGTTGCTTAAACGCAACAATTATTGCTTTTTAGCAATATATTTGCCTAATGGCAATTGATAACATGCGCAAGCTAATAAAAAAAAATTTCAGCTGCATAAAATCTTACTTGTTGCAAAAACGTCTAGACGGTGCTGTTGTGGGCCTCAAAATGACTTTCTAATTTGAGGATGTCGACTAATGCAGGGTACACACTATCGATCATGAGGGACGCCCTTCAAGCAAATTGATCCGAATTGGATCCACGCGCGGAGTCAAACATACTAGACTCCGCATACGGACCCAAATAAGGAGCCGTAAAACGACGTTTGTCGGCTCCATTTAGTATGTAAATTAGAATTCCCACGGACTCACTTGTGAGAGAGAAATAGAGAGAGAGAGAGTGAGAGAGAGAGGGAGAGAGCGAGCGAGCGAGCGCGTCCCGCTCAGCGAAATTGCACCCAAAACAAACTTGAAAACAAAAATGTAATAAAAGCAAACGAGTTGAAGTATCGAAAAAAACTTCTGTCGTCCAAAACAAAATATAAATAAAATTTGTGGCCATATTTTTATTTTTTTTTATTCTTTATTCTTTATAAACCAAAAAGTAAACATAATACATAGTAGTAATTGTATAACTTTATTGAGGTTTTTTTCCAGGGTATGATTACATTTCATTCATTATAAATTAACACGGTATTAATATATATTTGCCGACTTAGAAGTGGCCGGGCTACACAATTTATATTTATTTGTTGTTTAATTATATTAAGACAACTCTGAACTTTAGGCAAATAACTAATTACTTTATAAACGTATTTGAAGCACGAGTATTAAGTACGTGTCCACTCAAAAAGACCATGATGTTTACTAAAAATAAAAAGTAAATATACTATACGTGAATAAAAGGCTCCTGCATCCTGCTATCTCCCTCCCTCTCTCAATCTATTGAAAAAGAAAAAAAAAATGCTCGATTCTCTTTCTTAATTTGGAATGCCATGCATGCGATTTCGTGAGAGGCCTCGTTAAACGCAGACTCAGGTGAGCCAGAATTGAACCGAGAATTCTGAAGTCAGTGATTTTTGCTTGAAGGGCGGATAAGGAATAATGTCATTTTGGAAGGATAAGTGTTGTGTACACACTGAGTGTGTTTCTTTATTTTTTCCGGATAAGGAATAGAAAAGACAGAAAAGATCAAATATCTATCCAGAATATTCAGAATAGAATAAATAAAGAAACAGAACTTGAATAAAAAGAATAAACAATAGCTGACAGTGAACTGCATCAGTCAAACTAGAGAATATTCCATTTAAACCACCACTTGGAATGAAAAGAATGCGTTCCAAATATTCCAGATTGAATAAAGAAACAAGGAAATAGTTTATCCGGAATATTCCATTGAATAAAGAAACGCAAAAAGGGCGTTCCATATATTCCGCATATACGGAATGAATAAAGAAACACACCCACTATCAAATAAGTTTCTTGTCATTCGCACAAGCCCCGTTCCCTTAAATCCTTATGTCAATTGCACTATAATGTCAATCAGACTCAGATTTTTATACTTTTTTAACGAGGCTTGTTCTAGTTTTTTTTACATATATTTTTAGTTTTTGATATTTTATTTTTTTACAAAGCCTCCATTATCATTCGTATTTTCTAAAACTTTAAATGGACAACGAATTAATTGCGTGTGCAGTAGTATTTATTGAGTTAAAAAAGAAAAGAATGAATAGAAGGAAATGGGTCAAAGAATGGATTAAGACTAGGAAACAAAATACGCACTTCAATTTAATTTAGGAAATCAGAAGTTCTGAGCCACTTGATTTCCAAATTATTTTAGAATGCCTGCTCAAAGCTTGGTCGAGCTACTGAGTCTGGTTTCTCAGATTATTAAAAAGAAGAATGCCTTGTTTAGAGAAGCCCTAACACCAAAAGAAAAATTGTCAGTAACTCTGCGGCTTTTTTTTGCACTTGTCATCACTTTCTATCGCCCTATCGGAGTAGATTTTTATATTACCAAATCACAACCTTCGCGTGTGTGGTTTTGTTGTGAATGGTGTTGGAAGTTTTTTTGTACACATTATCGAACAAACCCACGAGCAGCCCCTGCATGACATTCCATTACCAAAATAATTTGCGGTTATCCATCCCGATGGACGAACCATCATTCAGATGTATACATTATAATTCTTATCCGCATCCACTCCAAATTCGTCATTCATGATCAATAATGTGTACCCCACATAAAGCCATTGTCTATAAAGTAGCGGACGGATGAATATTGATGTAAATCATATTCGGACGGACGAATATTTGAATATTCTGGACGTAAAGGCTATAATTTACTGAAGAGCTCTGTCTCAGTTTATAAACTGCGGTATTGCTCCACCAAAGTAGTTTTTAAAGCATCCCACGAAGTGTGTTTATTGATTTGAAGGTACATCCAGAACCATGACTCAGCCGAGCCTGACATGAAATGATAGATATTCATCGTAATTTCATCTTAAGGGACACCATAACTGTAACGAATACATTCGAGGCGGAGTAGAAAACCGTCAACTGATATATTCCTGCCATCGAATTTCAAACCCCATTTGTGGTATTAGTGGTTGCGGTTAACCGAAGTAACATTTGATGGTGGATGTCTCCGTGCTGATAAATTTTGAGAATCATCTAGGTTGAACGCGTTCATGCGTATCATGAATTCATCAAGATTTCAGCATAGAGGCATCTGGGCTGGATTCGTTTCCGGCAGAGGAGGAACAATAGTTGGGTTATAATTTGGTGTTGCGCAGTATGCCAAGTCCTCGACGACTGGCAAAAGCGCTGACTGAATATTTCTATACGTTGTTGTGTCTGGATTAGCTAAACGATAAGGTGTGAAGCTTCGACAACTTTCTGTCAAACACAGCTCCGCCACTGACCAGATTGTAACGGGGCAAAGGGAGGTGGTTTGGGTTTGGGAACAGGACGGGATGTGTATCCGGAATGGACTGGTGGGAAAAAAAAAACGAATACCGGATTAAGGGAAGGAAAATTTAAAAGGACAGGACGAAACTAAAAGGAGAAATACGAAAGGAAGGATTCTAGGAAAGGAAAGCGTAAGGGACAGGGGTGGAAAGAATGTCCAGAAGAAGGGGCCATGGCATGCTGGCGATGCGCGGCTAAGCTCGCCGGAAATAGGGGGGGATCTTGCCCCCCTTCTGGACCTCACCTCGCTACAAAAACACATATCATGCCAACGACGATCACAAACACTCATCTCACACTCTCATTCCCAGTCACCACTCATCAAAAAGAACACTGCAGATGTTGTTGCAGCGATGCCTTCCCCCACCACACCTGGAATTCCGTCGGCGATGTTGTTAGAATTCCCCTTAAAGGATTCTAAAGTTTGCTGGGACGTCTTATGCCACCTCGTTCATTCCTGCTGCCCCTCCCACCCCCTGAAAAATTAAAAACCTAATAATTCATTTCTGGCTAAGCTTCACCAGATAAACATTAAATAAAAACAAAAATGCATGTTAGACGTAATTATATGTAATCAAAAAAAAAACATAACATAACAAAATTTCCTAAACGATACTAATAAAAACTTCAACAAAATTTGGTATTTTGACCGGGGTTCTTTATATAGGAGTGGTACAAGTTACGTTATAAAATTAACAAAAAAACTTTAAATCTAACAAAACTGAATGATGAAAACAATAAAATTCTCAATTACAATTACAAGGACTCGGACGGCAACCCTAAAGATGAAGTTGAAATGAGACGAATACGTAACCGACGACAAATAAGGCGTAGCCCAGCCTCACCCTCCACAAATCACCGCAATGGACCAACTCGGTCTTTTACCCGCACCTACCTATGGAGCGCTCTATAGATGGTTACAAAAAAAAGGCGATATAAAAATTTAAAGGAAGGAGAAACCAGTTTTGGCCCGTCAGGAACGTCGCCTTAAAACTTTCTTTAAAGTCCCCTTTGGTCCTTTTACAATAAAAAAAGGAACGAGAAATGACGTCAAAACGAGGCAAAAATAAATTTACAAAAAAATCTATTAAAAGAACTTATCAGAAAAAGAAACGCGAAATAAAAGAATATACGAATAAACAAAATAAATTAAATAGGATTATAGGTTAAAAATAAAAAAATAAAAATATAATATTAAAATATGATTTAAAAATATGAAGAAAAAAATTAGGAAATTAAAATATGAATGTTCGCCGATAGCCCGAATCTCATATAAAAAAAAACTTGGTACTATATTTTTAAACCCAACTGCTGCTTGCTCCGGATGTGGAACATAAGGTTTCTGTTTCCGCTGGAATCGGGTTTCGTTTTTTTATCGATTGCGTGGTTGCGGTTTTCGCTAACAGTCCAGCGGAAGTGCCAAGGTTCTTGGGTAGAGACACTATACTTTGGGAAATTCGTAACCGGTTATTCTACCGGTTGGGTTGAAGTCTTTGATTTTTCAAAGATTATAACTCTTTGTTGGTGAGGGCCATTCACCATTGAATATTATAAATTACCAAAAATATATTTAAAAATAAAACACTAAAGGTACTTGTTTGGTTGTGGCTGGCACTTTTTCCTTTTGTCTTGGCTCGCAGCTTGTCGCTGTATGGTGTTTTAACTTCTCAGCGGTTACCAAAAAATTATATGGCGGCACCGACTTGACCTTCGCCGATGACCGCCTCCACGCCAGACCCTCACCAACTATGTACGCCAAACTTCTCAATTTTATGCTGAACCGCCCACTCACGCCTACCACTAGAAGTATCGACAATTTACCGGACTTTCTTGAACTATCCGACCGGACCGGGCTCTTTAAATTACTACAGCGAACTAATTCTTTGTGCCCGTTGGGATTTTGGTTCGCCCTAGAATTTTGTCACACCAAAAAAAAAAAACAATATTCTTAAGCCTGTGTACATAGTATCCGTTGAGGGTCAGTCACTCTAGCTCGGAGGAGCCATCTCCGCTAGCATTCCCCCTCCCGACAAGACAAAAAAAAGAGAAAATCCTTTCACAACAAAAACAATCCTAGTGTGTCCCCCCCTCAAGAGATTTTAGATCATTCGAACATACTTCGAAGGTAATAGCCCCGATCCCGAACTATGAAAATCTTCGAGAATCGAAATTCTTAATACTTCAAACAGCTGGGACCTGTCATCTTTCATCTTCTAAAATTGGGTATAAATTATTATTATTCCACTTGAATCTGTCCAAATTTTTTTTTGTTTTTATATATTAAGACATAAATTCACCCAAAAAAATAGACGAAAACAGACAAGAGGAGGAGTATCACCGGTAAGTTTCTAAAATAATAAAAAAGGAAGAAACAGAAAACAAGAATATCGCACATTGCTAACAACAAACATTTTTCCATCCCCAGTATGCTCGATCGCCTTTGATAAACACAAACAGGACGAACAAACAACAAAAGATAAGGGACAACATGGAACATCAACTCAAAAGAGGTATGTTTCGTGTTTTCCAAAGTGCTTTATTTTTTTTTTATCAATATTGCCTTCATTTCAGAATTCATCTGTTCTAGGCAGCCGTAACAAATCTTCGGATTTGATAATTGCTCGCCATGCCACAAAGACGAAGAAAGGCTGTCGGTTCATAAGTCCGACGTTGGGGAAGAACCCACCCTATCCAAGCCGGGCATAAATGCAAGCATTAGCCAACCGCTGAAATAGCGTTTGTTTGTTTGTTTTTTTTTTCGGGTTTGGTAGACGTTTTATGATTGTTTCAGAACGACCAAAATACCTATGTTCCAAAACATTTGAGTTCACTTTCCCTTGGAGGAAAAGAAGCGTTCGGAGAAGGTAATTTTGCTTCTACATCTAGAAAGTCTACTCAAGAAGTATTAATACAAAAAAAACTCATGTCACCCATAGGATGCTCATCGGGGAGGAAAAGTAAATTCACAGGCAGCATTGCCGAATGTTTTGGTCGCAAATCGCAATGCCTTTGCATCACGAATCGAGCTGCGCACACCCTTTCGCATTGGTGAAACCTAAACCTGTGAATCTGTTGACGTTTTACTATTGAACAGAAGGGATTTCGCTCCTTCAATTGGTTTACCGAATGAGTTAAACCAAGGTAAAGAACTAAGATTTTCGGGTGAGTAGTATTTTTCTGTCTATTATATTACGTTTGAAAATTTGTCTTTATTGACTCGCGTTTGTTTTTTTTTTTTTCTGTATCCCTGGAAAACATTTTTTTTTTTTTTTTAATGGTCGATTAAACAACACATAGATGTGTAGCTTATGTATGTATATTTAATGCGTTTGTAGTTCAGCTACCTGATAGATACCTAGTTGCTGATTCGTTTAATGGATCGGGGTTCAGAATAGGTATAACCATAAAAAGAAGCATACTCTTTTCTGCAATAGAGTGGGTAGGGCTACCTAGCTATGTGTGTTCTCATCTATGTGATTTTGGTTTTGGTCTTAATGCAATTTATACATAATTGATCGCAGATTTAAAGATGTACTTCCTAACTTTGACTGCTGATAAATATGAATCATTATGATAAGCCAAAATAATCAACGATGATGATTGAGGTACATAAAAAGATTAATATCATAAGGCAAGTTACTACATAATACATAGGTTAATAGTTAACAGATAAATAAACGAATAACAAGAACACAAAGATATACCTGACGAATCAGGGCTATAACAACAACAAATAGACTCGGTTAATAAATAATTAAATAAACACTCTCTAAATAAATAAATAAATGAAAATACTGTGTTTAAAAATAAATAAATAAATAAATAACTGGAAATATATAAACACTCTATAATCTAACAAATAACTCTGTTAATAAATAAATAAATAACCAAACTCTGCTTAAAAATAAATAAATAAATAAATAAATAAACTCTGCTTAAAAATAAATAAATAAATACTCTCTGTTAATAAATAAATACGCTATAAATAAATAAATAAATAAACTCTGCTTAAAAATAAATAAAAAAAATAAATAA
This sequence comes from Platycheirus albimanus, assembly GCA_916050605.2. Lineage (NCBI taxonomy): Eukaryota > Metazoa > Arthropoda > Insecta > Diptera > Syrphidae > Platycheirus > Platycheirus albimanus. The sequence continues at coordinate 169,396,737 of OU696696.1, read as the reverse complement.
ATAAACTCTGATTAAAAATAAATAAATAAATAAACTCTGCTTAAAAATAAATAAAAAATAAATAAATAAACTCTGCTTAAAAATAAATAAATAAATAAATAAATAAACTCTGCTTAAAAATAAATAAATAAATACTCTCTGTTAATAAATAAATACGCTATAAATAAATAAATAAATAAATAAACTCTGATAACCTAATATCACAATAAAGGTATAATAACTAGATAAACTACGGTACCAGAATGGATGAGGGTTAAACTATCACAGATACTTAGTGCTTGCTCGGGAGTAATAATGTCATTTGCAACTACCAAGCCCATTCTCACTAGCTGAGGTTATTATTATGTGAAGGTGTCATTGGCGTTCCGGTATAAATACTATTTTTGGGAAAAAGAGTGCACAGAGACTATGACGAGGCGAATCCAGTGAACATTCTCAAAATATCACAGATTCGTTATTGCTAAGTTGTTATTGCTTAATATCTTTGGCATGGAAAACCCCAATTTTCTTGCCCGATAGATTTTCCAACTCGTACATGCTTTTCCCAACCGCTTTGACTATTCTACATTTAACAAATTTTGGACATAATTTGGACGATAAATTTTTTGAGCTGTCGCTTAAGACAAAGTTTCTTTTGTAAACTTCTTGGCCTGGTACATATTGTACATTTCGCGTTCGGGTGTTGTAAACTTTCGCACCTTTTTCATTTGCTCTTAATATGTTTTCTTTTACTTTCTCTCTAATTATTTCTAATCGGCTGTGCTTTGGAAGTGTCGACAACTCACCATCCTCTAACCCGCCTAACTTTTCTAGTAGCTCGTAGCCACTCCCATGGGTCATCATGTTTACTCCAAAGAGAGCAAAATATGGCGATACGCCAGTAGAAGAGTGAACTGAGCTTCGCAAAGCACTGGAGATATCACTAATGTGCATATCCCAATCACGTTGGTTATCCTTCAGATACGAGCGCACAGCAGCTATAAGCGTTTTGTTTACTCTTTCTGAAGCGTTTGACTGCGGCGAATAATAAGCCGTCCTAAAATGTCGTACACCGTACTTTTTTAAAAAATTTTGAAAATCTTTGGCCAAAAATTGTTTACCGTTATCCGAATGGATAATTTGCGGTACCCCGAATGCATTAAAAATTTCGTTTTTCAGAAATTTAACGATACTGTTGGTATCCGCAGAGCGCAACGGCTCAAAAAACATATATTTGGACAAATGGTCTAACACTACAAACAGATATGCGTTACCCGCTTTGGATCTTGGGTACGGACCCAAAAAATCCACATAAAGCTTTTGAAAGGGACGATCTATACTAAACGTGTTACTTATAGGTGGACGTAGAATTTGACATGGAGGTTTACACTGTTTACAAATCTCACATTTAGAAACGTACTGTTTAATTTGGATAGTCATGTTGGGCCAGTAAAAATACTGTCGAACACGATGTAAGGTTTTAGCTATTCCACCATGAGCTGATTGTGGTGGATCGTGAGCATTTGAAATAATAGTTTCAGTTAAGCCTGAGGGTACCCATAGACGCCAACTAAACTCTAGTGAGGAATCTTGTTCACCACTTGGAAGTACTCGCTTGTAGACAAACTCATCAACTATTTTCAAATCCGGAAGCTCTTCTTGGTGTGTCTTAATGGTGTTGATGAGGCTTTTGTACTCATCCGACAAAAATTCTCCTGAGGTGAGATCGATCAAGGGAGCGACGTTTTCCATCTCAATACTATCTAAGTGTGCCCGAGAAAGCGTGTCTGGTACGACATTAAGCGTTCCCTTGCGGTGCTCTATGTCGAAGGTAAAGGCTTGTAAGTCCAAACTCCATCTGGCCAGTCTTCCATTCAGATCTTTCATATTCATAAGCCATTTAAGGCTGGAGTGGTCGGTGATGACTGTAAAATCCATACCCTCGACATAGGGCCTGAACTTCTTGATTGCCATCACTGCCGCCATGCACTCCTTCTCGGTCACACTATAGTTTTTCTGGCAAGAGTTAAGTTTTTGTGAAAAGTATGAGATCGGAATCTCATCACCATCACTATTCTTTTGGAACAATACTGCTCCTATTCCAGAATCAGACGCATCACATTGAACATAGAATTTTTTACTAAAATCCGGGTGGGTAAGAACCGGTGCCGAGGTTAAAGCACTTTTCAATTTTTCAAAAGCCAATAAGGCTTCGTCGGTCATTTTAAATTTTCCGTCTTTTTTCTTCAACGTATCCGTGAGGGGTGCGGTCAAGCTGGAAAAATCTTTGATAAACCGCCTATACCACCCTGCTAAACCAAGTAACCGGCGAACTTGCCTAGGATTTTTAGGAGTAGGGAAATCAACTACAGCTTCGACGTTTGCTGGGTCGGTCTTTACTTTACCCCCACCAACTATGAATCCTAAGTATTTTAACTCCTTAAAGCAAAACTTTGATTTTTGCACGTTGATGGTAAGATTTGCTTTCTTTAAACACTCGGCTACTTCGTCCAACAAGGTGATATGGGTCTCGAAATCTGGCGCAATGATCAACAAGTCGTCTAAATACACAAAGACGTTGTCCCTGAGTCGTGCAGGAATTACCTTATCCATTAAACGGCAAAGTCTTTGAGCTGCGTTACACAACCCAAAAGGCATTACTGTAAATTGGTATAAGGGTCTCCCCGGTACCGCAAACGCAGTTTTCTCTCTACTCTCCTTCTCCAGCGGTATTTGCCAAAATGCTTCCTTGAGGTCTACGCTACTTATAAAGTAGGTATTTGGCAGTCGGCTGATAAGCCCCTCGATATGAGGAAGTGGGTTTGCGTCCTTTTTGCTTAACGCGTTGACCTTACGAGAGTCCAGGCAAAAACGATACTTCACACTACCGTCAACTCCTGGCTTCTTGATAAGGACAACAGGCGAGCACCAAGGACTTTCACTTTCCTCTATAACGCCGAGCTTAAGCATCCGATCTACTTCCTGGTACAATAAGGTTTGTACCGCTGGCGAAACAGGGTAGTGACGCTGCTTGACAGGCTCCGCATCTCCTGTATCGATGACATGTTCCATTAACGTAGTCTTTCCGAGGCCGTGTCGATCATAATCAAGAAATTTCCGCTTGACCGCCTCCAACTTGGATCGTTGCTCAGTAGAAAGCTGATGAGCATTCAGAAGATCGGCATCTTCCTCTGTAACTGAAATGGAACTCACTATATTTGGAGCAATTTTAAACAACTTCCAAAAATCTACACCTAAGTATAACTGCTGTTCTAAACTGGGGACAAGATACAGTGTAACCTCTTGTTCCAGCTCTTTAAATTTTATTTTCGTTTGAATTTTTCCTTCAATAGCCTGTTTTTTCCCATCGGCAGTTTTAACCCCCGCCTTATACGGAAGTATCCTTAAGTTCGACCTCCTCACCATCTCCATGCACCCCTTCCCCAAAATACTGACACTGGCTCCGCTGTCAAGCAAACCCAGCATCATATTACCTGCTATTTGCACCTTCGCGTACGGTCTGGGATCTGAATTAATATCTAGCACCGTTGATGCCAGACTATTTCTTATTTCTTTCCTACGAGCGTACCTTTTCCGCGCATTTGATATTTTTTTCGACACTACCGTGCAATTCCCCTTAAAAATTCTCTCCCTAGCTAAATTATACTCTCTTAACCTAACATGAAATGGCTTAATAACTAATCTATTTTGTTTTTTTGTTTCACCAACAGGTTGGCCTCGGATCAAGATCTCTATTTTTTTCTTGTCACCCGACGACTCTAATTTTCCTTCGACTGCCATTGGGGTGTCTGAGTGGAACACGACGCCCCCATCGGCGTCGCGTTCCTTGGCCGGTTTTCCGGGTTACATTGACGGCATATGGGGGCGGTCACTCCTTCCAGCCCACATCGATAGCAGAACAATCCGCCGCCAAGAGGACATTGCCTGAACCCGTGTCCGGGACGCTTGCAGTTCCAACATGTTAACGCCTTTGGATCAGCTGGCCCACGAGAAGTTTTGGGTCGGGTCCCCGTATGCTGAAGCGCAGCTAGCTGTTCCTCCCTGATCGGCGTTTCCTCGCATTCCACTTCCAGCTCGTTAGCCGCATAACGAACTGGTGGCCTGTTGCGCTTTTGGCCTTCCCGGTCTCTCCCAGGAAACGCGTACTCAGCGTCCTTGCACGCCAGCCTCAACTGGTCCAGCGTAAAAATCGCCTGCGGGTACACCAGATACCCTATCCTCTCATTGAGATTCGGCTTCAGGATCCGAACCAGTTCCAGTTCCGGTATTTGCACCCTGAGCTGAGATTTCATCCGGTTGACTGCCGCGAAATAATCGTCACTGGTCTCCCATAAGCCTTGCCGTCGATCCATCAGGCCTCTCATTATCTCGTAGTCTGACTTCGAGTTTCTGAACTGGCGCATTAATGCGTCACGGAGTGTTGGCCAGTCAGGACGATAGTACGCGCGCTGAAACTGCCAGTACCACTCATTTGCGGCCCCTGACAGCAGCAGATGAAAATCTCTTAATACCTCAGCCCAGGGGCAGACATACTGACTCTGAAGCATCTCGAGTCTGAAGATGAAATCCTCCACGGTGAGTTTCTCAGCATTTCCATCAAAAGTTAACCCCCACTTATCAATTTTAATAGGACTTCTGCCGTTTGCGAGGGCATGTCCGCGTCCGCTCGGGGATGGATGCGGTTGTTGGTACCCACCGGGAGGGTTTCGCGGGCCCCAGTAAGAATCCTGGTAGTAACCTGGCTGATGCGCCCCACCACCGGATCCTGTCTCCCACAATGGAGGTAGGTGGTTCCCATTTTGGTATGGCCTTGTCGCCGGGTCCAGTTGCGGCCGACGTGGAGGTTCGAGGCTATTCTGTCGCACCGGCATCTCCGCGCTAGCTGCGTTCTGGCCCGCTCGCTGTCCTCTTTCTTCAGATTGGCGGTTGGAACCTGCGTGATGGACTTGGTCTCCACCTATTTCGCCGGAATTCTTCCGAAGTTCTTCCTGCAGGGCACTGCGGACCGCAATGTTGATGGCAGCGATGAGTTCGGCTGAAATTACTGACCCACCCCCATTAGCCTCCCCTCCACGTTCCGTTTCCGACGCCCTACCGCTACTCCCTGGCCCCACATTACTAACCAACCCATTAACACTTCTTCCCTTTTCAGCCCCGGTGTACCCTACCAACTGGATTAGGTTGTTGGCATTAGTACCGTTGGACCCTCCGGCTTCAGACAAGCTGCTATATGCTGGTGACGGAGCCGTCGAATTACTGGGTGGTGCACCCATACCCGGAAGTGGAGGAGGTGGCACCGAAAATTGTGAGATGTTAACCAACGGCGCTTCTGCTTGATTACCCGTGGTCAACAGACCATCGGGCGCGGACCCTGGAGTTGGGGAATGACTAAGCGGCATATTATTTTTCTTCTCTACTATGCTAACGTATTGGGTACGTGTTGTAGTTCTGCTCTGTTGTGACGACCACTTAATTATTCTTTTTATTTCCTCAGCCTCCCTGGCAAGCATGCCCTGCCTCAGACAAAACTTAAGCAGCAACTAATTCAAGCCGAGCTGACGACACCCAACGGATCCACGAATCCACTTAATGGCAAGAATACCATTAACAAAAAAAACTATATATATTCTCTCTAACTTAAACTATCTATTAGAACCTAAGACTAAAATGTTTTCTTAATACCTAAATCTGTTTTTGTATCTTAAACTTACTTACAACAACAAAAAATCTTAAAAGTTACTTAATGCCTATACTATGTTCTTTCTTTTTTATTTTTGAAATTTATTTCTTTTTCTTTTTTTAAAATTTTTTGGTTTTTTTTTTTTGAAGTTTTTTTTTTTTCTAAATGATTTTTTTTTCTAAACTACTTACTATCTACCTTCACCAAAAACCTAAACTAAAGACTGAACTTAAACTGACGATACTATACACACTAAACGTACTCTAATTAAACTTCCTACACATAAGAATTTTTTTTTTTTTTTTTTTTTATATACACCACCAAAACTTTAAAACGATATACACTATGAAACTAATTAAATCGAAGATGACTAAAACGGAATTGTATCTATTTCTTTTAATATAATTAAACTTTTTTTTTTCATTTTGATACGGGGGTGTTTAAGGCAGCTATGAACGGTGGCTACCTTTTTCTTTTCTTTTTGGCCTGCTGGTAGGACGTACTCCAGCAACTCTCTTTTACTATAACAAAAAACATCTTTTCGATTTGTGGTGACTGCTTTTCATTCTGACTGAACGACATACATACAACATGTTCCAGTTGTTGTCGCAGTCGGGACCGAAACTATTCGTCGCGATTGAAAGGCATTCTCAAGAGCTATCCCTATCAAGACTTACGAATTGTTTCGGCGCCGACCCCGGCAACGACTGCAACTACACGGGACTATGATTTCACTCGCTGGCCACCTACGATTTCTCGTCGCGATTCGATCGGCACGTTTGAAACTTTCCGGTCGAAGACATCCGAGAATTCCAGTTGGTCAGCGTGTGGAATCTTACACAAAACACATTATTTTCTGGATGTTCTCCTTGGCAACCTCGACATCCTTCGTCGCATTTGCTCAGGCATGCTAAAAAGCTTTCCTGGACAAGACTTACGAAGTGAGTCGATGATGACAGTGAGAACACTCAGAAAATAGCTAGACGAGGACAATTCACAAGGACTATTCGAACACTTACGTATGGGCGCCATTTTGTAACGGGGCAAAGGGAGGTGGTTTGGGTTTGGGAACAGGACGGGATGTGTATCCGGAATGGACTGGTGGGAAAAAAAAAACGAATACCGGATTAAGGGAAGGAAAATTTAAAAGGACAGGACGAAACTAAAAGGAGAAATACGAAAGGAAGGATTCTAGGAAAGGAAAGCGTAAGGGACAGGGGTGGAAAGAATGTCCAGAAGAAGGGGCCATGGCATGCTGGCGATGCGCGGCTAAGCTCGCCGGAAATAGGGGGGGCAAGATCCCCCCCTATTTCCGGCGAGCTTAGCCGCGCATCGCCAGCATGCCATGGCCCCTTCTTCTGGACATTCTTTCCACCCCTGTCCCTTACGCTTTCCTTTCCTAGAATCCTTCCTTTCGTATTTCTCCTTTTAGTTTCGTCCTGTCCTTTTAAATTTTCCTTCCCTTAATCCGGTATTCGTTTTTTTTTTCCCACCAGTCCATTCCGGATACACATCCCGTCCTGTTCCCAAACCCAAACCACCTCCCTTTGCCCCGTTACAAGATGAAATGAGGGTGTCGCTGATCGACCACCGCGCTTGGTGCTCAACATTCACCCTACTCGGCTCTTTAGCGCAAGGGTTCTTCCAACGGGATCGCGACCGTGTCACATGTTTTTACCCTGCAAACCTGTAGTCGGATGTTGTGAGTCTCATACCATTGAATTACTCTAGGGCCCTTCAACTTGAAAAAAGAAAGAAGAAAGTCCATTCAAGCTCACACACGCAACCAGGTCTAAGTTCATATTCACACTTCAAATAAGAACCAAAATTATCACTCAGAAACATTAATGAGACTATCAATACACATTACCTGTAAGCATATACACCATAAGTACAAATACTAGGCGAAGTAACTTTCTTTACCCTTTTTCACCTTCTGCTCGCCACGATGTATCAGGCAGAAGGAAAAGGAGGTGCTAAACTATGGGAGGGTTCTTACGGTGTCAGTTGAACCCTCTGGTCTCTCAACCCAACCGATTCAGGGGCAAAAACAACTCTCTTACCTGCTGACCGTTGACCCTCCTTCTATTAATGGTATAAGTCTTAATTTCTCTGACGAAGCAAAATACTTGGGTCGTATTTTGGACAAGAAATTAAGCTGGAAACCCAATAAACAAGAAAGAGTAAGGAAAGCCACAGTAGCTCTTTTCTCTTGCAAAAAAGCTATCGGCAATAAATGGGGTCTAGAGCCCCACGTTGTGCATTGGCTCTACACATCGGCGATAAGACCGATTCTCACTTATGGGGTGGTCGTCTGGTGGCCTGCCCTAGACACAGCGTTGAATAGTGCTAAGCTCAGTAAAGTCCAACGTACCGCCTGCCTGTGTATAGGTGGTGCGCTGCGCACTACTTACTCTGCAGCGCTAGAAATACTATTTAAACTGCTACCCCTAGATATTTTCAGCAAGCAAACCGCTGCTTGCTCAGCAATTTGCCTGAAGGCGATCTCTATATGGAAAAATAATAATTATGGCCATGCTAACATACTGAACTCCTTCAGTATCCCCAAAGTAACATAGAATACTCCACATCCCAACTTCATTTTGATAAAAACTTCCAGGAAATCATACCCTCTAGATCACTCTGGGAGGAAAATGCCTTCCAGGACGACGATCAAATTCAGTTTTTTAAAGATAGGTCGAAAACAAATGATGGGGTGGGGGGAGGTGTTTACTCTAATAGACTAAATCTTAGTCTATCCTTCCGTCTACCAAACCATTGTAGCGTGTTCCAGGCGGAACTAATGGCAATTAAGGAGGTTCTATCTTGGCTTAAAGAAAACGTGATATCTTCTAAGGATATCATCATTTTCTCTGATAGTCAAGCTGCGCTGAGGTCCCTGGATTCTATCTCCTATAACTCTAAAACAGCTCTTGACTGTCGATCATCTCTTAGAGAGATGACGGAACAGTTTAACATTCACCTCTGCTGGGTGTCAGGGCACAGAGATATTCCAGGGAACTGTAAGGCCGACGAACTTACCAAAAAAGGAACAACACTACCTATATTAACTGAACACAGTTACCTGGGTATTCCCATCCCTACATGTAAGTTTTTGCTAAGGCAAGAAGCTATGGATAGAACAAATCTAAGGTGGACAAGTGGCAACACATGTCTAGCGACAAAACGGATTTGGCCAAAGCTGGATTCAAATCGCTCTAAGACTTTGATCTCTCTGAGCAGACGGCACATTAGCTCCTTTATAGGTGTCATTACAGGACATTGCCTCATAGGTAGACACGCCATGAAACTTGGCGTGTTCGAAAACGACTTTTGCAGAAGTTGTATGGACGAAGAGGAGGAAGAGACAATTGCCCATCTTCTTTGTAAATGCCCTGCACTAGCTCGCAAAAGGAAACTCCATCTGGGAGCATACTGTGTTAGCCAGATCACTAATATCGTTGAAGATATTAGTGATCTGACTAACGTGGACACTAACTCTCTTTTAAAATTCATTAGAAGCACAAACTGGTTCTGAGTTATTAGGGGGAAACACCCCAAACTCGTGGTATCACAACGGTCCTCTTCTGGATTAAGTGTGTTGGTCTTCTCAGCCAACAGCCACTTTAACCTAACCTAACCTACCTGCTGACCGCTGTTTCTTTAAGACCTTTATCGACTAACGAATCGATCACAAAAATATTATAGGAAACCCCTGAACATGCCAATAGGTAAACAGCTATCGAAAACCTTAACTACTACTAGATCTTAAACTCAAAAATCATAATCATCTTCTACGTCATCTGACTCATAAAAATAATTATAGACCTAAAATGTTGCAATGAAACTTCAAATCGACGCACATTCACCTTTGTTTAATGGGAAGGGTGTCCACCACCCCCTCGACTAAATCTAGTCCATCTCAATCCATATCTCCATATCTTAAATTTATTTATTCAAAAATCTTATAATCTGACTTAATCTTATGGTCTTTCTTAAAGTTCTAAAAGTATCCAAATTAATCTGATTGTGATTTTAAATTTTTATCTAACAGTACAGTATCTTTCGTAAAATCTTTATAATTGAAAACTTGTCCTTTCCAAATTGTCTTATTTCGAATATTTAATTCAGTTCTGTTAAAGAAAGATAAAAAGAGATCTTTACCTAACAGTATATTACAAGATCATTTATATTTAAGTTTTCCAAGAAGCTATTCATTACTCAAAAAATTAAAATCTGATTTGCTTCCTCGGTAAAAATGTACCAACGGGGTACATGCAGTAAAAAAAATATCTACCTTACTAATCTTACTGATATTTCAAAAAAAGTATATTCTTGATTTCTTAAAAAAAATATTTAGCATAACTTAACGACGGACGAAAACGAATTAAACACGACGCGATTAGAAAATCGATTTAATCAAAATCAAATAACTGATGTTCCATTCCCAAAAATATTTCCCCAATATAAATTACAGAACGGTTGTCTGATTGTTATGTTATCAATGGATAAGACTCAGGGAGGGCAGACAATATATTTCATGGAAATATTGTAATAATATGTCCATATGGAAAATATTTAAATATCATGCAAGCAAAAATATATATATATTTAATTCAAATAAATTGTAAATACGTTCACGTAGTCCCAGGAGTGCAATGCTGTTGACGCTGTCAAAGATGTTTATATATTATACCTTGCTTTACTTTAGTATACTATATTACTAAACTTTACATACTGATCCACTATTTTTCAGCCAAGTGGTTTAAAGAACGATATCGATTGTGATTCGCGAACAACCGTATCTTCAATGAAAATTTAAAGTTTTTATCTAAGCTAAATGTAGCTGCTTATCGCGATTACGATTTTAAGTATACATATAAACAAAAATGAAACGGAGTGAAAACAAAAATCAAAACAAAGTGAGTGATACAGTATTTCAAAAAACGTAAGGTATAAGTATTCTTAAGTCACCGTCGCATAGAATCCGTTGCGTCCGTGCGTCCAGCAAAACAACTGACAGCCCGATTAAATACACGTGTTCTGTTGCGAGGCAAGAGGAGGGGAGCGTCGGTAAGGTGGAGAGGAAGGAATTCGGATGAGGTATAATATTGGGAAAAGGAAGTTTTTGAAAAGGAAGGTATTATAGGAATGTTAAGATCCAGGGACGTGGCCTGCTTGCGGTGCTCAGCATTAGCTCGTCGGACGGGGGGAACTTGACCCCGAAACTTAGCCTCACCTGCGAACAAAAACATAAATCAGGCCGAGTGAGAAATTCCGAAAAAAATCAACATAATTAAAGGACATCGGACGGACGAAATCACCACTTCAAGGGCACTGCGGATGTTGTTGCAGTGAGGCCATTACCCACCCAACCATGAGAATTCTTGGCCATTTTCTGGATTCCCCCAAAGACGGCGGATGATCGGGTTCAGATCATCCCATCTTCATCGAAAGAGTTTTAGCTGCCGTCCGCACCCCTGAAAATCGACCACTAAACAATCATGTTTTGGTTCTTACCAAAACAGAAAAAAGAATCTTGATTACTTTAACATTAATTTTATGTTTATTTTATAGTCAAGAAACAATATTGTATGTATATGAGTATTTTATCTTAAAAAAAATGGAACTGTTATACTAGTGTATAATCAAAAAAAAAACAAAAAGTACAAAATAAAACAAAATTTTAACAGAGCAAAAAAATACGAACGGCGACGAAGATAATTTATGTGAGGCGGTACAAAAACAGTTAAATCAAAATATGACCAGAGGGGTGCACTAACTGACCTACCTCTAAAGAGCTCTGTGGAGGAGTATGTAGAGGGATTTGTCCAAAAAGACGTAGAAAACAACAAAAATCTTCGAACCTCCTTTTTTCTGGTTTTTTTCTTTTTTTTTTATATAGATTAATTGAAAAAAAGAATCGTTGACTCACTCTGATTTTTTTTCAAATATCAATTTAAAACAAAACCTGGTGTTGCGGCTAATTACGGGTGCTCCAGGGGTGAGGGGGGCCAAGGGTACTCCGGACCTCGGGAGCCCTTTATAGTCAGCCGGCACTCTCAGTGGGTGGCTATCTTCAAGATTCCAAAATTTCAATGAAACTCCTCCGCAATAAAAACAGTCGGCGGCCCAGCCTTTGGTTAAGACTTTTGGGGACCGCCGATAACTTCCTAAAATTTAAATATTTCCTCACATAAAAGGCTACAATATATTTTTTTTGAACTCACCACTGCTTGTTTTATTTCAAATAAAAAAAATTCTTAAGGAGTTTTCCGTTGCCTATTCGCTGGAATCTTTATCTTTTTTTTCTATTTTTCTGTTTAACACTAAAAACACGCAAAATTATTTATTTATTTCAAATTTTAGTATTAAAAAAAACGCACCACATCAAATTTCAAATTTGAATTTAAAAAAAATTACGTTTTAATTTTCTTTATATTTTTTTCGCTTTCACCACTGTCGCACCTCGTTTCAATTTTTCAAATTTGAAAATGCTTATCCAACGCTCGAGTGGGCACACACACACACCAATCAAATTATTGTAATCCTCCTAACTGGAAAACATCATCCGATCATTATCCCACCATAATCGTTTATATACTTTATTTGTCATAGTATTAGTGGCAATTGAATATTTCCAAGCATCGGTTCTTCTCTGTCTCTCGCCAATCTTCACATTTCGATTTACCTCTACTCCGAAAAATTCAGGGATGTCACTTCAAGTCGAGCTTTAAGCCGAATACGCACCCCTCGTTTACACTGTGGTGAGTGCTTTTATTTTTAAATTTGTTTTACAAAATTCAACTACATTCCATTAAACTACACCCCTAAATGACGAACGTACACTTGGGACAATGCCGAACGATTTCAATCCACTTAAACACAAAATGCGGAAGACACAAACCTTGTATTTTAACCTATACAATTATATACAATTATACCAGTCAACTACATCAAAAAGAAACTATAAACTATAATGCTCTCGTAGGCAGTGACCTCAAGCGGCAGAGCTCTACAACATCAAAACAAGCTGCTTTTCCACAACCTATAGAAAAATACTATATGGGCGTTTGCCTCGCTTGGTTTCCTATTGTTACTTTTATGGCATTGTGCATGATGCCCTGAAAAACGTCAAACTCCAATGGGTGTTCGTGACGTAGATGCGCAGAACAAATACAAATTGAAAATGGGAAAGCGTTTTCTTTGGTAGTTGTTGTTTCATGATCACTTAAAACATAGAGTACTGATAACTCTGACATTTCAACGAACAACACCAAAGGCCCAAACATAAAAACAAAAACATTGAAATGGACGCAAAGGTAAGTACCAATTAATATTTTACTAATATTATACATTTAAACATAATATTTCAATTCTTTTAATATTTCAATATATTTATAACATATTTTCACAACTGAAAATTTAGAATGAAACAACAACAACTTGTGTGTGATACCACCAAGTTCATAGGCTGGAGTTATAGCTATTTCACGGGGACCAACCCGATCATCAGACTCCTTTAGTGGTGCTTAACCGCTTTATGTTCAATTTAATTTTTGAAGAACTTTTGCCCAAGCTGGACTTGAACAAGCGACCTAGCGTGTGAGGAGCTAGTGCACTACGCACTACGCCACCGTACCCACATGAAAGTTGTAAGCCAATTACAGGTTTTTTCATTCTATCGAACTATACTGAACCGATTAGCATTTTTCTAAGCACACACAAGTAATTGTTGTTGTTTTATTCAGGTTCTTTCTATTATCTCCTCTCTTTTTCATAAGCCAACGATTTCGATTGGATTCGTATGAGGGAGATGAGGCGAAAGAGTTGACACTGGTCAAGATTTAATTTTTACAATTTAAGGAGGTTTTTGTATGAAATTTTATACTCACAGTTTAAGGCAGCTGCTTGCCGAATTTACAATTGAAAATTTAGAATGAAACAACAACAACTTGTGTGTGCTACCACCAAGTTCATAGGCTGGAGTTATAGCTATTTCACGGGGACCAACCCGATCATCAGACTCCTTTAGTGGTGCTTAACCGCTTTATGTTCAATTTAATTTTTGAAGAACTTTTGCCCGAGCTGGACTTGAACAAGCGACCTAGCGTGTGAGGAGCTAGTGCACTACGCACTACGCCACCGCACCCACATGAAAGTTGTAAGCCAATTACAGGTTTTTTTTCATTCTATCGAACTATACTGAACCGATTAGGCAAAAGTTCTTCAAAAATTAAATTGAACATAAAGCGGTTAAGCACCACTAAAGGAGTCTGATGATCGGGTTGGTCCCCGTGAAATAGCTATAACTCCAGCCTATGAACTTGGTGGTAGCACACACAAGTTGTTGTTGTTTCATTCTAAATTTTCAATTGAAAATTCGGCAAGCAGCTGCCTTAAACTGTGAGTATAAAATTTCATACAAAAACCTCCTTAGATTGTAAAAATTAAATCTTGACCAGTGTCAACTCTTTCGCCTCATCTCCCTCCTCATACGAATCCAATCGAAATCGTTGGCTTATGAAAAAGAGAGGAGATAATAGAAAGAACCTGAATAAAACAACAACAATTACTTGTGTGTGCTTAGAAAAATGATAATCGGTTCAGTATAGTTCGATAGAATGAAAAAACCTGTAATTGGCTTACAACTTTCATGTGGGTGCGGTGGCGTAGTGCGTAGTGCACTAGCTCCTCACACGCTAGGTCGCTTGTTCAAGTCCAGCTCGGGCAAAAGTTCTTCAAAAATTAAATTGAACATAAAGCGGTTAAGCACCACTAAAGGAGTCTGATGATCGGGTTGGTCCCCGTGAAATAGCTATAACTCCAGCCTATGAACTTGGTGGTAGCACACACAAAATGTTGTTGTTTCATTCTAAATTTTCAATTGTAAATTCGGCAAGCAGCTGCCTTAAACTGTGAGTATAAAATTTCATACAAAAACCTCCTTATATTTTCACAACTTTTTTAGATGTTTCTGGACTGGAGTGGCCTACTTCCCAATGAGATATTTAGTGGTAAATATTTTGAAAACTTGTTAGTGATGTCTAATATTTTTTTCTCTTTTAGGTTGACTCAACACTGCAGCAGCCGCGCCAGGTGTCCGCAACAACATTTTCATATCGAGATTCCCTGCGAAACTCGATGTGGAAACAAAAAGGTAGCCTGGATGCGAAAACGGAAAAATGATTTTGTTTGCCGCTCCCCGAGTCATAGCACTGTTTTTAATGTGGGGAAGTTAACCCACGCTTTAAAGCCGGACCAATGGTGTTTATTGGATTTGTTTGTTGCCTACCCCATTTAAAGTATGTTTTTTTTTTTTTATTTTGATTGCAGGAAAAGAATCTTAAGGAAGCCCAGTGATGTTTACGTGGTATTGAATACCAAGGAGAAGATGGTACCAACAAATTTACTTGTGAATGTATATTTATTTAGTGTTTTGGTCATGTACCTTTTTTTTATATGCGTTTACGTTTTTTTCAGGTGCCACTATAAATGATAAATTGTGCAGGAAATAGAAAAATTTATTTTACTACCGCGTACCACAATGCGGTGGGGGATCGTCTAAATCGAGAGACTATAGAAAAACGACTTCATACCTACAGGTGAGCATTACATAAATGTAGTTAAAAACAGCAAAATAAATTAGCTCAAACTACTCAGTGAAAAAAAATAAATAGATAAGGTAAAATTAAAATAAAATCAAGTAAAAATAGAATAAAAAGTAAAAAAAATTATCACAGTTTGCTAATTAGAAGAATTTAATTCTACTGGTCCTAAATCTAGCTCGCTAAAACAAAAGGGTAAATATCACAGTTAGACGTAATGCTAATATCACAGATGTTTACTTTATAAGAAATTATCACAGTTTATCAGTACTTTATAAGTTTTATAAAAATATCACAGTTTTTAAGTATAAAGGAAATAATTTAATAGATAGAAATATAAATAAATAAATAACACATAAGACAGTTGTTAGATTACATATAAATAAATATACCTATACTAAACAAACATATAACTATTTTTGATTTTGAAGATTGGCATGCAAGTACTTGGGGGTAAAAGTGTTTCGTGTTCTAATGCGTTATTCGGTAAAGTTATTGACGTTTATAAAAGTTTCCGAGTGGAAAACTATATAGCAAACCAAAATGGTTAAATAGCGCGCGATCCTATATTGGAAGTTGGAAAACCGAATATTTTCACTCTTCCTGTCAGAGGTATCGGTACCTCACTGTTTTAAATCTTTTGCATGAAATGTGCCTATCTTCTTCCCGGTTAAATCCTCCAATTGGTACATTTGGTTGCCCACTGGTTCCGTGATTCGGCATTTAAAGTATTTCGGAGATAGTTTAGCAGACAAGTAGTTTGATGAATCGCTTAAAATAAAGTTTCTTCGAAACACTTCTTGGCCGGGTATAAACTTTACGTTTTTCGTACGGATGTTATAAGTTTTCGCAGATCGTTTGTTCGCTTTGGCAATATTTTCTCGAATTTGATCACGTATACACTGCAATCGACTTTGTCGGGGAATAGTTAACAACTCGCAGTCATCTACCGCGTTCAATTTCTGAGATAGTTCATAACTACTACCATGCATCATCATATTAGTCCCGAATAAGGCATAGTATGGTGATACACCAGTAGAGCTATGAACGGAACTCCTCAACGCACACGCAATGTCACCAAGGTGAGCATCCCAATCTCGCTGATCGTTTTTGAGATACGATCTTATAGCAGCTAGCAACGAGCGGTTAACCCTCTCCGACGCGTTCGATTGCGGTGCATAGTTGGCTGTCTTGAAGTGTCGAATACCATACTTGGTTAGTAAATTTTGAAAATCCTTATCCAAAAATTGTTTTCCGTTATCCGAATGGATAATACTTGGCACTCCGAACTTGTCAAACACTTCTCTCTGCAAAAAATTTATAATGCTTGAAGAGTTTGCCTTTCTTAAGGCTTTAAGCAAAACAAACTTTGACAAATGGTCTAAAACAACGAAAACATAAGCTTTACCGGTTTTTGACCTTGGATAAGGCCCCAAAAAATCAACATACAATTTTTCAAATGGCCTATTACTACAATAAGACGTAACTATAGGTGGACGAGATATTTGGTTGGACGATTTACATTGTTTACATACACTACAATTAGATACATATTCGCGAACCTGAACAGTCATATTAGGCCAGTAAAAGTACTGCCTAATTTTGCTAAGGGTTTTTGCAATGCCACCGTGCGCGGCTTTAGGGGGATCATGTGCTCTACGTATAATTTCTTCTGTCAAACCCGATGGAACATAAAGAAGCCAAGCATGCTCTAGCATTGCTTCTTCACCTACTTTATTGAATGCTTTCTTGTAAACGTATCTACCTTCGACTTTGAGGTCAGGAAGTTCGTCTTGATTTCCAATCACGGTTTCTATGACGTCTAAGTATTCGGACGTTAGGAATTCGGGTGACTCTAAGTCAATTAACGGGGCTACATCGGCAATGACCAGGGAATCCAAATGTACCCGAGAAAGGGTATCCGGTACTACATTCTGGCTGCCTTTACGGTGCTGTATGTCAAAGGCATGAGACTGCAACGACAAACTCCACCTGGCGAGCTTACCACTCAGGTCCTTCATGCTCATTAGCCATTGAAGGCTGGAATGATCAGTAATGACGGTGAAGTTTATACCTTCCACATACGGCCTGCATTTCTTCACAGCCAGCACTGCAGCCATGCACTCCTTTTCGGTGACACTGTAGTTTCTCGGACTTTTAATAAATTTTTGGGAGAAGTACGCGATCGGAACTTCCTCTTCTTCCTCGTTCTTCTGGAACAGTACAGCACCGATTCAAACGTCCGAAGCGTTACATTGGATGTAAAATCTTTTTGTAAACTCCGGGCGCGATAGAACCGGCGCCGAGATCAACGCCTCCTTCAGATTTTCGAAAGCCATCAGCGCTTCATCTGTCATCATACATTTTTCGCTCCTCTTCTTCAGCAAATCAGTCAAGGGTGCAGTCAGGGTTGAGAAATTCTTTATGAATTTACGATACCACCCTGCTAAACCAAGCAACCTCCAAACTTGCCTTGGGGTTTTGGGGATTGTAAAGTCCACAATCGCTTCCACCTTAGCAGGATTAGTTTTGAACTCCCCACCACCAACTATGAAGCCCAAGTACTTCAGCTCTTTGAAGCAAAATTTGGATTTCTTCATGTTGATGGTGAGATTAGCTCTGCGTAAGCAGTTGGCTACTTCGCTTAACAAGGCAATATGCGTCTCGAAATCCGGTGCCATGATAAGCAAATTATCGAGATACACGAAAACACGCTCCCTGAGTCGTGCAGGAATCACCTTGTCCATCAGCTGGCTCAACCGCTGGGCTGCATTACACAACCCAAACGGCATCACGGTGAACTGGTACAAGGGTCTCCCCGGTACCGCAAAGGCAGTCTTTTCTCTACTCTGTAGCTATAGCGGTATTTGCCAAAATGCTTCTTTTAGATCGATACTACTCATGTAGATCGCATCCGGAAATCGGCTGGTTAGTCCCTCGATATGGGGGAGAGGGTTAGCGTTCTTCTTCGTCACTGAATTCACCTTGCGAGAATCCAGACAAAGTCGATTCTTGCCTGGTTTTCGCAAGAGAACCACTGGCGAACACCACGGGCTTTCGCTCTCCTCGATAACGCCAAGACTCAACATCCGATCAAGATCTTCGTACAGAATGGCTTGTATCGCTGGAGATACAGGGTAGTGACGCTGCTTTACAGGAAGAGCATCTCCTGTATCGATGACGTGCTCCATTAACGTCGTCTTTCCAAGACCATCACGTTCAAAACATAAAAATTTCTCTCTGACTGCATCCAGTCTGGCCTGCTGATCAGAGTTCAACTGATGGGAATCCGAAAAATCTGAAGGGTTGTCAATCGAAATGCTACTTATAATGCTTGGGGCTAACTGGAAAGCTCTCCAAAAATCAACCCCAAGGTAGATTTCTTGGTCCAAATTTGGAACGAGAAAGAAAGTAAGCCCTTCTTCTTTGCCCTTATACTGGACCCTAATTTCAACCTTGCCCACTATCGACTGACTTTTTCCGTCAGCTGTCCTAACTCCCGAAGAAAATGGTATCATTGGGCAGTGGAGCTCGTGGATTAATTGCATACAATTTTTGCCGAGAATGCTTACGCTTGCCCCACTGTCTAACAAACCTAGAACTTCTTTTTGACCTAACTTCATTTTGGCATAGGGTCTTGGATCCGAATCCAGGTTTAAAATAGTGGAAGAAATCTTAATTTTCGTTTCTCTCCTGGCTTTAAATCTTGCCCTAGTTTTTAAAATCTTTTTAGAGGGGGAATATATAGCACCGTTAAAAATTCTATTTCCAGCCCTATTGTATTCTTCTATTCTAACATGTAAAGGTTTTATAGGATGTACTTTTTTTGTTTCTGGGGCTGCTGGGTCGCACGCGATTCCCCCAGAATCTTCGTGTCCCCCGCTTGGTTTCCCGGACGACATCGTGGACGACATAATAGGCAAAACCGGTTCCACTCAGCTTCACAGTCATAATATGTATGACCCTGTACCTTACAGTTCCAGCATACCAGATTGGAAGCGTCCGCATACCTCCGAGGAGGATTTCTCGGACGAGCCCCACCGAACTGATAGGCGGCTAGTTGTTCGTCGGATGGCGGATTTTCTTCGTCGTACTCCAGCTCATTAACGCCGTATTTGACGGGAGGCTTACCAACGGCTTAGCTAAGTCACGATCTCTCCTCGGAAAGGCTACTTCTGCTTCTTTGCAAGCGGTCCTCAGCTGATCCAAGGAGTAGATTGGTTGTGGGTACACCAGCTTTCCGATTTTATCGTTGAGGTTTCTTTTCAGGATTCGCACCATTTCCACCTCCGGAATGGGCATTCGCAGCTCGAACCTCATTTTGTTGATGGCCGCAAAGAATTCCTCGCTACTCTCCCAGGAATTCTGCCTACGGTCCATAATCTCGCGGATGATCTCAAAATCGGTTTTGGTATTTTGATATTGCCGCAGTAACGCACCCTTCAAGGAAGGCCAGTCAAGATATTGCGTATCTTTCTGAAATTGCCAAAACCAGTCGCAGGCAGATCCTGAGAGGAATAGGTGGAAATCTCTCAAGACTTCGTTCCACGGACAGGCATACTGACTTTGAAGCCTTTCAAGGCGGAACACAAAGTCTTCGACAGTCAACGTAGAGGTAAGGCCATCAAATTTTAGACCCCATTTGTCAACTTTAATCGGCGCTTTGTATCCCGCAGGTGCAAATGGGCTCGTATAAGCGGGTTGATAGCCGTACGGATTCGGAGGATGGTACTGCACTCCTTGACTTCCAGGATATCCGAAATGAGCCTCGGGAGGTCTCTGCTGTTGGCATCTCGCAGGAGTTCTCCTTCGCTGCTGTTCCACTGGTACAAACGCACTCCTTGGTTCAGCTGTTGGATTTTGTCGCACTGGTTGCTGTACTGCAGGCACAGGATCATGCATCGGCAACGGGTGTCCTGTAACCTGGTTGTACGATGGGTAAGCAACTGAGTTGGCGGTTGCATTCGCTGGTGGATGGGCTGGTTGATTCGGTGGCGGAGCGGCTGGTTGATTCGATAGCGGAGCGGCTGGTTGGTTTGATGGCGGAGCGGCTGGTTGAGCGGTGCCAGCTAAATTTAAATCTTTAAAGAAATCGCTCAGCTGGTTTTGGATTTCATACTTCAAGGTATTAGTGACGTCATTTTGTATGGCCAGTTGACACGAAGAAATACTGTCCACTACGGCCGAATTGATATATGCTTTCAATTCCTCCGATAAGATTCTTTCTTTAATTCTAGGTGGCCGCTGAGCTAGACAATCCAAAATGTCCCTAGAACCTCCACGGTTGGTCACGTGAGTCGACGTTCGTGGTCTTGCTCCAAGCCCGCTACTCCCTGCTGCTTTTAACGTGTTGTCCAGTGTATCAGAAGCTTCTTGAAGGGAAACGTCGTCAGCTCCCCCGCTGAGATCGCTAAAAGACGGAGCAGAGATCGAATCAAGTGTCTCTTGTTGTTGAGAACCCGAAGCCCCAACACCGGAACTGCCTACAAGTTGGGACACAGATCGGATGTGCCTTTCGGAAATGAGAGGAGACCGCAGAACTTTTTGTTTGGAGGTATAATCTAACCCTTGTGTGCTTGCCCTAGTTGGTCTTGCGATTTCATACATTTCAGCATCTTGTATTAATTTTTGGACGCGATCTGCTTCTTCAACATCAGCCATGATTTCAAAAATAATCAACAAAAACAACAAAAGGAAAACGCTGAACAACAACAAAAACTATAAATCCAAGAAGTGGTGACCTTGGCTTTTAAATTTAACTTCTTCAATCGAAATTCGAAAACAAAAATTCAAAAAAAAACTATCCTTCAAAATTTAACGTAGATTTAACAAAAAAAACTTTAACTAACGGAAACGAAAATTGTTTTAATCTAAATTTCAAAAAAAATTAACAAAAAAAAATCAAAAAAAGGAAAATGGTCAAAAACAACGCCTAACAAAAAAAAATTTAAACAATTGTTATAATAAATAACAAATAATGATAATAGTAATAGTGTTAAGATAAAAAAATTAACTTTATGACTAACAAAAAAAAGAAAAAAATGTAATTTATAAAAATTGAGAGAAAAAAAAGAAAACAAAAGTTGTAACACGACAACAATAAATATTAACAAAAAGAACTTGTAACCAAAAATTAAATGAAGTTATTTATCAACGAAAACTTGAGATAAATAAAGAAAAGAAAAAAGAAAAAAAAACGATATTTTATATTTAACAAAAAAAAAAATGGTGAAGTACAACAAAAAAACTATAAGATACAAGAAAAATAAGATTCTAACAAAGAACAAAAACGTAACTCCTATTTTAAATCTTTTCAAATTTAAAGTAATTTTTTTTTTCTGAAAAAAAGAACTTAAATCAAAAAAAATAAGAGTTCCTAACCTAGTATTTTCGAAATTTAATTTAAAAAAAACTAAACTTGAAAAAACTTATTTATTGAACAAAAAAACGTATTCCAAAAACGAAAATTAACACCTAACAAGAAAATTAATCAAAGCAAACTAAATAGATAGGTATATAACAAAAAAATTAACTTTGAAGAAAAAAAAATTAAGAATATATGTATATATTTTTTTTAACGGTTTTGTAAACATAAGCATACGGGGTGCTTCAAGCAGCTGTCTCGGTGGTTTCTTGTCGATATGGTATGATCCTACTACCGATATCACTAAATCAAAAAAGACATCAGACAGACGAACAAACTCCCTTGAAGTGTCAATTTGTAATTGGGAAAAACTAATTAAAACACTAACAAATTACATTACAAAGTTTTTCCTCTCCGTTCCCGCGATTCTAGACAGTCTCTAGGACCTTGCTAGAAGACATGAAACAGAGATTGAAACTTACAAAAATATTGGACTGGTGCGTCGGACTACACGTCACGCACTGACACCAGATCCAAATAGTTGTACAGGACTTAGGGATTTGAAAATTGAAATTCGAAATTTGAAAAGTAAAAAAGAAAAAGGATGGGAATAGGATAAACGATACCTAGGAAGTTATCTGGCGCTGTTGTGAGCTCACGGAAACTCGTCGCAATACACATAAGTTCGTCCGAGACCTTCTTGATGCAGACATACGATGTTTTCGAGACCTCACCACAACCTCAGAATAACTAACAACATATAATAACCGCAGTCACTGTGAATTTCCAAATTCTCGTCGCAATTTATCTAGGTCTGTCCGAGACTTTCCTGATAAAGACTTACGAGATTTAAAAATTCACAGTAAGTTTGGTTTTGGACTATCACAACATAATCAAACTGAAACAAAGACATCAAAGACCTCAGCTGATACTCTTAACAACGAAAGTTGCTAATCGTAGCAGCCTTGGCTTTACTTAACATTGGACTAGACGTACCAACTACGTTGGGCGCCATTTTGTTGCGAGGCAAGAGGAGGGGAGCGTCGGTAAGGTGGAGAGGAAGGAATTCGGATGAGGTATAATATTGGGAAAAGGAAATTTTTGAAAAGGAAGGTATTATAGGAATGTTAAGATCCAGGGACGTGGCCTGCTTTCGGTGCTCAGCATTAGCTCGTCGGACGGGGGGGAACTTGACCCCGAAACTTAACCTCACCTGCGAACAAAAACATAAATCAGGCCGAGAGAGAAATTCCGAAAAAAATCAACATAATTAAAGGACATCGGACGGACGAAATCACCACTTCAAGGGCACTGCGGATGTTGTTGCAGTGAGGCCATTACCCACCCAACCATGAGAATCCTTGGCCATTTTCTGGATTCCCCCAAAGACGGCGGATGATCGGGTTCAGATCATCCCATCTTCACCGAAAGAGTTTTAGCTGCCGTCCGCACCCCTGAAAATCGACCACTAAACAATCATGTTTTGGTTCTTACCAAAACAGAAAAAAGAATCTTGATTGCTTTAACATTAATTTTATGTTTATTTTATAGTCAAGAAACAATATTGTATGTATATGAGTATTTTATCTTAAAAAAAATGGAACTGTTATACTAGTGTATAAACAAAAAAAAACAAAAAGTACAAAATAAAACAAAATTTTAACAGAGCAAAAAAATACGATCGGCGACGAAGATAATTTATGTAAGGCGGTACAAAAACAGGTAAATCAAAATATGACCAGAGGGGTGCACTAACTGACCTACCTCTAAAGAGCTCTGTGGAGGAGTATGTAGAGGGATTTGTCCAAAAAGACGTAGAAAACAAACAAAAATCACAAAAAAAACCTTCCTCGGTCGCTTACAAGAAAAAATACCTAATTTTTAATCGATCTTAACTCAGTTTAAGAATTTTAAATTTTAAATATAAATGAATAAATAAATAAATTAAATAAATAAGTAAAGTAAATATATGAATTAAATTAATCTTTAAAAAGTTATGCTGCTTAACTGTGGAAAAAAAAATGTTTTTTTTTCTTTTTATATATACCCTCTTTTTAGAATAGGTAATGCTTTATTCAGGTATTTCAAATAAGGTTTTCTTCGAACCTCCTTTTTTCTCGTTTTTTTCTTTTTTTTTTTTATATAGATTAATTGAAAAAAAGAATCGTTGACTCACTCTGATTTTTTTTCAGATATCAATTTAAAACAAAACCTGGTGTTGCGGCTAATTACGGATGCTCCAGGGGTGAGGGGGGCCAAGGGTGCTCCGGACCTCGGGAGCCCTATATAGTCAGCCGGCACTCTCAGTGGGTGGCTATCTTGAAGCCTCCAAAATTTCAATGAAACTCCTCCGCAATAAAAACAGTCGGCGGCCCAGCCTTTGGTTAAGACTTTTGGGGACCGCCGATAACTTTTTAAAATTTAAATATTTTCTCACATAAAAGGCTACAATATATTTTTTTTTCAACTCACCACTGCTTGTTTTATTTCAAATAAAAAAAATTCTTAAGGAGTTTTCCGTTCCCTATTCGCTGGAATCTTTATCTTTTTTTTCAATTTTTCTGTTTAAAGCCTAGTATTCACATCGCGCTAAAATTTATCTTCCATACAAATTTCCTCCAAAGATAAATTTTAGCTTGGATTTTTAGCTGAGTAGTACTCACTTCAAGCTAAATTCCTGCTGTCAGCCCAACGGCTAAGAAAAAAAGTCTCCACAAAAATTTAGCTTGCGAAATAATGTAAAACACATTATTTCACGAGATAAATTCTGACAGTTGTCATTTTGAGTTCGAAAAATAAAAATGGAAGTAACAGGAAGAAAACAAAATCGCCTTCTATTTACCATCAGATATCGAGTTGGACAAAAAAAGTAATGATTTCGGCCTAAGTGAAGCCGTAAAAATGTATTTAAAACAAATTATCCAATTTGGACATATCATCGTGTATAATCGAACGTGTCGTGGCTATGCCTGAAACTTGTGACTACATTTACTTTGGTATTTGCTTCTCAATGATTCCATCTTTCTGTCGTTTATGTGAGGTGATTTAATGACCAATTTCAAAACAACCAAGTTTAGTTCTTTTATGTGTTCTTTTTTGTTTTTAGAAAACTATTTTCGTCAAAACACTGATATAGACTATTTGTATATTCCGATGCTTCTGTGGATGTTGTAATTTCTGCAGCCTTCCTATTAACACTTCTTTTATTGACATTTTAAGTGTGGAATGGAATGATAACGACGACAGAGAATACTGGCGGTATTGGAGTGGGCATTTACCTTGAGACGGCAGCGGTAATCGATGAACAAATACTTGGTCTTAATAGTCATGATTACG
Source organism: Platycheirus albimanus (assembly GCA_916050605.2). Taxonomy (NCBI): domain Eukaryota; kingdom Metazoa; phylum Arthropoda; class Insecta; order Diptera; family Syrphidae; genus Platycheirus; species Platycheirus albimanus. Next base: position 169,371,749 of record OU696696.1, on the reverse strand, counting down.
AGAAGGCCAAACCAAAAAGCTTTAGCGATGAGTTCCTCAGCGATAGCAATTCTCTAGTAATTCATTTTTATATTATTTTTAGTGCACCTACAAAGTACTTTCAACAACACCTACTAGCAGCAGGCATTACAAAAGCAGATTAACCAAATCCCTGGAGCCCTGCAGTCAGTTTTATCAACAGCCAAGAAGATATTTGAACAAGAAATTCAAATGAAACTGAAATAAGCGTGACACCATAAATGGGCTCACACTGGCATTGTCGCTCTAACTGGGAATTTCCAGAGTTTTGCCGGGAGGTTAGAAGAGATGGGGTTGACAACATTTCTCTAGTCTTCGTGCTATTCAAGCTGCGCGTCATCGAATGTATTTTGAGAGATGACTTTGCTACTAAGATGCCTTCTTAGCCCATAGAAACAATGATCGACAAGAGTGATTTTTCGCCGGTGTTAACAATTCTAAAGTCAAAATTTATCAACTTTTTAACACACAAAAATGGATTATTTGTTTGATACAGTCATGATTATTAAGGAAATAAATATACACTAAGTAAAAATAAAATAAGTTGTTATTTGGCGTATTATATCGTGGTGGCGGGTAGGGTCTTGGCATCAAGGGAACCGTCATTGGGAAGGGTGGCCTCATCATATAAGGAAACCTTGGTGGCGAGTTCATCATTGGGAGTCCCCACGTTGTGGACGCGATCTATAAACATAATATTATCTTTTTTTAAGTTGTAGGGAAAACTTTCTTGCCCTCCAATTACAAATAATGTTTGTAACATTAAAAATGAATCCACATTTAGAATCCACCCCGACGAACGCATTCCACTTCTCTCGGAACCCATTCGGTCTCCATTTTGAAAAGAGAATTTCTGAGACATGCGCAATCTGCCATTCCAATGGAAGAATAATTTTTGAGCGATAGGTGACTAGAAGTTGTCGCCATGGATTTCTTTTTGCTTGGCTTACACACAAAACTGCGTATGATGCGGTTTACACTGTAGCCTCCAGAATGAGAGGCTTACACCAACGAAAATGCATAATCAACAAAAATTTCGGAGTGACAGACAAATGTCGATTTGCCAAGTCCATTTCTAGCTGAAACACAAGATCTTTCTGACTGACATAATCGGATATTACATTCCTAATTGACATGAGCAATTATCTGTCAAATACTTAAGGAGTAATCTCAGAGTCCTAAAGTAGATTTCACTTTGACAGCTAGTGCGCAAGACGAGAACGAAGAATAACGTGAGTACTGATGACGTCATCAGTGACACAAATTTCATCCTCTGTCCTGATATCTACTGCCCAACAGACATCACTACTGAAGTCCTTTTCTTTTTATAAATGGTCACTTGACAATAGGCAAAATCAGTTTGGCGTTTGATACTGCCGAGTGCAGATCATGAATAAATGACAGAAGTGATCATGCCGTTATTGTAATAATCTGTTGATACTGTCATCTACCATAAACAAATCGGCACCGCCTGGTCAAAATAATTTGTTCATCCAAGGTGAGATTATTCACAGAATGGAAACTATGACATTTCCCCTGTCAAACTTGTCAAATTATTAAATACCCAGTCAGAACAATTACCATTGGTGTCACTTATCATGATTACTCAGAAATGCGTATATTGCGAACCAATATATCGTTATGACACGATTCCCTATGAGAACGTATTCAAAATTTAGAATACTATGCATAATAATATCTTTTGGTCAAGTTTACCTCACATCATTATGCAGAACACCGAAATCCGCCAAGTGTAAACAGGCCTTGTAAACCCACAATCGCAAACCATCTCTGACGTCACTAACACACAGAGTTGTAGAATAGTAGAAATTTCAGGGCGTTGGCTGATTGGATAAATAGGAATATTTTCCAGGAAGCCAGACAGAAACTCCATTTTGAAGAAGACCACCGCCCGAAGTACAAGTCCGTAGCCGAACGCTTAAGTAAATCTTTTTTTTTACTAAGTGTTCGCCATTATTTCATCATCCGATGGGAGAATAATCTAATTGCTGGTGCAATTGATTATTCATCCCCAATCAAACCTATAATTAACATTATTTAATCCAGGTAAGTTAATTTCTTCTCGTCCAATCGCATATCCGAGCAGAGGAAATTTAATTTCTTCGTTTCGGAATGTGATTGACTACAAACCATGTGGCTGTCGGTTGATTAACCATGAAATTGTTCCACTCAATATAGGATTTATCGACACCAGGGATTAAGGAACGGAATTTACACGACCGAGAGCTGAAGAAGACACGGATTGAAGGAATTTCCTTTGACATCTACGGATGGAGTCGCTGCATTAAGACGATAGTTCTATGGCCACTTCGGTCCATTATATTTAACATTATTCAGTTGTGTCCTGACCACCTAAATCAATATACGAAGATTCAAGTGAATTGTGTTTTTTGTGTGATCCGGAACCAAAAGTTTGCTCGAAAGCAACATTCTGTTGCCGAAGAAGGGGGCATTCAGATGCTAGCCCCTCGCTACTCCAAGGTTATTAGACCTATTGATTAATCCGTGCGGGCTGATATCATACTTGCGTCACCGTGGCGTTGATCCTGTAAAGAGGTAACACCGGTCAGGTAGATCCCGGAGCAAGTGCCCATGGAATGACTGAGCTAGTTGTGGCATGGGTGCTGCCGGCCAACGCGACGGTCGATCTCGGCCACAGCCTTACGTTGTCGCATGCCGTCCTTACCGTTTACTTTTAACGAGTAGTCGGCGAGGAAGGGGGCGTTGCCGACATAAGGTTGCTTCCATCCCAATTCACGTCAAATCGAACTGATGATATCTAAAGTCGCAGACACTATCTGGAGCTAAACCTCTGGGAAAGATGATGACATGATAATAAAGGTAGTCTTGCAAGTTTAGGTTCATCAATGGGATATGAGTAAGGTTATGGTTTACAGGTGTAGGCTATTGAGTAACATGACTGCGAGCGGAACACCTAGTACTCGCGGCGGATAGACGGGAATATGTCATCAGGTACCCTCTAGGCTGTTCTACGGTGTTTAATAGTCAGTACCTATGGTAGGCTGATGGATAGTTCTCGTTTCTGTGAAAGGGATGGATGAAGGTTATTATTCTTCTTTTGGGATTTTCTTGGGAACTGGGAGAGGAGTAGAGAGAGCGGGAGGCTACCACTTTGAGGTGTAAGTATGTCACAGATATAGGGGCATTGGATACATCGATGAACGAGCAATGGATGACAGGGTTGCTGTTCCTTGGTATAAAAGCCAAGGTATATGAGTTGCCTATCTCTTTCTATTCCCTCTTGGGTTCGGGTTATTATCAGGCATCGGGTTTAGATCTTGAATATCTATAGGGTGTTTGGGTGAAGAGACTGAGTGGCTGTTGGTGATTCGAATTCCATGCTGTTTTCCGTTTGCACCTTCTCATTAACATGGACGTTACAGATGGCTCGGGGGCAGGGTTACTATCAGTTGTCTCACGGATCCTGTTTAGGCGTTGGAGAAGATGGAGAGCAGTGTGTCAGTAAATTCCCTCCATGGTTTAAATTCTCAATAAAGGTAATAAAAAAATAATAATAATAATTTTCTCATCGTTACAGATGGCGCCCAACGTGCGGCCCGAATTAGCTTGAGAAAACCCGATTAGAATTGATTTAGCTTAGGTCGATCCAGAGTAACCTAGTTTGAAGTTAGAAATTTTTCAGATTTCCAAAATTTTTTTTTTGATTTTCCTTTTTATCGAAGTATAGTTTGTATATTATTCAGGTTTCTTGGATAGAGGAACAACATCGAGAGTAGCGGAACAGGCACTATTTTGTCCAGTGATTTGGTGAAGTTTTTCCTGAATCAGTCTGTTGCATTAGGTCTACCCGTTTCTTCTCTACCTCTTATCACTTAGGTTCGTCTTCGATCTCTGTCCGGATTGAGCAGGAGTAGTTGCTTGATCGTCAGTTGCTGAGGTGTCGACAAAGTCCTGATAGTGAAGTCTGAGAACTGGAAGTGCAAGAGCAGTATGAGCAGGTCTTCTGACCGGTGGTTGGTGCTTATTGCCCGACGCACGTCAGCCTCAGAAGCTGGTCATTCACTCGAGCACGACCCATTTGATTCAACTACAAGTCGATTTATTTCCTTTAGCTGTTGTTCTAGCCATATAGTTGTTTTAGAAAGTTTCAGTCAGTTTTGAGATTCATCAGGATGTGATGATATTCAATGGGACTTGAAGCGTTAACCGGTAATTGGTGTCTTTATACCCGATGTACGTCTGCAGTTCCGCAAAGTCTCCGCTGCATATCTGATCAACTCTTTTGATTGTAAGAATTGTCTTTTCTTTTACATCCAGAATGCCGTAAAGTAACAAGACCACACACACTAAGATTTTCTTGACTATTTAACCTTTGTTTTTATTTTTTTGAGTCGGTCGTATAGATAATACAACCGCAACCACACACACAATGATCCAAGGAAAGGAGGGTTACCACCTCCCGAATCCTTTATGAGAAACCAGTTATATATAATTACAGATTATAATTTTTTTTTTTGAGACATAGTATAATTCAGTTTAGTATAGATTTCCGTATTTTGAGTTCCGTCAATTGAGCTGAGACGTAAACTTCTCAATTGATGTTTAGTTTTGGGATAGTGCCCACCATTTAGATATTTTTGAGAATTTTTTTTTGAGTTTTCCGTTAATCAAGTTGAGACGTAAACCTCTTGATTGGACGTGTAAGTTGGGGATAGTGCCCGCAATTATTTACAGATTATAGCTTTGGGATAGAGCCCACCAATATACAGTCTATAGTTTTTTTTTGGTTTTGTGAAATCTTGGGATAGAGCCCACCAATATTGAATATAGTTTAGACTTATAGATATCATAGCATTTAGTTAAGTATTGAACACGATTTAATTACTAATTTCTGATATTGAATTCTTCAGTTACAATTTAACATATATTATATTACCCGTTTAAGATTATATATAAGTTTTTACTTGATTATAAGATTACTGAAAACATTTTTGAATTATTGTTTCTGAAAGACGTTTAGTCTAGATATATTTACTCACCTTTATTATTAAGCACTCATTATTTAATAAGACATTTTTACCTTTTTTTTTTAATTGAACAAATATCCGTTGGAGGTTTCTGCTCACGGAATATTTTTAATATTTTTGAATTTTCCCTTGTTGATTTTATCAAATCAACCTTACTTACCTGAAGTAGTATCCGTATGAGGATTTCTCACGAACTACTTTAGATTCTTATACCCACCGGATTTACCTTTTTCTTGAATAGACGATTACTCGTTTGAGGAATTACTCACGAGATATTCGTCTTTTTCCGTACTCAGACTTACCTTTTTATTTTTATTGTTATATTTCTTGGTAGGAACTGTTCGAGGAATTTCTCACGGCCTACAGAACCTTTTTTTTTGATTTACTTACCCAAAGTTTATTCCGTCCGTTTACCTTCACGGTTGAATGACTGACCGAAGCCGTAGAAGAGCCATTAGAAGCACTTACCTGACTAAATATAAAGATTACGAAGTCATGGCTTCTACAGCTCCGAAACCCAAACCAGGTCGTACCCAAGACGATGTCGCAGAGAACATCTCCGAAGATGATGTCAGCCAAGCTGGAAGTCTACCTGGGGATGATGTTGGTAACAGGAGTATAGATGTAGACGAGGAAGAAGTGAGGAGAGCTGAAGAACAGCTACGCAAGGATGCTACTGACCACTCAGCGTACATACAAAGAGTAGTTTCCGCTACTATTGACCTACACAGGGTCGACGACAGGAAATTTATGGCGGAAGCGTTAGAGAAAAGTCACATGCGCTTACTTGACCAAGTAACCCAGCTACTCCAAAAGCGAACTGTGAAGGCAACCCAGCCTGCTGCTCCTTCCAAACCTATCGCCCCTCCTAAGTCATCTGTCCCTCCTAGATCAGTTGATCCCCTTGGCGTCACGTCAACTCAAAGGGCTACGCGACAAGTCAATTTAGCCGACACAGACACTCCACGTGTCACAAATACTTATATAGCTAATGGTCTAATTACCGCCAAAAATGTCCAGTCCGAGCATAGGCCTATAGATAATATCGATTTAGCAGATCGCTATACGCCACACTACGAACACGCTAGAGTGCCACCTTTGTCTGAGGTCAATCCAGCACAAATGCCTCTAGGTTCTAATCTAGATGAATTCTTGGAGCGGGTAAACGCTTTTAATTTTAACGACGAGTCATCTGTCTCGCCACCCAGACCACCGCCCTCGAATGCCACTTCTTCGAACCGTGTCCATCCATTCCACAAGTGGGGATTGAAGTTCGATGGAAAGAACATGTCTGTGGACGATTTCTTGTTCCGTCTAGGGTGTATTCGAAATAGCTACGGTGTGTCGTGGTACGAGATTACCGCAAATTTCTACCATTTCGTATCAGGATCAGTGGAATCCTGGTACTGGGTATATTTAAAAGGCAACCAACATACGACATGGGACGAGTTGAAGACTGCTTTGGTAGAACAATACCGCAGTCTAGAAAGCGATACCGAGCTCTTCAGAAAACTGTCCAATCGTAAGATGATGAATGGCGAGTCATTCAACGACTTTTTCGACGCCATTCAGCATCTGAATTCCAGGATGCGAGTTCCTAGACCGGAGAAGGAACTCGTTGAAATTATTAAAACTAATGTCCGTAGGCGCATGGGTGAATTACTCATAACCTACAGTCCGTCCAGTCTAAGGCAATTGGCCTACTACTGTCGAGCCATAGAGAAGGCTCAGTCTCAATACGAGAACGTCCGTCCGAATTTCGTGCCTAGTGCACAACGTCCACCTGCAAGGCGATTCGTTAACGAAATTGCGGGAGAACCTTGTCAGGATCTAACGGTAGCATTACCGGATACTAGTATAGAAGCGATTCAGAGGGATCGCAAACTGCAAAAATGCTGGAATTGTCAAGTTCTGGGCCACAATTTTCGCGATTGCGCGAAACCAATCGACAAAATTTTCTGTTTCCGATGTGGTCTACCAGAAGCTTACAGTCCGTCCTGTCCTAAATGTATAGCGGGAAACGAGAGGAGGAACAACCCAATAACCGAGGAGGTTCGCTCCGATTAGATAATCCCGGAAGTCAAGTGTCCAAGCCCAAAGAGCCTCTTGAACTTCCTAAAGTTAAGATTTTAAAACCTAATGAATTACCGAACAAAGATACAAATGATTGTAGAACAATCCCTATTATAAATATAGAAACCAAACCAGATACTAATTTGAATTTCAATGAAAACATTACAGAACCTTTATATCGTAAACCATTTCATGAAAGGTTGCGTAATTATAATGAAGTGCGAAGGAGAATAGTCACCTTCTCTGTTTTATCCAAACGGATACGTCGAGTAAGGGAACGCTTCCATCGGAAGCGGACTACTTACCGTAACATTGCGTCAGCTACAATAGGTCGAGAATCAAATGACCCGCGTCCTTATGTGACGGTCGGATTATTTGGTGACAACTTCCTAGGTCTTCTCGATTCAGGGGCCAGCATCAGTTGCTTAGGCACCAATATATTGCCCTATCTAAAAGACAAAAATGTTACGGTAAGGAAGGTAGAGACTACCGTGTCCACGGCCGATGGACAGAAGCAATCCATAGTGGGAGTGATCACTACATCGATCACATATAAAAATGTGACTAAGGGTATTGACTTGTATATCGTGCCATCTTTGAGCCAACGTCTATATTTAGGCGTTGACTTTTGGCAACAATTCAAAATCGCACCGAATGTAATTGCGGGTCTTTCAGGAATAGCGACCAGTGAGTCTGATGTTAGGTCCACAAACCAGATAAAGTTGAATGAAGAAGAGTCTTAACGACTAGAAAATGTTGTTCGTGGATTTCCTTCTTTCGCAGTCCATGGACTCGGGAAGACAAATCTAGTGCAACATTACATAGATACAGGCGATGCCGTACCTATAAAGCAGAGGTACTATCCCGTATCTCCGGCGATACAAACCCTTATGTATGCGGAGTTGGACCGCATGCTTTCGTTAGGAGTCATCGAGGAAAGTTCCAGCGCATGCAGTTCCCCAGTGGTGCTTGTACGCAAACCTGGTAAGAACCGATTGTGTCTGGACTTTCGGAAGGTGAACTCAGTAACCAAGAAAGATGCTCGTCCTATTGCGCATATTGAGGGGCTGCTGGCTCGTCTGACAGAGACACGTTACATTTCTAGCGTGGATCTGAAGGATGCGTTTTGGCAGATACCGCTGGAGCAAAGTTCGAGGGAAAAGACCGCTTTTACGGTACCTGGCCGACCACTGTACCAATTTAAGGTCATGCCCTTCGGTCTATGTAATGCATCACAAAGTTTGAGCTACCTGATGAGTCGCGTAATCCCATCAGGATTGCGAGATCAAGTATTCGTGTACTTGGATGATCTCTTGGTTATGTCTTAAGATTTCGACGAACACGTACAGACTCTGGAGATAGTCGGAAAGTGTTTGACGAATGCAGGACTGACGATTAACGTCGAGAAGTCAAAGTTTTGTTTTGATGAGCTTCACTATCTCGGTTATAAGGTCGGTCAGGGTTGTCTGAAAGCTGATCCTGACAAGATTACAGCAATCACTAACTTCCCGTTACCAACCACAACTCGCCAAGTCTGCCGATTTCTCGGTATGGCAGGTTGGTATCGGCGATTTGTTAAGGATTTCAGCACCCTAGCCGCACCCTTGACCGAGACACTGAAAAAGGGAAAAGTCTTCAAGCTCGGTCCAGAAGCTATTGAAGCATTCCTGTAAATCAAACAGGCTTTGACTTCAGCGCCTGTATTGGTCAATCCAGACTTCTCTAAAGAATTCATCATTCTCTGCGACGCATCCGCGACTGGCATCGGATGTGTACTCTGTCAGCGGGACGAATCCGGAGCGGAGCAGCCTATATACTACTTCTCCCGGAAACTGAATGCTGCAAAGAGAAACTATTCGGTGACAGAGCGCGAGTGCTTAGCAGCTTTTGAGGGTACCCAGAAGTTCAGATCGTACGTTGAGGGATACCATTTTCGCGTGATTACAGATCATTCCAACCTGAAATGGTTGATGACTATGAAGGATCCAACCGGAAGATTAGCGAGGTGGAGTATGCGACTCCAAGGTTTCGATTTTGTGGTGGAGCATCGGAAGGGAACATTAAATGTCATGCCAGACGCTCTATCCAGAGCTTATGAAGACGATGAGTTGACAGTGTCAGCTTTCCTTTCATGTCTTCCACAGATCGGTGCCTCGGAGGTACTCCACATCGATCTTGAGGATCCGTCCTTTAAGTCCGAAGGATATCTTGATATCATCAGTCATATCAGGAAGGAACAGGAATGTCTACCTGATCTCAAAGTGTCGGAAGGATATGTTTACAAACGCACTAAACATGCGGTTGGTAATCCCTTGGCGGATGATCTAACTTGGAAGCTGTGGGTCCCATCAGAGATGACTGAATCTTTAATCGCATTGGCCCATAATCCGCAGCGTGCTTCGCATGGTGGAGTGGTAAAGACTATATATCAGTTGAGAGATAGATTTTACAGGCCCGGTATGTACACACAGGTTAAACTTTACGTAGACAGGTGTGAGACATGTAAGACCAGTAAAGCAGCCAACATGACGTTACGAGCAGAGATGGGAGACAGTTTTGAAGTGGATAGACCGTTTCAACACTTATATGTCGACTTTCTCGGTCCGTATCCCAGGTCGAAATCTGGTAACGCTTACATCGCCATAGTGTTGGATCAGCTGACAAAGTTCGTCTTTATTAAAATATTACGCAAGGCAACAGCCGCGAGCGTGATAAAATTTGCTAGGAATATTTTTTACCGAAAACCAAAACCGAAAATACACGACCGCGATCCAATATAATATATATTATTTGAAACTAAACTATTAGGATTACCCGAATCCAAAACTAAAACGCGAATATATTTATTAAAAAGAATACACAAATGCACAGAGACGATGTGCAATACGAATTTGGAAATAACAATTGTAACGTCAAACGCCGCGCCGGTGTGTTTGATAGGAAAGATAAGAGAACGATCAAAATCAAAAAAAAAAAAAAATCCTCCTAGCCAGACAGCAAATGCAGTGCTGTCTCCCGTTAGCTCAGCTGGTAGTGGGTTCGATAAGAACAATTATGTTTATTAATTGCGCTCGATTAATAAAAAGAAACGATGAATTGAGATTATGTGAATATAGAGTACAGGGTGTACTCGATTTAAGTGGGCGCCAGGAAACTTTTATGGTAGTTTGCCTTACCAATACTAATCTGAAATAAGTCTTCAATATTAACAATATGAACACAAGAATTATTATTCCCAATGGGAAATTTGAACCTTTTATTGATTAGAAGTTAGTGGTCTGGGAAACCTTGGCAGAAGGCCTGGACGAAAACCCAGAGTCTTTTCAACAAAAAGAAAAATAGAACAATGATATTTCGAGGTAAGCAGAAGGCTTATTCTCGAAATAAAGAATAGGTTTTGGCAAAAATAAACAAAAGAAAACAATGTTTTGTGTCACGATGACACAAAGTAAAATCACAATGGTAATAGAATGTACAAAAGAAAAAGGTCACGAGTCCCACAATCTTGGGAGGAAAACGAAAGTTCAGCGAAGGCCTACACAACTAAATTTGTTTGCCCCACATAGGGTCACAAACAAAACGAATTAAAAACAAATTAAACAAACAATAGACAAGCTAAAATTTCTGGTCTCAACCAGACACAAAAATACTTAGCTTGATACAAATTTTCCAACAAGAATATCCTTCTTGAACGCTTCCAATATTTTCCTCAATAGTCTTTATTCCTTAACTCCAAGTTATCTTCTCGATTTCGATAAGTTTTTCACTTCTCTTTTTCAAAAAAATTCTTACTTCCAAATTAAAATTAAAAATTGAATCGTCATCCAAAACGGAGGCTTGGCTTGTCCACTTCGCCCCGACCATATAGCCATCCTCTTCGGATCTTTTGCGTGGTGGTGTTCTTGTCTCAGTCATGCAGCAGCATCTCGCCCATCTATGCAGAGACGTGCGACTGAGAGCGGTGATACAACCATTGCACGCGATCCTATGCGTTGAGGATGCGATCCTCGTAGGCTCAGTGGACGTGTTCAGTCGTAAAATGTCAATTATATTTTATTTTAAAAAGGCAAGTGAAAAACTACGACACAACGCGCAAAGTCCCCAGCCCAAACCGGCCCAAATTAATTATTTTAAGAAGAATATTCTTGTTGGAAAGAAACTTAACCATTTTCCAACTAAAATGGTGGAATTTATAAACAAGACAAATCTTTATTTTGTAGACCTTCGCGCAGAAAATATTAGAAAGGGAAAAACACATCATTGTGATTTTTCTTTGATGTCCGACACTTTATGGTGGGCACTCGGCCATACTACATTTATGTTGGTGTGATTATAGTTCACACATCGTTGGACATGAGTCATCTTCATGCCTTTCTGCTCTTTCGACCTTCTGTCGACAACTCGAAGATTTAGTGGCTCTTCCGCCTTTCGTAAAATAAGGTGGACCTCCTGTCCAACACCTCTGATGGAACCTAGATTGGTTACTTTTCCAAAATACTTAAAGAGCAGTCCTCTGGCTGATGGACCAGGTTTCTACTGCACTCTTTAGAGTATTTTGGAGCCGCAACAGGAAGGGATTAGGAAACAAAAGTTATTAGAGGAAATGGGTTGGCAAAACTTGTTGTGGTAAAATTTACCGCAACAAATCCCACCCCCACCTCCTAGGAAATGTACTTACAATTCATAAAAATTGTAATACATTTTCAAAGAGATGCTCGGGAAAGAAAAAGGTATAATTTTCCATCAAAAAAAAATTAAAACAAAGTAAATGTTAATTATAACTAACAAAAATTAAAAATCTAATAATCAAAGTAAAATGAAATTCAAATTCAAGAGCAGAAAAACAACAAAAAAAAATAATCAAGCTACGTTAATTTACTACTTTTTACAAAAAAAAAAAAAAATCAAGCTTTACTTTACAATTAAGTACTTTCGGATGCGTCGGTGTACGGTTTCAAATCCTTGACATTCCAAGTTCCGCGATCTTTATTATTATTATCTTCCAGCAAGTAAGTCCAAAGTGACAAACGCTTTTTAATTCTAAACGGACCGACAAACTTCGGTGCTAATTTCGCGGCGTAATAATTCGCGGCATCCGACAACGAAAAGTTTCTTCGCCACACAAGCTCGCCGGGGTGATATTGAACATCACGCCGACGAAGATTGTAGGCTTGTGCAGATCTCTTAGATGCTGCTTGCAATTTTTTTAAAATATCTACTCTAAGCTCTTTGAAACGATTCTCGATCTCGATCTGATCTTGAACCATTTCGGAGCTATCATCCACCAATGGTACTTCACGACCAGAAGTCACCATATCCCTTCCAAAATTCGCATAGTAAGGAGAAACTCCTAAAACCTCATGCTGTGACGTACGAATCGCGCACGCCACCTTCTGCAGCTGTGAATCCCACACTCTGTGGTTTTCAGCGACGTAAGCCCTCAACGTCGTCTTAATAATCTGATTTATCCTTTCCGCAGGATTCGCCTGCGGATGATAATGGGCTGTGAATTTTATTTCTGACGCGTACGCCTGGCAAAGCGTTTTCAGTTCCTTGGAACGGAACTGAGGACCGTTGTCACAGACGACAGCCTTCGGAATGCCAAAAAGAAGGAAGACGTTGTCTTCTAATTCCCTACAAATTGATTTGGCCGTAGCCGACCTCAGCGAAAAGAGTAGTGGAAACTTAGAAAAGTAATCCACTACCGGCAAAATATAAATAAAACCCCTACTCGACTTAGGAAGTGGACCTACCAGATCTATACAAATCATCTCCCATGGTGATTTGATTCCTACCCTCTCCGTCATCAAACCAGCTGGCTTATCATTCACCGGCTTTACCGGTTGGCAAACTTTACAATTCCTAACATATTGCCATTACTCTGGCGAAAGTTTTCCTAACACCCATGTGTCCTGCTAATGGACTATCATGGTTCTCCTGCAAAATACCTAATCTTTCATTTTTACCTATCACTCTCTTCCACTCCCGATTAGTTTCATGTACTACGACATGATTTGGCTTCACCAGTTTGAACAACTTCCCTTGTTCAACTCTCCAAGCTGGAAACCTTAGTGGATTGGCATTGACTGTTGAAATCATTTTAGCCACCCAAGGGTCTAAATCCTCATCTGAGATACCACCCAACTGTAGCACTCCTCGAGAAAGCATATCCGGAACTACATGCTCTTTGCCCTTGCGATGAATGATCTCAAAGTCAAACTGCTGTAACCTAATGGCCCAACGAGCCAACCTACCCTGTGGATCTTTAAGATTGCTTAACCATACCAAAGAATAGTGCTCCGTCACAACCGTAAACCGAACACCTTCGATATACGGGCGCAACTTCCCAATAGCCCAAAGTACAGCCAAGCATTCTTTTTCAGTGGTACTATAATTTCTTTCGTTTCTATTTAACGACCTACTAAGGTAACAGACAACCTTTTCTCCCTCATCAAAGTTCTGTGAAAGAACCGCACCAATACCATAATCTGACGCGTCTGTTTGAACGACAAATGGTCGTTTGAAATCTGGGCAAGTGAGTTTAGGTGCTGTCACCAAATACTCCTTTGCCTTTCTAAAACTATCCTCACATTCCTGACTCCAAATGAACTTTTTATTCTTTTTCAGCAAATCTGACAAGGGCCTAAGTAATTCTGCAAAATTTGGTACAAAACGACGGTACCACGAAACTGTCCCTATTAAACTCCTAACTTCTTTAATATTTTTCGGTGCTGGAATCCTAACCATGCTTTCCACTTTTTCTGGATCTACATGTAACCCATTTCGATCCACTATATAACCTAAAAATTTAAGAGAGGGCATGCAGAAGTTGCATTTTTCCCTACTCACTTTTAATCCTGCCTCACTCAACCTTTTCATCACCTCATTCAGAATTTCAAGATGTTTCTCGAAAGTTTCTGAAATGATGATGATGTCGTCTAAATAGACGAAGACGAATGGCTCCAGGTCGGCACCCAAAACTGTGTCGATAAACCTCTGCCAAGTCGCCGGTGAGTTATGCAGACCGAAAGGCATTCTCCTAAACTGAAACAGACCCCTCCCAGGTACCGTAAAAGCAGTAAAGGGCTTAGATTCTTCCTCCATAGGTATCTGCCAATACGCTGACTTGATATCTAAAGAAGACAAGAACTTAGCACCCCGAAGCCTATCTAAAATTGAATTAATATATGGAAGTGGATAAGCATCCCTATCAGTATTCTTCTTAAGCTTCCTATAATCCACACAGAATCTATAGGAGCCGTCTTTCTTTTTAACTAAAAGTATTGGAGACGACCAAGCACTTGTCGATCTCTCAATAACTCCTGCCTCTAACATCTCATTTAATTCCCTATCAATATGTTCCTGCATTGCCGGGGAAACCGGATAATATCGTTGTTTTATCGGTTCCGCCGACGTCCTAATTTTGTGCTTAACTAATGTTGTACACCCTAAGCCTTCAGGCATTTTCCTAAGAGATTCTCCTATAAACTCTTCTAATGTTTTAATTTCCCTAACACTCAACTCTGATCGTTCTGTAATAGAACAAATCGAAACAGGACTGTCCTGCTCCGAAAAAGTCCACATCCGTGACCTTAAATCCGGGACGATACCCGACAGCGCCCAAAAAACTGCGCCGAGAATCACCGTATGTGGCAGAGAAGGGATGACCAAACAGTCAACTAATACTGCCCTATCCTCAACTATAATTGGAAGAGAGATCACTCCTAAAACTTCAACTCTTGTTCCATCTGCCAAACACACGCAGTGAACAGAGTCTTTTTTCAAAGAAAGCCCTAAATTTCCTATCATTAACCAGGCATCCCTACCTATTATGGTTCTAGAAGCACCTGAATCTAATAAACCTAAAAATTTAGAACCATAAACACTAACACTCAAAAATGGTCTCCTATCACTACCGTTTGCCTCGAGAGTAAACCCTAAATTAATTAAATCCGCCGACTGGTTACCAGCAGGCAACCCTGTCAACGTCTTCGGACCTCCCGCCCTGCTGGCGCAGCAGTCCGTTGCCCATTTCCCGAACACTTTCTACAATTTTGTCTAGAGACGCCTGCAGCGCCACAACCAAAACAACGCCTAGGAGCAGAACACCTATTTGCAAAATGGCCTGATCCATTACAATTAAAACACCTAACTGTAGAAGAAGATCGGGGTTGGTTTGAAGTTTGGGCCTGATGAGAATTTGGATTGTTGTCCGAAACAACCGAAACTTCCGAAGAATCGAAACCTACGTATGCCAGATCCGGCGCTAGCAAAGTCCTATTATTCCTTACACTAGGTGGTGGAACATACGCTTCCACATTCGCCCTAACCGCTTCTAAATTCCTACCTAATGCAACCAAATCCGAAACGCAACTTGGCTTAGCCAAACCAAGTTGAGTTTGGTAGAAAGGTGTCAAGTTCCTTTGAATCATTGACAGCTTCCTACCCTCTGAGATTTGATCGGTTAACCTACCAAACAAATTCTGCATTGTCGCCACATAGACTCCGATGGATTCATCTTTGCCTTGTTTACGACGCCTAATCTCATCGAGAAGCTGATCATCATAGTTCGGTGGCAAGAATTCAAGTTTCAACTCCCTGACAAGTTCTTGCCACGAACCAACCGAAATCCTAATCGCCCTAAACCAAATTAAAGCTTTTCCTACGAAAAGCTCGACCGCTGCCTTAAAAAGTTGGTTTTCTGAAACCCCCCTAGCCTGTCTCAACTCCTCAACTCTTTCTAGGAATGAGTTCACTGAGGCACCACAGCGCTCCCCAGTGAACTTCACATCCCACTTTGCCAAGTTCTGAAACTTTTCTGCATTTACTACCACCTGTTCTACTGTGGTGTTAACTTGCCCACTAATATCCCTACTCCTACTGTCTGCCTCTCCTATACCAATTGGTGCACTGGCAGAAGTGATCACCGACTTACTCCTCCTATGTTCAACTTCCTGTTCTTTTTCCACTAAAATCTTCTTTTTCTGTGTAACTATCTCTACTTCCTCTTCTTCTTCCTCATCTTCCTCTTCTTCATCCTCATCATCCCCATCTAAATCTGCCAAGGCCATTATTAATTTATTTTTTAATCCTAGCCTACATTTCTCCTGCAACTCATTCTTAGGGACCGACCTATCCATTCTCCTTAGCCCCCACTCAATCTTCGTTAAAATTTTCAAATACTCCTTCGAAGTTTCCGACTTCGGAAAAAAACAACAAAAAGAAAAATAGAACAATGATATTTCGAGGTAAGCAGAAGGCTTATTCTCGAAATAAAGAATAGGTTTTGGCAAAAATAAACAAAAGAAAACAATGTTTTGTGTCACGATGACACAAAGTAAAATCACAATGGTAATCGAATGTACAAAAGAAAAAGGTCACGAGTCCCACAATCTTGGGAGGAAAACGAAAGTTCAGCGAAGGCCTACACAACTAAATTTGTTTGCCCCACATAGGGTCACAAACAAAACGAATTAAAAACAAATTAAACAAACAATAGACAAGCTAAAATTTCTGGTCTCAACCAGACACAAAAATACTTAGCTTGATACAAATTTTCCAACAAGAATATCCTTCTTGAACGCTTCCAATATTTTCCTCAAGAGTCTTTATTCCTTAACTCCAAGTTATCTTCTCGATTTCGATAAGTTTTTCACTTCTCTTTTTCAAAAAAATTCTTACTTCCAAATTAAAATTAAAAATTGAATCGTCATCCAAAATGGAGGCTTGGCTTGTCCACTTCGCCCCGACCATATAGCCATCCTCTTCGGATCTTTTGCGTGGTGGTGTTCTTGTCTCAGTCATGCAGCAGCATCTCGCCCATCTATGCAGAGACGTGCGACTGAGAGCGGTGATACAACCATTGCACGCGATCCTATGCGTTGAGGATGCGATCCTCGTAGGCTCAGTGGACGTGTTCAGCCGTAAAATGTCAATTATATTTTATTTTAAAAAGGCAAGTGAAAAACTACGACACAACGCGCAAAGTCCCCAGCCCAAACCGGCCCAAATTAATTATTTTAAGAAGAATATTCTTGTTGGAAAGAAACTTAACCATTTTCCAACTAAAATGGTGGAATTTATAAACAAGACAAATCTTTATTTTGTAGACCTTCGCGCAGAAAATATTAGAAAGGGAAAAACACATCATTGTGATTTTTCTTTGATGTCCGACACTTTATGGTGGGCACTCGGCCATACTACATTTATGTTGGTGTGATTATAGTTCACACATCGTTGGACATGAGTCATCTTCATGCCTTTCTGCTCTTTCGACCTTCTGTCGACAACTCGAAGATTTAGTGGCTCTTCCGCCTTTCGTAAAATAAGGTGGACCTCCTGTCCAACACCTCTGATGGAACTTAGATTGGTTACTTTTCCAAAATACTTAAAGAGCAGTCCTCTGGCTGATGGACCAGGTTTCTACTGCACTCTTTAGAGTATTTTGGAGCCGCAACAGGAAGGGATTAGGAAACAAAAGTTATTAGAGGAAATGGGTTGGCAAAACTTGTTGTGGTAAAATTTACCGCAACAAATCCCACCCCCACCTCCTAGGAAATGTACTTACAATTCATAAAAATTGTAATACATTTTCAAAGAGATGCTCGGGAAAGAAAAAGGTATAATTTTCCATCAAAAAAAAATTAAAACAAAGTAAATGTTAATTATAACTAACAAAAATTAAAAATCTAATAATCAAAGTAAAATGAAATTCAAATTCAAGAGCAGAAAAACAACAAAAAAAAATAATCAAGCTACGTTACTTTACTACTTTTTACAAAAAAAAAAAAAATCAAGCTTTACTTTACAATTAAGTACTTTCGGATGCGTCGGTGTACGGTTTCAAATCCTTGACATTCCAAGTTCCGCGATCTTTATTATTATTATCTTCCAGCAAGTAAGTCCAAAGTGACAAACGCTTTTTAATTCTAAACGGACCGACAAACTTCGGTGCTAATTTCGCGGCGTAATAATTCGCGGCATCCGACAACGAAAAGTTTCTTCGCCACACAAGTTCGCCGGGGTGATATTGAACATCACGCCGACGAAGATTGTAGGCTTGTGCAGATCTCTTAGATGCTGCTTGCAATTTTTTTAAAATATCTACTCTAAGCTCTTTGAAACGATTCTCGATCTCGATCTGATCTTGAACCATTTCGGAGCTATCATCCACCAATGGTACTTCACGACCAGAAGTCACCATATCCCTTCCAAAATTCGCATAGTAAGGAGAAACTCCTAAAACCTCATGCTGTGACGTACGAATCGCGCACGCCACCTTCTGCAGCTGTGAATCCCACACTCTGTGGTTTTCAGCGACGTAAGCCCTCAACGTCGTCTTAATAATCTGATTTATCCTTTCCGCAGGATTCGCCTGCGGATGATAATGGGCTGTGAATTTTATTTCTGACGCGTACGCCTGGCAAAGCGTTTTCAGTTCCTTGGAACGGAACTGAGGACCGTTGTCACAGACGACAGCCTTCGGAATGCCAAAAAGAAGGAAGACGTTGTCTTCTAATTCCCTACAAATTGATTTGGCCGTAGCCGACCTCAGCGAAAAGAGTAGTGGAAACTTAGAAAAGTAATCCACTACCGGCAAAATATAAATAAAACCCCTACTCGACTTAGGAAGTGGACCTACCAGATCTATACAAATCATCTCCCATGGTGATTTGATTCCTACCCTCTCCGTCATCAAACCAGCTGGCTTATCATTCACCGGCTTTACCGGTTGGCAAACTTTACAATTCCTAACATATTGCCATTACTCTGGCGAAAGTTTTCCTAACACCCATGTGTCCTGCTAATGGACTATCATGGTTCTCCTGCAAAATACCTAATCTTTCATTTTTACCTATCACTCTCTTCCACTCCCGATTAGTTTCATGTACTACGACATGATTTGGCTTCACCAGTTTGAACAACTTCCCTTGTTCAACTCTCCAAGCTGGAAACCTTAGTGGATTGGCATTGACTGTTGAAATCATTTTAGCCACCCAAGGGTCTAAATCCTCATCTGAGATACCACCCAACTGTAGCACTCCTCGAGAAAGCATATCCGGAACTACATGCTCTTTGCCCTTGCGATGAATGATCTCAAAGTCAAACTGCTGTAACCTAATGGCCCAACGAGCCAACCTACCCTGTGGATCTTTAAGATTGCTTAACCATACCAAAGAATAGTGCTCCGTCACAACCGTAAACCGAACACCTTCGATATACGGGCGCAACTTCCCAATAGCCCAAAGTACAGCCAAGCATTCTTTTTCAGTGGTACTATAATTTCTTTCGTTTCTATTTAACGACCTACTAAGGTAACAGACAACCTTTTCTCCCTCATCAAAGTTCTGTGAAAGAACCGCACCAATACCATAATCTGACGCGTCTGTTTGAACGACAAATGGTCGTTTGAAATCTGGGCAAGTGAGTTTAGGTGCTGTCACCAAATACTCCTTTGCCTTTCTAAAACTATCCTCACATTCCTGACTCCAAATGAACTTTTTATTCTTTTTCAGCAAATCTGACAAGGGCCTAAGTAATTCTGCAAAATTTGGTACAAAACGACGGTACCACGAAACTGTCCCTATTAAACTCCTAACTTCTTTAATATTTTTCGGTGCTGGAATCCTAACCATGCTTTCCACTTTTTCTGGATCTACATGTAACCCATTTCGATCCACTATATAACCTAAAAATTTAAGAGAGGGCATGCAGAAGTTGCATTTTTCCCTACTCACTTTTAATCCTGCCTCACTCAACCTTTTCATCACCTCATTCAGAATTTCAAGATGTTTCTCGAAAGTTTCTGAAATGATGATGATGTCGTCTAAATAGACGAAGACGAATGGCTCCAGGTCGGCACCCAAAACTGTGTCGATAAACCTCTGCCAAGTCGCCGGTGAGTTATGCAGACCGAAAGGCATTCTCCTAAACTGAAACAGACCCCTCCCAGGTACCGTAAAAGCAGTAAAGGGCTTAGATTCTTCCTCCATAGGTATCTGCCAATACGCTGACTTGATATCTAAAGAAGACAAGAACTTAGCACCCCGAAGCCTATCTAAAATTGAATTAATATATGGAAGTGGATAAGCATCCCTATCAGTATTCTTCTTAAGCTTCCTATAATCCACACAGAATCTATAGGAGCCGTCTTTCTTTTTAACTAAAAGTATTGGAGACGACCAAGCACTTGTCGATCTCTCAATAACTCCTGCCTCTAACATCTCATTTAATTCCCTATCAATATGTTCCTGCATTGCCGGGGAAACCGGATAATATCGTTGTTTTATCGGTTCCGCCGACGTCCTAATTTTGTGCTTAACTAATGTTGTACACCCTAAGCCTTCAGGCATTTTCCTAAGAGATTCTCCTATAAACTCTTCTAATGTTTTAATTTCCCTAACACTCAACTCTGATCGTTCTGTAATAGAACAAATCGAAACAGGACTGTCCTGCTCCGAAAAAGTCCACATCCGTGACCTTAAATCCGGGACGATACCCGACAGCGCCCAAAAAACTGCGCCGAGAATCACCGTATGTGGCAGAGAAGGGATGACCAAACAGTCAACTAATACTGCCCTATCCTCAACTATAATTGGAAGAGAGATCACTCCTAAAACTTCAACTCTTGTTCCATCTGCCAAACACACGCAGTGAACAGAGTCTTTTTTCAAAGAAAGCCCTAAATTTCCTATCATTAACCAGGCATCCCTACCTATTATGGTTCTA
Source organism: Platycheirus albimanus (assembly GCA_916050605.2). NCBI lineage: Eukaryota > Metazoa > Arthropoda > Insecta > Diptera > Syrphidae > Platycheirus > Platycheirus albimanus. The sequence goes on along the minus strand of OU696696.1, from coordinate 169,350,900 downwards.
GAAGCACCTGAATCTAATAAACCTAAAAATTTAGAACCATAAACACTAACACTCAAAAATGGTCTCCTATCACTACCGTTTGCCTCGAGAGTAAACCCTAAATTAATTAAATCCGCCGACTGGTTACCAGCAGGCAACCCTGTCAACGTCTTCGGACCTCCCGCCCTGCTGGCGCAGCAGTCCGTTGCCCATTTCCCGAACACTTTCTACAATTTTGTCTAGAGACGCCTGCAGCGCCACAACCAAAACAACGCCTAGGAGCAGAACACCTATTTGCAAAATGGCCTGATCCATTACAATTAAAACACCTAACTGTAGAAGAAGATCGGGGTTGGTTTGAAGTTTGGGCCTGATGAGAATTTGGATTGTTGTCCGAAACAACCGAAACTTCCGAAGAATCGAAACCTACGTATGCCAGATCCGGCGCTAGCAAAGTCCTATTATTCCTTACACTAGGTGGTGGAACATACGCTTCCACATTCGCCCTAACCGCTTCTAAATTCCTACCTAATGCAACCAAATCCGAAACGCAACTTGGCTTAGCCAAACCAAGTTGAGTTTGGTAGAAAGGTGTCAAGTTCCTTTGAATCATTGACAGCTTCCTACCCTCTGAGATTTGATCGGTTAACCTACCAAACAAATTCTGCATTGTCGCCACATAGACTCCGATGGATTCATCTTTGCCTTGTTTACGACGCCTAATCTCATCGAGAAGCTGATCATCATAGTTCGGTGGCAAGAATTCAAGTTTCAACTCCCTGACAAGTTCTTGCCACGAACCAACCGAAATCCTAATCGCCCTAAACCAAATTAAAGCTTTTCCTACGAAAAGCTCGACCGCTGCCTTAAAAAGTTGGTTTTCTGAAACCCCCCTAGCCTGTCTCAACTCCTCAACTCTTTCTAGGAATGAGTTCACTGAGGCACCACAGCGCTCCCCAGTGAACTTCACATCCCACTTTGCCAAGTTCTGAAACTTTTCTGCATTTACTACCACCTGTTCTACTGTGGTGTTAACTTGCCCACTAATATCCCTACTCCTACTGTCTGCCTCTCCTATACCAATTGGTGCACTGGCAGAAGTGATCACCGACTTACTCCTCCTATGTTCAACTTCCTGTTCTTTTTCCACTAAAATCTTCTTTTTCTGTGTAACTATCTCTACTTCCTCTTCTTCTTCCTCATCTTCCTCTTCTTCATCCTCATCATCCCCATCTAAATCTGCCAAGGCCATTATTAATTTATTTTTTAATCCTAGCCTACATTTCTCCTGCAACTCATTCTTAGGGACCGACCTATCCATTCTCCTTAGCCCCCACTCAATCTTCGTTAAAATTTTCAAATACTCCTTCGAAGTTTCCGACTTCGGAAAAAAACAACAAAAAGAAAAATAGAACAATGATATTTCGAGGTAAGCAGAAGGCTTATTCTCGAAATAAAGAATAGGTTTTGGCAAAAATAAACAAAAGAAAACAATGTTTTGTGTCACGATGACACAAAGTAAAATCACAATGGTAATCGAATGTACAAAAGAAAAAGGTCACGAGTCCCACAATCTTGGGAGGAAAACGAAAGTTCAGCGAAGGCCTACACAACTAAATTTGTTTGCCCCACATAGGGTCACAAACAAAACGAATTAAAAACAAATTAAACAAACAATAGACAAGCTAAAATTTCTGGTCTCAACCAGACACAAAAATACTTAGCTTGATACAAATTTTCCAACAAGAATATCCTTCTTGAACGCTTCCAATATTTTCCTCAAGAGTCTTTATTCCTTAACTCCAAGTTATCTTCTCGATTTCGATAAGTTTTTCACTTCTCTTTTTCAAAAAAATTCTTACTTCCAAATTAAAATTAAAAATTGAATCGTCATCCAAAATGGAGGCTTGGCTTGTCCACTTCGCCCCGACCATATAGCCATCCTCTTCGGATCTTTTGCGTGGTGGTGTTCTTGTCTCAGTCATGCAGCAGCATCTCGCCCATCTATGCAGAGACGTGCGACTGAGAGCGGTGATACAACCATTGCACGCGATCCTATGCGTTGAGGATGCGATCCTCGTAGGCTCAGTGGACGTGTTCAGCCGTAAAATGTCAATTATATTTTATTTTAAAAAGGCAAGTGAAAAACTACGACACAACGCGCAAAGTCCCCAGCCCAAACCGGCCCAAATTAATTATTTTAAGAAGAATATTCTTGTTGGAAAGAAACTTAACCATTTTCCAACTAAAATGGTGGAATTTATAAACAAGACAAATCTTTATTTTGTAGACCTTCGCGCAGAAAATATTAGAAAGGGAAAAACACATCATTGTGATTTTTCTTTGATGTCCGACACTTTATGGTGGACACTCGGCCATACTACATTTATGTTGGTGTGATTATAGTTCACACATCGTTGGACATGAGTCATCTTCATGCCTTTCTGCTCTTTCGACCTTCTGTCGACAACTCGAAGATTTAGTGGCTCTTCCGCCTTTCGTAAAATAAGGTGGACCTCCTGTCCAACACCTCTGATGGAACTTAGATTGGTTACTTTTCCAAAATACTTAAAGAGCAGTCCTCTGGCTGATGGACCAGGTTTCTACTGCACTCTTTAGAGTATTTTGGAGCCGCAACAGGAAGGGATTAGGAAACAAAAGTTATTAGAGGAAATGGGTTGGCAAAACTTGTTGTGGTAAAATTTACCGCAACAAATCCCACCCCCACCTCCTAGGAAATGTACTTACAATTCATAAAAATTGTAATACATTTTCAAAGAGATGCTCGGGAAAGAAAAAGGTATAATTTTCCATCAAAAAAAAATTAAAACAAAGTAAATGTTAATTATAACTAACAAAAATTAAAAATCTAATAATCAAAGTAAAATGAAATTCAAATTCAAGAGCAGAAAAACAACAAAAAAAAATAATCAAGCTACGTTACTTTACTACTTTTTACAAAAAAAAAAAAAATCAAGCTTTACTTTACAATTAAGTACTTTCGGATGCGTCGGTGTACGGTTTCAAATCCTTGACATTCCAAGTTCCGCGATCTTTATTATTATTATCTTCCAGCAAGTAAGTCCAAAGTGACAAACGCTTTTTAATTCTAAACGGACCGACAAACTTCGGTGCTAATTTCGCGGCGTAATAATTCGCGGCATCCGACAACGAAAAGTTTCTTCGCCACACAAGTTCGCCGGGGTGATATTGAACATCACGCCGACGAAGATTGTAGGCTTGTGCAGATCTCTTAGATGCTGCTTGCAATTTTTTTAAAATATCTACTCTAAGCTCTTTGAAACGATTCTCGATCTCGATCTGATCTTGAACCATTTCGGAGCTATCATCCACCAATGGTACTTCACGACCAGAAGTCACCATATCCCTTCCAAAATTCGCATAGTAAGGAGAAACTCCTAAAACCTCATGCTGTGACGTACGAATCGCGCACGCCACCTTCTGCAGCTGTGAATCCCACACTCTGTGGTTTTCAGCGACGTAAGCCCTCAACGTCGTCTTAATAATCTGATTTATCCTTTCCGCAGGATTCGCCTGCGGATGATAATGGGCTGTGAATTTTATTTCTGACGCGTACGCCTGGCAAAGCGTTTTCAGTTCCTTGGAACGGAACTGAGGACCGTTGTCACAGACGACAGCCTTCGGAATGCCAAAAAGAAGGAAGACGTTGTCTTCTAATTCCCTACAAATTGATTTGGCCGTAGCCGACCTCAGCGAAAAGAGTAGTGGAAACTTAGAAAAGTAATCCACTACCGGCAAAATATAAATAAAACCCCTACTCGACTTAGGAAGTGGACCTACCAGATCTATACAAATCATCTCCCATGGTGATTTGATTCCTACCCTCTCCGTCATCAAACCAGCTGGCTTATCATTCACCGGCTTTACCGGTTGGCAAACTTTACAATTCCTAACATATTGCCATTACTCTGGCGAAAGTTTTCCTAACACCCATGTGTCCTGCTAATGGACTATCATGGTTCTCCTGCAAAATACCTAATCTTTCATTTTTACCTATCACTCTCTTCCACTCCCGATTAGTTTCATGTACTACGACATGATTTGGCTTCACCAGTTTGAACAACTTCCCTTGTTCAACTCTCCAAGCTGGAAACCTTAGTGGATTGGCATTGACTGTTGAAATCATTTTAGCCACCCAAGGGTCTAAATCCTCATCTGAGATACCACCCAACTGTAGCACTCCTCGAGAAAGCATATCCGGAACTACATGCTCTTTGCCCTTGCGATGAATGATCTCAAAGTCAAACTGCTGTAACCTAATGGCCCAACGAGCCAACCTACCCTGTGGATCTTTAAGATTGCTTAACCATACCAAAGAATAGTGCTCCGTCACAACCGTAAACCGAACACCTTCGATATACGGGCGCAACTTCCCAATAGCCCAAAGTACAGCCAAGCATTCTTTTTCAGTGGTACTATAATTTCTTTCGTTTCTATTTAACGACCTACTAAGGTAACAGACAACCTTTTCTCCCTCATCAAAGTTCTGTGAAAGAACCGCACCAATACCATAATCTGACGCGTCTGTTTGAACGACAAATGGTCGTTTGAAATCTGGGCAAGTGAGTTTAGGTGCTGTCACCAAATACTCCTTTGCCTTTCTAAAACTATCCTCACATTCCTGACTCCAAATGAACTTTTTATTCTTTTTCAGCAAATCTGACAAGGGCCTAAGTAATTCTGCAAAATTTGGTACAAAACGACGGTACCACGAAACTGTCCCTATTAAACTCCTAACTTCTTTAATATTTTTCGGTGCTGGAATCCTAACCATGCTTTCCACTTTTTCTGGATCTACATGTAACCCATTTCGATCCACTATATAACCTAAAAATTTAAGAGAGGGCATGCAGAAGTTGCATTTTTCCCTACTCACTTTTAATCCTGCCTCACTCAACCTTTTCATCACCTCATTCAGAATTTCAAGATGTTTCTCGAAAGTTTCTGAAATGATGATGATGTCGTCTAAATAGACGAAGACGAATGGCTCCAGGTCGGCACCCAAAACTGTGTCGATAAACCTCTGCCAAGTCGCCGGTGAGTTATGCAGACCGAAAGGCATTCTCCTAAACTGAAACAGACCCCTCCCAGGTACCGTAAAAGCAGTAAAGGGCTTAGATTCTTCCTCCATAGGTATCTGCCAATACGCTGACTTGATATCTAAAGAAGACAAGAACTTAGCACCCCGAAGCCTATCTAAAATTGAATTAATATATGGAAGTGGATAAGCATCCCTATCAGTATTCTTCTTAAGCTTCCTATAATCCACACAGAATCTATAGGAGCCGTCTTTCTTTTTAACTAAAAGTATTGGAGACGACCAAGCACTTGTCGATCTCTCAATAACTCCTGCCTCTAACATCTCATTTAATTCCCTATCAATATGTTCCTGCATTGCCGGGGAAACCGGATAATATCGTTGTTTTATCGGTTCCGCCGACGTCCTAATTTTGTGCTTAACTAATGTTGTACACCCTAAGCCTTCAGGCATTTTCCTAAGAGATTCTCCTATAAACTCTTCTAATGTTTTAATTTCCCTAACACTCAACTCTGATCGTTCTGTAATAGAACAAATCGAAACAGGACTGTCCTGCTCCGAAAAAGTCCACATCCGTGACCTTAAATCCGGGACGATACCCGACAGCGCCCAAAAAACTGCGCCGAGAATCACCGTATGTGGCAGAGAAGGGATGACCAAACAGTCAACTAATACTGCCCTATCCTCAACTATAATTGGAAGAGAGATCACTCCTAAAACTTCAACTCTTGTTCCATCTGCCAAACACACGCAGTGAACAGAGTCTTTTTTCAAAGAAAGCCCTAAATTTCCTATCATTAACCAGGCATCCCTACCTATTATGGTTCTAGAAGCACCTGAATCTAATAAACCTAAAAATTTAGAACCATAAACACTAACACTCAAAAATGGTCTCCTATCACTACCGTTTGCCTCGAGAGTAAACCCTAAATTAATTAAATCCGCCGACTGGTTACCAGCAGGCAACCCTGTCAACGTCTTCGGACCTCCCGCCCTGCTGGCGCAGCAGTCCGTTGCCCATTTCCCGAACACTTTCTACAATTTTGTCTAGAGACGCCTGCAGCGCCACAACCAAAACAACGCCTAGGAGCAGAACACCTATTTGCAAAATGGCCTGATCCATTACAATTAAAACACCTAACTGTAGAAGAAGATCGGGGTTGGTTTGAAGTTTGGGCCTGATGAGAATTTGGATTGTTGTCCGAAACAACCGAAACTTCCGAAGAATCGAAACCTACGTATGCCAGATCCGGCGCTAGCAAAGTCCTATTATTCCTTACACTAGGTGGTGGAACATACGCTTCCACATTCGCCCTAACCGCTTCTAAATTCCTACCTAATGCAACCAAATCCGAAACGCAACTTGGCTTAGCCAAACCAAGTTGAGTTTGGTAGAAAGGTGTCAAGTTCCTTTGAATCATTGACAGCTTCCTACCCTCTGAGATTTGATCGGTTAACCTACCAAACAAATTCTGCATTGTCGCCACATAGACTCCGATGGATTCATCTTTGCCTTGTTTACGACGCCTAATCTCATCGAGAAGCTGATCATCATAGTTCGGTGGCAAGAATTCAAGTTTCAACTCCCTGACAAGTTCTTGCCACGAACCAACCGAAATCCTAATCGCCCTAAACCAAATTAAAGCTTTTCCTACGAAAAGCTCGACCGCTGCCTTAAAAAGTTGGTTTTCTGAAACCCCCCTAGCCTGTCTCAACTCCTCAACTCTTTCTAGGAATGAGTTCACTGAGGCACCACAGCGCTCCCCAGTGAACTTCACATCCCACTTTGCCAAGTTCTGAAACTTTTCTGCATTTACTACCACCTGTTCTACTGTGGTGTTAACTTGCCCACTAATATCCCTACTCCTACTGTCTGCCTCTCCTATACCAATTGGTGCACTGGCAGAAGTGATCACCGACTTACTCCTCCTATGTTCAACTTCCTGTTCTTTTTCCACTAAAATCTTCTTTTTCTGTGTAACTATCTCTACTTCCTCTTCTTCATCCTCATCATCCCCATCTAAATCTGCCAAGGCCATTATTAATTTATTTTTTAATCCTAGCCTACATTTCTCCTGCAACTCATTCTTAGGGACCGACCTATCCATTCTCCTTAGCCCCCACTCAATCTTCGTTAAAATTTTCAAATACTCCTTCGAAGTTTCCGACTTCGGAAAAAAACAACAAAAAGAAAAATAGAACAATGATATTTCGAGGTAAGCAGAAGGCTTATTCTCGAAATAAAGAATAGGTTTTGGCAAAAATAAACAAAAGAAAACAATGTTTTGTGTCACGATGACACAAAGTAAAATCACAATGGTAATCGAATGTACAAAAGAAAAAGGTCACGAGTCCCACAATCTTGGGAGGAAAACGAAAGTTCAGCGAAGGCCTACACAACTAAATTTGTTTGCCCCACATAGGGTCACAAACAAAACGAATTAAAAACAAATTAAACAAACAATAGACAAGCTAAAATTTCTGGTCTCAACCAGACACAAAAATACTTAGCTTGATACAAATTTTCCAACAAGAATATCCTTCTTGAACGCTTCCAATATTTTCCTCAAGAGTCTTTATTCCTTAACTCCAAGTTATCTTCTCGATTTCGATAAGTTTTTCACTTCTCTTTTTCAAAAAAATTCTTACTTCCAAATTAAAATTAAAAATTGAATCGTCATCCAAAATGGAGGCTTGGCTTGTCCACTTCGCCCCGACCATATAGCCATCCTCTTCGGATCTTTTGCGTGGTGGTGTTCTTGTCTCAGTCATGCAGCAGCATCTCGCCCATCTATGCAGAGACGTGCGACTGAGAGCGGTGATACAACCATTGCACGCGATCCTATGCGTTGAGGATGCGATCCTCGTAGGCTCAGTGGACGTGTTCAGCCGTAAAATGTCAATTATATTTTATTTTAAAAAGGCAAGTGAAAAACTACGACACAACGCGCAAAGTCCCCAGCCCAAACCGGCCCAAATTAATTATTTTAAGAAGAATATTCTTGTTGGAAAGAAACTTAACCATTTTCCAACTAAAATGGTGGAATTTATAAACAAGACAAATCTTTATTTTGTAGACCTTCGCGCAGAAAATATTAGAAAGGGAAAAACACATCATTGTGATTTTTCTTTGATGTCCGACACTTTATGGTGGACACTCGGCCATACTACATTTATGTTGGTGTGATTATAGTTCACACATCGTTGGACATGAGTCATCTTCATGCCTTTCTGCTCTTTCGACCTTCTGTCGACAACTCGAAGATTTAGTGGCTCTTCCGCCTTTCGTAAAATAAGGTGGACCTCCTGTCCAACACCTCTGATGGAACTTAGATTGGTTACTTTTCCAAAATACTTAAAGAGCAGTCCTCTGGCTGATGGACCAGGTTTCTACTGCACTCTTTAGAGTATTTTGGAGCCGCAACAGGAAGGGATTAGGAAACAAAAGTTATTAGAGGAAATGGGTTGGCAAAACTTGTTGTGGTAAAATTTACCGCAACAAATCCCACCCCCACCTCCTAGGAAATGTACTTACAATTCATAAAAATTGTAATACATTTTCAAAGAGATGCTCGGGAAAGAAAAAGGTATAATTTTCCATCAAAAAAAAATTAAAACAAAGTAAATGTTAATTATAACTAACAAAAATTAAAAATCTAATAATCAAAGTAAAATGAAATTCAAATTCAAGAGCAGAAAAACAACAAAAAAAAATAATCAAGCTACGTTACTTTACTACTTTTTACAAAAAAAAAAAAAATCAAGCTTTACTTTACAATTAAGTACTTTCGGATGCGTCGGTGTACGGTTTCAAATCCTTGACATTCCAAGTTCCGCGATCTTTATTATTATTATCTTCCAGCAAGTAAGTCCAAAGTGACAAACGCTTTTTAATTCTAAACGGACCGACAAACTTCGGTGCTAATTTCGCGGCGTAATAATTCGCGGCATCCGACAACGAAAAGTTTCTTCGCCACACAAGTTCGCCGGGGTGATATTGAACATCACGCCGACGAAGATTGTAGGCTTGTGCAGATCTCTTAGATGCTGCTTGCAATTTTTTTAAAATATCTACTCTAAGCTCTTTGAAACGATTCTCGATCTCGATCTGATCTTGAACCATTTCGGAGCTATCATCCACCAATGGTACTTCACGACCAGAAGTCACCATATCCCTTCCAAAATTCGCATAGTAAGGAGAAACTCCTAAAACCTCATGCTGTGACGTACGAATCGCGCACGCCACCTTCTGCAGCTGTGAATCCCACACTCTGTGGTTTTCAGCGACGTAAGCCCTCAACGTCGTCTTAATAATCTGATTTATCCTTTCCGCAGGATTCGCCTGCGGATGATAATGGGCTGTGAATTTTATTTCTGACGCGTACGCCTGGCAAAGCGTTTTCAGTTCCTTGGAACGGAACTGAGGACCGTTGTCACAGACGACAGCCTTCGGAATGCCAAAAAGAAGGAAGACGTTGTCTTCTAATTCCCTACAAATTGATTTGGCCGTAGCCGACCTCAGCGAAAAGAGTAGTGGAAACTTAGAAAAGTAATCCACTACCGGCAAAATATAAATAAAACCCCTACTCGACTTAGGAAGTGGACCTACCAGATCTATACAAATCATCTCCCATGGTGATTTGATTCCTACCCTCTCCGTCATCAAACCAGCTGGCTTATCATTCACCGGCTTTACCGGTTGGCAAACTTTACAATTCCTAACATATTGCCATTACTCTGGCGAAAGTTTTCCTAACACCCATGTGTCCTGCTAATGGACTATCATGGTTCTCCTGCAAAATACCTAATCTTTCATTTTTACCTATCACTCTCTTCCACTCCCGATTAGTTTCATGTACTACGACATGATTTGGCTTCACCAGTTTGAACAACTTCCCTTGTTCAACTCTCCAAGCTGGAAACCTTAGTGGATTGGCATTGACTGTTGAAATCATTTTAGCCACCCAAGGGTCTAAATCCTCATCTGAGATACCACCCAACTGTAGCACTCCTCGAGAAAGCATATCCGGAACTACATGCTCTTTGCCCTTGCGATGAATGATCTCAAAGTCAAACTGCTGTAACCTAATGGCCCAACGAGCCAACCTACCCTGTGGATCTTTAAGATTGCTTAACCATACCAAAGAATAGTGCTCCGTCACAACCGTAAACCGAACACCTTCGATATACGGGCGCAACTTCCCAATAGCCCAAAGTACAGCCAAGCATTCTTTTTCAGTGGTACTATAATTTCTTTCGTTTCTATTTAACGACCTACTAAGGTAACAGACAACCTTTTCTCCCTCATCAAAGTTCTGTGAAAGAACCGCACCAATACCATAATCTGACGCGTCTGTTTGAACGACAAATGATCGTTTGAAATCTGGGCAAGTGAGTTTAGGTGCTGTCACCAAATACTCCTTTGCCTTTCTAAAACTATCCTCACATTCCTGACTCCAAATGAACTTTTTATTCTTTTTCAGCAAATCTGACAAGGGCCTAAGTAATTCTGCAAAATTTGGTACAAAACGACGGTACCACGAAACTGTCCCTATTAAACTCCTAACTTCTTTAATATTTTTCGGTGCTGGAATCCTAACCATGCTTTCCACTTTTTCTGGATCTACATGTAACCCATTTCGATCCACTATATAACCTAAAAATTTAAGAGAGGGCATGCAGAAGTTGCATTTTTCCCTACTCACTTTTAATCCTGCCTCACTCAACCTTTTCATCACCTCATTCAGAATTTCAAGATGTTTCTCGAAAGTTTCTGAAATGATGATGATGTCGTCTAAATAGACGAAGACGAATGGCTCCAGGTCGGCACCCAAAACTGTGTCGATAAACCTCTGCCAAGTCGCCGGTGAGTTATGCAGACCGAAAGGCATTCTCCTAAACTGAAACAGACCCCTCCCAGGTACCGTAAAAGCAGTAAAGGGCTTAGATTCTTCCTCCATAGGTATCTGCCAATACGCTGACTTGATATCTAAAGAAGACAAGAACTTAGCACCCCGAAGCCTATCTAAAATTGAATTAATATATGGAAGTGGATAAGCATCCCTATCAGTATTCTTCTTAAGCTTCCTATAATCCACACAGAATCTATAGGAGCCGTCTTTCTTTTTAACTAAAAGTATTGGAGACGACCAAGCACTTGTCGATCTCTCAATAACTCCTGCCTCTAACATCTCATTTAATTCCCTATCAATATGTTCCTGCATTGCCGGGGAAACCGGATAATATCGTTGTTTTATCGGTTCCGCCGACGTCCTAATTTTGTGCTTAACTAATGTTGTACACCCTAAGCCTTCAGGCATTTTCCTAAGAGATTCTCCTATAAACTCTTCTAATGTTTTAATTTCCCTAACACTCAACTCTGATCGTTCTGTAATAGAACAAATCGAAACAGGACTGTCCTGCTCCGAAAAAGTCCACATCCGTGACCTTAAATCCGGGACGATACCCGACAGCGCCCAAAAAACTGCGCCGAGAATCACCGTATGTGGCAGAGAAGGGATGACCAAACAGTCAACTAATACTGCCCTATCCTCAACTATAATTGGAAGAGAGATCACTCCTAAAACTTCAACTCTTGTTCCATCTGCCAAACACACGCAGTGAACAGAGTCTTTTTTCAAAGAAAGCCCTAAATTTCCTATCATTAACCAGGCATCCCTACCTATTATGGTTCTAGAAGCACCTGAATCTAATAAACCTAAAAATTTAGAACCATAAACACTAACACTCAAAAATGGTCTCCTATCACTACCGTTTGCCTCGAGAGTAAACCCTAAATTAATTAAATCCGCCGACTGGTTACCAGCAGGCAACCCTGTCAACGTCTTCGGACCTCCCGCCCTGCTGGCGCAGCAGTCCGTTGCCCATTTCCCGAACACTTTCTACAATTTTGTCTAGAGACGCCTGCAGCGCCACAACCAAAACAACGCCTAGGAGCAGAACACCTATTTGCAAAATGGCCTGATCCATTACAATTAAAACACCTAACTGTAGAAGAAGATCGGGGTTGGTTTGAAGTTTGGGCCTGATGAGAATTTGGATTGTTGTCCGAAACAACCGAAACTTCCGAAGAATCGAAACCTACGTATGCCAGATCCGGCGCTAGCAAAGTCCTATTATTCCTTACACTAGGTGGTGGAACATACGCTTCCACATTCGCCCTAACCGCTTCTAAATTCCTACCTAATGCAACCAAATCCGAAACGCAACTTGGCTTAGCCAAACCAAGTTGAGTTTGGTAGAAAGGTGTCAAGTTCCTTTGAATCATTGACAGCTTCCTACCCTCTGAGATTTGATCGGTTAACCTACCAAACAAATTCTGCATTGTCGCCACATAGACTCCGATGGATTCATCTTTGCCTTGTTTACGACGCCTAATCTCATCGAGAAGCTGATCATCATAGTTCGGTGGCAAGAATTCAAGTTTCAACTCCCTGACAAGTTCTTGCCACGAACCAACCGAAATCCTAATCGCCCTAAACCAAATTAAAGCTTTTCCTACGAAAAGCTCGACCGCTGCCTTAAAAAGTTGGTTTTCTGAAACCCCCCTAGCCTGTCTCAACTCCTCAACTCTTTCTAGGAATGAGTTCACTGAGGCACCACAGCGCTCCCCAGTGAACTTCACATCCCACTTTGCCAAGTTCTGAAACTTTTCTGCATTTACTACCACCTGTTCTACTGTGGTGTTAACTTGCCCACTAATATCCCTACTCCTACTGTCTGCCTCTCCTATACCAATTGGTGCACTGGCAGAAGTGATCACCGACTTACTCCTCCTATGTTCAACTTCCTGTTCTTTTTCCACTAAAATCTTCTTTTTCTGTGTAACTATCTCTACTTCCTCTTCTTCTTCCTCATCTTCCTCTTCTTCATCCTCATCATCCCCATCTAAATCTGCCAAGGCCATTATTAATTTATTTTTTAATCCTAGCCTACATTTCTCCTGCAACTCATTCTTAGGGACCGACCTATCCATTCTCCTTAGCCCCCACTCAATCTTCGTTAAAATTTTCAAATACTCCTTCGAAGTTTCCGACTTCGGAAAAAAACAACAAAAAGAAAAATAGAACAATGATATTTCGAGGTAAGCAGAAGGCTTATTCTCGAAATAAAGAATAGGTTTTGGCAAAAATAAACAAAAGAAAACAATGTTTTGTGTCACGATGACACAAAGTAAAATCACAATGGTAATCGAATGTACAAAAGAAAAAGGTCACGAGTCCCACAATCTTGGGAGGAAAACGAAAGTTCAGCGAAGGCCTACACAACTAAATTTGTTTGCCCCACATAGGGTCACAAACAAAACGAATTAAAAACAAATTAAACAAACAATAGACAAGCTAAAATTTCTGGTCTCAACCAGACACAAAAATACTTAGCTTGATACAAATTTTCCAACAAGAATATCCTTCTTGAACGCTTCCAATATTTTCCTCAAGAGTCTTTATTCCTTAACTCCAAGTTATCTTCTCGATTTCGATAAGTTTTTCACTTCTCTTTTTCAAAAAAATTCTTACTTCCAAATTAAAATTAAAAATTGAATCGTCATCCAAAATGGAGGCTTGGCTTGTCCACTTCGCCCCGACCATATAGCCATCCTCTTCGGATCTTTTGCGTGGTGGTGTTCTTGTCTCAGTCATGCAGCAGCATCTCGCCCATCTATGCAGAGACGTGCGACTGAGAGCGGTGATACAACCATTGCACGCGATCCTATGCGTTGAGGATGCGATCCTCGTAGGCTCAGTGGACGTGTTCAGCCGTAAAATGTCAATTATATTTTATTTTAAAAAGGCAAGTGAAAAACTACGACACAACGCGCAAAGTCCCCAGCCCAAACCGGCCCAAATTAATTATTTTAAGAAGAATATTCTTGTTGGAAAGAAACTTAACCATTTTCCAACTAAAATGGTGGAATTTATAAACAAGACAAATCTTTATTTTGTAGACCTTCGCGCAGAAAATATTAGAAAGGGAAAAACACATCATTGTGATTTTTCTTTGATGTCCGACACTTTATGGTGGGCACTCGGCCATACTACATTTATGTTGGTGTGATTATAGTTCACACATCGTTGGACATGAGTCATCTTCATGCCTTTCTGCTCTTTCGACCTTCTGTCGACAACTCGAAGATTTAGTGGCTCTTCCGCCTTTCGTAAAATAAGGTGGACCTCCTGTCCAACACCTCTGATGGAACTTAGATTGGTTACTTTTCCAAAATACTTAAAGAGCAGTCCTCTGGCTGATGGACCAGGTTTCTACTGCACTCTTTAGAGTATTTTGGAGCCGCAACAGGAAGGGATTAGGAAACAAAAGTTATTAGAGGAAATGGGTTGGCAAAACTTGTTGTGGTAAAATTTACCGCAACAAATCCCACCCCCACCTCCTAGGAAATGTACTTACAATTCATAAAAATTGTAATACATTTTCAAAGAGATGCTCGGGAAAGAAAAAGGTATAATTTTCCATCAAAAAAAAATTAAAACAAAGTAAATGTTAATTATAACTAACAAAAATTAAAAATCTAATAATCAAAGTAAAATGAAATTCAAATTCAAGAGCAGAAAAACAACAAAAAAAAATAATCAAGCTACGTTACTTTACTACTTTTTACAAAAAAAAAAAAAATCAAGCTTTACTTTACAATTAAGTACTTTCGGATGCGTCGGTGTACGGTTTCAAATCCTTGACATTCCAAGTTCCGCGATCTTTATTATTATTATCTTCCAGCAAGTAAGTCCAAAGTGACAAACGCTTTTTAATTCTAAACGGACCGACAAACTTCGGTGCTAATTTCGCGGCGTAATAATTCGCGGCATCCGACAACGAAAAGTTTCTTCGCCACACAAGCTCGCCGGGGTGATATTGAACATCACGCCGACGAAGATTGTAGGCTTGTGCAGATCTCTTAGATGCTGCTTGCAATTTTTTTAAAATATCTACTCTAAGCTCTTTGAAACGATTCTCGATCTCGATCTGATCTTGAACCATTTCGGAGCTATCATCCACCAATGGTACTTCACGACCAGAAGTCACCATATCCCTTCCAAAATTCGCATAGTAAGGAGAAACTCCTAAAACCTCATGCTGTGACGTACGAATCGCGCACGCCACCTTCTGCAGCTGTGAATCCCACACTCTGTGGTTTTCAGCGACGTAAGCCCTCAACGTCGTCTTAATAATCTGATTTATCCTTTCCGCAGGATTCGCCTGCGGATGATAATGGGCTGTGAATTTTATTTCTGACGCGTACGCCTGGCAAAGCGTTTTCAGTTCCTTGGAACGGAACTGAGGACCGTTGTCACAGACGACAGCCTTCGGAATGCCAAAAAGAAGGAAGACGTTGTCTTCTAATTCCCTACAAATTGATTTGGCCGTAGCCGACCTCAGCGAAAAGAGTAGTGGAAACTTAGAAAAGTAATCCACTACCGGCAAAATATAAATAAAACCCCTACTCGACTTAGGAAGTGGACCTACCAGATCTATACAAATCATCTCCCATGGTGATTTGATTCCTACCCTCTCCGTCATCAAACCAGCTGGCTTATCATTCACCGGCTTTACCGGTTGGCAAACTTTACAATTCCTAACATATTGCCATTACTCTGGCGAAAGTTTTCCTAACACCCATGTGTCCTGCTAATGGACTATCATGGTTCTCCTGCAAAATACCTAATCTTTCATTTTTACCTATCACTCTCTTCCACTCCCGATTAGTTTCATGTACTACGACATGATTTGGCTTCACCAGTTTGAACAACTTCCCTTGTTCAACTCTCCAAGCTGGAAACCTTAGTGGATTGGCATTGACTGTTGAAATCATTTTAGCCACCCAAGGGTCTAAATCCTCATCTGAGATACCACCCAACTGTAGCACTCCTCGAGAAAGCATATCCGGAACTACATGCTCTTTGCCCTTGCGATGAATGATCTCAAAGTCAAACTGCTGTAACCTAATGGCCCAACGAGCCAACCTACCCTGTGGATCTTTAAGATTGCTTAACCATACCAAAGAATAGTGCTCCGTCACAACCGTAAACCGAACACCTTCGATATACGGGCGCAACTTCCCAATAGCCCAAAGTACAGCCAAGCATTCTTTTTCAGTGGTACTATAATTTCTTTCGTTTCTATTTAACGACCTACTAAGGTAACAGACAACCTTTTCTCCCTCATCAAAGTTCTGTGAAAGAACCGCACCAATACCATAATCTGACGCGTCTGTTTGAACGACAAATGGTCGTTTGAAATCTGGGCAAGTGAGTATAGGTGCTGTCACCAAATACTCCTTTGCCTTGTTACGGCTGCCTAGAACAGATGAATTCTAGAAATGAAGGCAATTGATACAAAAAATAAAGTAATAAAAAAACACGAAACATACCTCTTTCGAGTTGATGTTCCAGGTTGTCCTTATCTTTAGTCGTTTGTTCGTCCTGTTTGTGTTCTTTTTAGGTGGGTCTGTCAAAGGCCATCGAGCATTCTGGGGATAGAAAAAGGTTTGTGGTTAGCAATGTGCGATGTCTTCATGTTTTTTTCTTTTTGTTATTTTAAAAAACTTACCGGTGATATTCCTTTTCCTGTCTGTCTTCGTCTATTTTTTTGTGTGAATTTGTGTGAATATATAAAAACAAAACAAAAATGCTGAGAACAAATGCAAGTGAAATATGAATTTATACACAAATTTAGGAGATGACAGATGACAGATCACAGCTGTTTGAAGTATCAAGAATTTCGATTCTCGAAGATTTTCATGGTTCGGGATCGGGGCTATTACATTCGAAGTATGTTCGAATGATCTAAAACTGCTTGAGGGGGGGACACACTAGGTTTGTTTTTGTTGGGAAAGGATTCTCTCTTTTTTCTTGTCGGGAGGGGGAATGCTAGCGGAGGGGGCTCCTCCGAGCTAGAGTGACTGACCCTCAACGGATCCTATATACACTGGTTGAAGAATAGTTTTTTTTTGTGTGTGGCAAAATTCTAGGGCGAACCGAAATTCCAACGGGCGTATAGAATTAGTTCGCTGTAGCAATTAAAAGAGCCCGGTCCGGTCGGTTAATCCAAGAAAGTCCGGTAGATAATTTTAAATGTTTTTTTTGAAAAAAAAGTCAGTGTTAATTTTGTGTTTTTTTTTAAAGGTAAAGAAGTGTCGCTAAGATTAGTGGTATGCGTGTGTGGGCGGTTCCACATCAAGTTGAGGAATTTTGAGTGCTTAGTTGGTGAGGTAATTTGTATTTGATTTCAATAAGTATAAAATGGTGGTTTGAATGTAAATTACCTATAGGGTCTGGCGTGGAGGCGGTCATCGGCGAAGGTCAAGTCGGTGCCGCCACATTATTTTTGGCCATCGCTGAGAAGTTTACCATCAAACCGAGCTGCGAGTGAATGAAAAGGCCCATATAAAGGAAAAAAGTGACAGCCACGACCATCCAAGTATTTGCTTTATGTTTTTTTTTTACTTGTCTTAAAATCTTTTTGGTGCAAGACATTTGTTCAATGGTGAATGTCCCTCACCAACCAAAAAAAGAAAAGTGTCATACGTTTGGAGAAGAGAATCGAAGACACGCACCCATTACGGGAGACTGTTATAATTTCCCAAAAACTATAGTTATAGTGGAGCTACCTAAGGCACTCCGCATTTCCGCCGTGCCACGTAGCAAAAACTAAAACCACTTTTCATTCGAAACGAAGGAAGCGGAAAACACAACCCTACGTTCCACATCCGGAACTTAACAGCAGTTGGGTTTCGAATTTTCAAAACGAAGTTTTTTTTTTGAGATTCGGGCAAGCGAACAAGTTGCCTACATTAACTCTATGTTTTTCTTTAAATTATATTTTAATATCATATTTTTATTTTTATTTTTACTATAATCCCATTTAAATTATTTTATTTATTAGAGTATTCTTTTAATTTGTGTTTTTTTTTGTGCTGGTAATTTTATTAATTAATTTTTTTTGTTGAATCCTTTTGCTTTAACGTCCTTGCCTGTTCTTTGTAAAAGGACCTATAGGGGACTTTAAGGGAAGTTAAAGGCGACGTACCTGACGGGCGGAATCCGGTTTCCCCTTCCTTTAAATTCTTGTTTTAGGAATAACAGCGAGTTGTATAAGCCTTTGAGCTGGTGTTACCCCCTATTGAGCGCTCTATAGGTAGGTACGGGAGAAAGATCGACTTAGACGTAGAAAAATTAAGGTTGTTTGGAAGGAAAGGCTGGACTACGCTTATTTATTTGTGTCGTCGGTTACGCGTTCGTCCCATTTTTTTCAACTTCCTTTTTAGGGTTGCCGTCCGGGTCCTTATTGCTGTAAATTTCATTTTTTTTTATTGTTTATTTATTTTGTCATATTACCAGTTTAGTATAGATTTTAAGTTTTTTTTGTCAATTTATAACGTTATAACCACATAAAAAACTCAGTCCAAACAATCCAAGTTTTGATATTTTAATAATCGGAAAATTTCTTGAAATTTTGTTATGTTTTTTGTTGTTGTTACATATGGTGAATAATTACACGTCGAACATGCATTTTTGTTTTTATTTAATTTGTATGTGGTGAAGTTGAGTCAAAAGATGATTTGTTAGGTTTTTAACGTTTCAGGGAGTGGGAGGGGCAGCAGACATGAACGAGGTGGCGTAGGACGTTCCAGCAAACTGTAGAGTCCTTTGAGGGGAATTCTAACAACATCGCCAACGGAATTCCAGGTGTGGTGGGGGAAGGCATCGCTGCAACAACATCTGCAGTGTTCTTTTTGATGAGTGGTGACTGGGAATGTGAGTGTGAGATGAGTGTTTTGTGATCGTCGTTGGCATGATATGTGTTTTTGTAGCGAGGTGAGGTCCTGAAGGGGGGCAAGATCCCCCCCTATTTCCGGCGAGCTTAGCCGCGCATCGCCAGCATGCCATGGCCCCTTCTTCTGGACATTCTTTCCACCCCTGTTCCTTACCCTCTCCTTTCCTAGAATCCTTCCTTTCGTATTTCTCCTTTTAGTTTCATCCTGTCCTTTTATTTTCCCTTTCCTTAATCCGGTATTCGTTGTTTTTTTTTGAATCCATTTAATTTTTTTATCCACCAGTCCATTCCGGATACAAATCCCATCCTACTCTCAAACCACCTCCCTTTGCCCCGTTACAAAATGGCGCCCAATGTAAGTGTTCGAATAGTCCTTGTGAATTGTCCTCGTCTAGCTATTTTCTGAGTGTTCTCACTGTCATCATCGACTCACTTCGTAAGTCTTGACCAGGAAAGCTTTTTAGCATACCTGATCAAATGCGACGAAGGATGTCGAGGTTGCCAAGGAGAACATCCAGAAAATAATGTGTTTTGTGTAAGATTCCACCCGCTGACCAACTGGAATTCTCGGATGTCTTCGACCGGAAAGTTTCGAACGTGCCAATCGAATCGCGACGAGAAATCGTAGGTGGCCAGCGAGTGAAATCATAGTCCCGTGTAGTTGCAGTCGTTGCCGGGGTCGGCGCCGAAACAATTCGTAAGTCTTGATAGGGATAGCTCTTGAGAATGCCTTTCAATCGCGACGAATAGTTTCGGTTCCGACTGCGACAACAACTGGAACATGTTGTATGTATGTCGTTCAGTCAAAATGAAAAGCAGTCACCACAAATCGAAAAGATGTTTTTTTTTATATCGAAAAGAGAATTGCTGGAGTACGTCCTACCAGCAGGCCAAAAAGAAAAAAAAGGTAGCCACCGTTCATAGCTGCCTTAAACACCCCCGCATCAAAAATGAAAAAAAAAAGTTCAAATTAAAAATTAGTTTCAGAGCATAATAATATAGCGTTTTAAAGTTTTGGTGGGGTATGAAAAAAATTCTTAAGTGTAGGAAGTTGTTTAGAGTCCGTTTAGTGTGTATAGTATCGTCAGTTAAGTTCAGTCTTTAGTTTAGGTTTTTGGTGAAGGTATATAGTAAGTAGTTTAGAAAAAATAAAATTCAAAAAAAAGAAAAAAAAAAATTCAAAAAGAAAGATACAATAATATAAAAAAAAAAAAAAAAAAAAAAAAAAAAAAAAAAAAAAAAAAACTACATAAGATAGGCAGTAAGTAACTTTTAAGATTTTTTGGTTTTATTGTAGTTAAGTCCAATTTTAGTTAAGGCTAGTTTAAGATTTTTGTTGTTGTTACAAGTTAGACTAAGATACAAGTACAGATTTAGGTATTAAGAGAACCTTTTAGACTTAGGTACTAATAGTTAGTTTAGGGTAGAGTAAATATATAGTTTTTGTTGAGTGTAATTCTTGCCATAAAGTGTATTCGTGGATCCTTTGAGTGTCGTCAGCTCGGCTAGATTTAGTTACTGCGTAAGTTTTTGTCTGAGGCAGGGCATGCTTGCCAGAGAGGCTGAGGAGATACCAAAAATTATTAATTGGTCTTCAAGACAGAGTAGGTCCACCACACGTACCCAATACGCTAGAATATTAGAGAAGAAAGATAAGATGACGCTGAGACATTCCCCAACTCCAGGGTCCGCGCCCGATGGTCTGCTGACCACGGGTAATGAAACAGAAGCGCCGTTGGTCAACGTCTCACAATTTTCGGTGCCACCTCCTCCACTTCCGGGTATGGGTGCACCACCCAGCAATTCGACGGCTCCGTCACCAGCATATAGCAGCTTGTCTGAAGCCGGAGGGTCCAACGGTACTAATGCTAACAACCTAATCCAGTTGGTAGGGTACACCGGGGCTGAAAAGGGAAGAAGTGT
Organism: Platycheirus albimanus; assembly: GCA_916050605.2. NCBI lineage: Eukaryota > Metazoa > Arthropoda > Insecta > Diptera > Syrphidae > Platycheirus > Platycheirus albimanus. Next base: position 169,330,112 of record OU696696.1, on the reverse strand, counting down.
TAATGGGTTGATTAGTAATGTGGGGCCAGGGAGTAGCGGTAGGGCGTTGGAAACGGAACGTGGAGGGGAGGCTAATGGGGGTGGGTCAGTAATTTCAGCCGAACTCATCGCTGCCATCAACATTGCGGTCCGCAGTGCCCTGCAGGAAGAACTTCGGAAGAATTCCGGCGAAATAGGTGGAGACCAAATCCATCACGCAGGTTCCAACCGCCAATCTGAAGAGAGAGGACAGCGAGCGGGCCAAAACGCAGCTAGCGCGGAGATGCCGGTACGGCAGCATAGCCTCGAACCTCCACGTCGGCCGCAACTGGACCCGGCGACAAGGCCATACCAAAATGGGAACCACCTACCTCCATTGTGGGAGACAGGATCCGGTGGTGGGGCGCATCAGCCAGGTTACTACCAGGATTCTTACTGGGGCCCGCGAAACCCTCCCGGTGGGTACCAACAACCGCATCCATCCCCGAGCGGACGCGGACATGCCCTCGCAAACGGCAGAAGTCCTATTAAAATTGATAAGTGGGGGTTAACTTTTGATGGAAATGCTGAGAAACTCACCGTGGAGGATTTCATCTTCAGACTCGAGATGCTTCAGAGTCAGTATGTCTGCCCCTGGGCTGAGGTATTAAGAGATTTTCATCTGCTGCTGTCAGGGGCCGCAAATGAGTGGTACTGGCAGTTTCAGCGTGCGTACTATCGTCCTGACTGGCCAACACTCCGTGACGCATTAATGCGCCAGTTCAGAAACTCGAAGTCAGACTACGAGATAATGAGAGGCCTGATGGATCGACGGCAAGGCTTATGGGAGACCAGTGACGATTATTTCGCGGCAGTCAACCGGATGAAATCTCAGCTCAGGGTGCAAATACCGGAACTGGAACTGGTTCGGATCCTGAAGCCGAATCTCAATGAGAGGATAGGGTATCTGGTGTACCCGCAGGCGATTTTTACGCTGGACCAGTTGAGGCTGGCGTGCAAGGACGCTGAGTACGCGTTTCCTGGGAGAGACCGGGAAGGCCAAAAGCGCAACAGGCCACCAGTTCGTTATGCGGCTAACTAGCTGGAAGTGGAATGCGAGGAAACGCCGATCAGGGAGGAACAGCTAGCTGCGCTTCAACATACGGGGACCCGACCCAATACTTCTCGTGGGCCAGCTGATCCAAAGGCTTTAACATGTTGGAACTGCAAGCGTCCCGGACACGGGTTCAGGCAATGTCCTCTTGGCGGCGGATTGTTCTGCTATCGATGTGGGCTGGAAGGAGTGACCGCCCCCATATGCCGTCAATGTAATCCGGAAAACCGGCCAAGGAACGCGACGCCGACGGGGGCGTCGTGTTCCACTCAGACACCTCAATGGCAGTCGAAAGAGAATTAGAGTCGTCGGGTGACAAGAAAAAAATAGAGATCTTGATCCGAGGCCAACCTGTTGATAAAACAAAAAACCAAAATAGATTAGTTATTAAGCCATTTCACGTTAGGTTAAGGGAATATAATTTAGCTAGGGAGAGAATTTTTAAGGGTAATAGCAGGGTTGTCTCAAGAAGAATATCCAATGCACGGAAAAGGTACGCTCGTAGGAAAGAGATAAGAAATAGTCTGGCATCAACGGTGCTAGATATTAATTCAGATCCCAGACCGTACGCGAAGGTGCAAATAGCAGGTAATATGATGCTGGGTTTGCTCGACAGCGGAGCCAGTGTCAGTATTTTGGGGAAGGGGTGCATGGAGATGGTGAGGAAGTCGAACCTAAGGATACTTCCGTATAAGGCGGGGGTTAAAACTGCCGATGGGAAAAAAACAGGCTATTGAAGGAAAAATTCAAACGAAAATAAAATTTAAAGAGCTGGAACAAGAGGTTACACTGTATCTTGTCCCCAGTTTAGAACAGGAGTTATACTTAGGTGTAGATTTTTGGAAGTTGTTTAAAATTGCTCCAAATATAGTGAGTTCCATCTCCGTTACAGAGGAAGATGCCGATCTTCTGAATGCTCATCAGCTTTCTACTGAGCAACGATCCGAGTTGGAGGCGGTCAAGCGGAAATTTCTTGATTATGATCGTCACGGCCTCGGAAAGACAACGTTAATGGAACATGTCATCGATACAGGAGATGCGGAGCCTGTCAAGCAGCGTCACTACCCTGTTTCGCCAGCGGTACAAACCTTATTGTACCAGGAAGTAGATCGGATGCTTAAGCTCGGCGTTATAGAGGAAAGTGAAAGTCCTTGGTGCTCGCCGGTTGTCCTTATCAAGAAGCCAGGAGTTGACGGTACTGTGAAGTATCGTTTTTGCCTGGACTCTCGTAAGGTCAACGCGTTAAGCAAAAAGGACGCAAACCCACTTCCTCATATCGAGGGGCTTATCAGCCGACTGCCAAATACCTACTTTATAAGTAGCGTAGACCTCAAGGAAGCATTTTGGCAAATACCGCTGGAGAAGGAGAGTAGAGAGAAAACTGCGTTTGCGGTACCGGGGAGACCCTTATACCAATTCACAGTAATGCCTTTTGGGCTGTGTAACGCAGCTCAAAGACTTTGCCGTTTAATGGATAAGGTAATTCCTGCACGACTCAGGGACAACGTCTTTGTGTATTTAGACGACTTGTTGATCATTGCGCCAGATTTCGAGACCCATATCACCTTGTTGGACGAAGTAGCCGAGTGTTTAAAGAAAGCAAATCTCACCATCAACGTGCAAAAATCGAAGTTTTGTTTTAAGGAGTTAAAATACTTAGGATTCATAGTTGGTGGGGGAAAAGTAAAGACCGACCCGGCGAAGGTCGAAGCTGTAGTTGATTTTCCTACTCCTAAAAATCCTAGGCAAGTTCGCCGGTTGCTTGGTTTAGCAGGGTGGTATAGGCGGTTTATCAAAGATTTTTCCAGCTTGACCGCACCCCTCACGGATACGTTGAAGAAAAAAGACGGAAACTTTAAAATGACCGACGAAGCCTTATTGGCTTTTGAAAAATTGAAAAGTGCTTTAACCTCGGCACCAGTTCTTACCCACCCGGATTTTAGTAAAAAATTCTATGTTCAATGTGATGCGTCTGATTCTGGAATAGGAGCAGTATTATTCCAAAAGAATAGTGATGGTGATGAGATTCCGATCTCATACTTTTCACAAAAACTTAATTCTTGCCAGAAAAATTATAGTGTGACCGAGAAAGAGTGCATGGCGGCAGTGATGGCAATCAAGAAGTTCAGGCCCTATGTCGAGGGTATGGATTTTACGGTCATCACCGACCACTCCAGCCTTAAATGGCTTATGAATATGAAAGATCTGAATGGAAGACTGGCCAGATGGAGTTTGGACTTACAAGCCTTTACCTTCGACATAGAGCACCGCAAGGGAACGCTTAATGTCGTACCAGACACACTTTCTCGGGCACACTTAGACAGTATTGAGATGGAAAACGTCGCTCCCTTGATCGATCTCACCTCAGGAGAATTTTTGTCTGATGAGTACAAAAGTCTCATCAACACCATTAAGACACACCAAGAAGAGCTTCCGGATTTGAAAATAGTTGATGAGTTTGTGTACAAGCGAGTACTTCCAAGTGGAGAACAAGATTCCTCACTAGAACTTAGTTGGCGTCTATGGGTACCCTCAGGCTTAACTGAAACTATTATTTCAAATGCTCACGATCCACCACAATCAGCTCATGGTGGAATAGCTAAAACCTTACATCGTGTTCGACAGTATTTTTACTGGCCCAACATGACTATCCAAATTAAACAGTACGTTTCTAAATGTGAAATTTGTAAACAGTGTAAACCTCCATGTCAAATTCTACGTCCACCAATAAGTAACACGTTTAGTATAGATCGTCCCTTTCAAAAGCTTTATGTGGATTTTTTGGGTCCGTACCCAAGATCCAAAGCGGGTAACGCATATCTGTTTGTAGTGTTAGACCATTTGTCCAAATATATGTTTTTTGAGCCGTTGCGCTCTGCGGATACCAACAGTATCGTTAAATTTCTGAAAAACGAAATTTTTAATGCATTCGGGGTACCGCAAATTATCCATTCGGATAACGGTAAACAATTTTTGGCCAAAGATTTTCAAAATTTTTTAAAAAAGTACGGTGTACGACATTTTAGGACGGCTTATTATTCGCCGCAGTCAAACGCTTCAGAAAGAGTAAACAAAACGCTTATAGCTGCTGTGCGCTCGTATCTGAAGGATAACCAACGTGATTGTAGAATAGTCAAAGCGGTTGGGAAAAGCATGTACGAATTGGAAAATCTATCAGGCAAGAAAATTGGGGTTTTCCATGCCAAAGATATTAAGCAATAACAACTTAGCAATAACGAATCTGTGATATTTTTAGAATGTCCACTGGATTCGCCTCGTCATAATCTCTGTGCACTCTTTTTCCCAAAAACGGTATTTACACCGGAGCGCCAAAGACACCTTCACATAATAAAAACCCCACCTAGTGAGAATGGGCTTGGGTGTTTGCAAATGACATTAGTATTCCCGAGCAAGCACTAAGTATCTGTGATAGTTTAACCCTCATCCATTCTGGTACCGTAGTTTATCTAAGTATTATACATACCTTTATTGTGATATTAGGTTATCAGATTTATTTATTTATTTATTTATAGAGTATTTATTTATTAACAGAGTTTATTTATTTATTTATTTATTTATAGAGTATTTATTTATCAACATAGTTTATTTTATTTATTTATTTATTTACAGAATTTATTTATTTATTTACATAGTTTATTTATTTATTTATTTATTTATTTTTAAGCAGAGTATATATTTATTTATTGATTTATTTACAGAGTTTATTTATTTATTTACATAGTTTATTTATTTATTTATTTAGTTATTTTTAAGCAGAGTATATATTTATTTATTTATTTATTTATAGCTTATTTATTTATTAACCGAGTTTATTTATGTATTTATTTATTTATTAAAAGAATCTATTTATGGTTGTCATCTCCCTGATTTGTCAGGTATATCTTTGTGATCTTGTTACTCATTTATTTATCTGTTAATTATTAACCTGTATATTATTAAGTTAACTTGCTATATATGTTATTATTTTTTTTTAATTTTTTTACCCCAACTATCATCGTAGGTCGTTTGGTTTTTGTAATAATAATAATTGGTATTTATCCGATGGCAGAAAATAGTATGCTTCCTTTCATCGTTATACCTATTCTGAATCCCGATCCACCATACGAACTAGCAACTAGGTATCTATGATGTAACTGAATCACAAACGCATTAAGTATATACATAAATTACACGTATAGGTATATCAGTTAATAGTCCATGAAAAAAAAAATAAAAGGCACGCAATTCGAGGGATACAAGAAAAACAAACGCGAGTCAATAAGGAGGAATATTCAACCGGGAGATAAAAGACAAAAAGTACCACTCACCCCAAAATCATAGTTCTTTCCCTTGGTTTCACTCGTTCTGTAAGCCGATGGAACGAGCAAAATCACTTCTGTTCAATGTTAGAACAATGTAGTAACCGCAGGCATCGGTTGCGCAGATTTTGCCAATACAAAGGGTGTGCGCAGCTCGATTCGCCATATAAAGGCGTTGCGTATGGTTTCTCGCATGAAATACCACACACAAAACTTCGTTGCTGACCTATGATGCTTTCACCATCAGATTGGTATTCAACAATAAGTCACATGGGGTGGCGTTACCAAAAAAATTCGGCAATACTGCATGCAAATATACTTTTCACCAATGCATAACCTAGGGGTGACATGAGTTATATCAAGATTTGTTTCTTGAGAAGATGCTGTAAATTCAGAAGCAAAACTACCTTCTCCGGGCGCTTCTTTTCGTCCAATGGAGAGTGATATGACTTGGTATTGTGTCTCGATAATCTGGAACAAGGGGACGTTCGTTGACCTTAAATAAAAAAAAATTATACGTCAGTCATAAAATCCACAAAACCCCAAATCCTGTAGAAAAAGTCTTACGTCGTCCGACAACAAACTCTATTTCGGCGGGTGGCGAAGGCTTACACTGATGCCCGGCTTGGTTAATGTGGGTTCTTCCCCAACGTCTCGCTTATGAACCGGCAGCATTTCTTCGTCTTTGTGGCATGGCGAGCAATTATCAAATCCGAAGATTTGTTACGGCTGCCTAGAACAGATGAATTCTAGAAATGAAGGCAATTGATACAAAAAATAAAGTAATAAAAAAAACACAAAACATACCTCTTTCGAGTTGATGTTCCAGGTTGTCCTTATCTTTAGTCGTTTGTTCGTCCTGTTTGTGTTCTTTTTAGGTGGGTCTGTCAAAGGCCATCGAGCATTCTGGGGATAGAAAAAGGTTTGTGGTTAGCAATGTGCGATGTCTTCATGTTTTTTTCTTTTTGTTATTTTAAAAAACTTACCGGTGATATTCCTTTTCCTGTCTGTCTTCGTCTATTTTTTTGTGTGAATTTGTGTGAATATATAAAAACAAAACAAAAATGCTGAGAACAAATGCAAGTGAAATATGAATTTATACACAAATTTAGGAGATGACAGATGACAGATCACAGCTGTTTGAAGTATCAAGAATTTCGATTCTCGAAGATTTTCATGGTTCGGAATCGGGGCTATTACATTCGAAGTATGTTCGAATGATCTAAAACTGCTTGAGGGGGGGACACACTAGGTTTGTTTTTGTTGGGAAAGGATTCTCTCTTTTTTCTTGTCGGGAGGGGGAATGCTAGCGGAGGGGGCTCCTCCGAGCTAGAGTGACTGACCCTCAACGGATCCTATATACACTGGTTGAAGAATAGTTTTTTTTTTTGTGTGTGGCAAAATTCTAGGGCGAACCGAAATTCCAACGGGCGTATAGAATTAGTTCGCTGTAGCAATTAAAAGAGCCCGGTCCGGTCGGTTAATCCAAGAAAGTCCGGTAGATAATTTTAAATGTTTTTTTTGAAAAAAAGTCAGTGTTAATTTTGTGTTTTTTTTTAAAGGTAAAGAAGTGTCGCTAAGATTAGTGGTATGCGTGTGTGGGCGGTTCCACATCAAGTTGAGGAATTTTGAGTGCTTAGTTGGTGAGGTAATTTGTATTTGATTTCAATAAGTATAAAATGGTGGTTTGAATGTAAATTACCTATAGGGTCTGGCGTGGAGGCGGTCATCGGCGAAGGTCAAGTCGGTGCCGCCACATTATTTTTGGCCATCGCTGAGAAGTTTACCATCAAACCGAGCTGCGAGTGAATGAAAAGGCCCATATAAACGAAAAAAGTGACAGCCACGACCATCCAAGTATTTGCTTTATGTTTTTTTTTACTTGTCTTAAAATCTTTTTGGTGCAAGACATTTGTTCAATGGTGAATGTCCCTCACCAACCAAAAAAAGAAAAGTGTCATACGTTTGGAGAAGAGAATCGAAGACACGCACCCATTACGGGAGACTGTTATAATTTCCCAAAAACTATAGTTATAGTGGAGCTACCTAAGGCACTCCGCATTTCCGCCGCGCCACGTAGCAAAAACTAAAACCACTTTTCATTCGAAACGAAGGAAGCGGAAAACACAACCCTACGTTCCACATCCGGAACTTAACAGCAGTTGGGTTTCGAATTTTCAAAATTTTTTTGAGATTCGGGCAAGCGAACAAGTTGCCTGCATTAACTCTATGTTTTTTTTAAAATTATATTTTAATATCATATTTTTATTTTTATTTTTACTATAATCCCATTTAAATTATTTTATTTATTAGAGTATTCTTTTAATTTGTGTTTTTTTTTGTGCTGGTAATTTTATTAATTAATTTTTTTTGTTGAATCCTTTTGCTTTAACGTCCTTGCCTGTTCTTTGTAAAAGGACCTATAGGGGACTTTAAGGGAAGTTAAAGGCGACGTACCTGACGGGCGGAATCCGGTTTCCCCTTCCTTTAAATTCTTGTTTTAGGAATAACAGCGAGTTGTATAAGCCTTTGAGCTGGTGTTACCCCCTATTGAGCGCTCTATAGGTAGGTACGGGAGAAAGATCGACTTAGACGTAGAAAAATTAAGGTTGTTTGGAAGGAAAGGCTGGACTACGCTTATTTATTTGTGTCGTCGGTTACGCGTTCGTCCCATTTTTTTCAACTTCCTTTTTAGGGTTGCCGTCCGGGTCCTTATTGCTGTAAATTTCATTTTTTTTTATTGTTTATTTATTTTGTCATATTACCAGTTTAGTATAGATTTTAAGTTTTTTTTGCCAATTTATAACGTTATAACCACATAAAAAACTCAGTCCAAACAATCCAAGTTTTGATATTTTAATAATCGGAAAATTTCTTGAAATTTTGTTATGTTTTTTTTGTTGTTACATATGGTGAATAATTACACGTCGAACATGCATTTTTGTTTTTATTTAATTTGTATGTGGTGAAGTTGAGTCAAAAGATGATTTGTTAGGTTTTTAACGTTTCAGGGAGTGGGAGGGGCAGCAGACATGAACGAGGTGGCGTAGGACGTTCCAGCAAACTGTAGAGTCCTTTGAGGGGAATTCTAACAACATCGCCAACGGAATTCCAGGTGTAGTGGGGGAAGGCATCGCTGCAACAACATCTGCAGTGTTCTTTTTGATGAGTGGTGACTGGGAATGTGAGTGTGAGATGAGTGTTTTGTGATCGTCGTTGGCATGATTTGTGTTTTTGTAGCGAGGTGAGGTCCTGAAGGGGGGCAAGATCCCCCCCTATTTCCGGCGAGCTTAGCCGCGCATCGCCAGCATGCCATGGCCCCTTCTTCTGGACATTCTTTCCACCCCTGTTCCTTACCCTCTCCTTTCCTAGAATCCTTCCTTTCGTATTTCTCCTTTTAGTTTCATCCTGTCCTTTTATTTTCCCTTTCCTTAATCCGGTATTCGTTGTTTTTTTTTGAATCCATTTAATTTTTTTATCCACCAGTCCATTCCGGATACAAATCCCATCCTACTCTCAAACCACCTCCCTTTGCCCCGTTACAGCCTTTCTAAAACTATCCTCACATTCCTGACTCCAAATGAACTTTTTATTCTTTTTCAGCAAATCTGACAAGGGCCTAAGTAATTCTGCAAAATTTGGTACAAAACGACGGTACCACGAAACTGTCCCTATAAAACTCCTAACTTCTTTAATATTTTTCGGTGCTGGAATCCTAACCATGCTTTCCACTTTTTCTGGATCTACATGTAACCCATTTCGATCCACTATATAACCTAAAAATTTAAGAGAGGGCATGCAGAAGTTGCATTTTTCCCTACTCACTTTTAATCCTGCCTCACTCAACCTTTTCATAACCTCATTCAGAATTTCAAGATGTTTCTCGAAAGTTTCTGAAATGATGATGATGTCGTCTAAATAGACGAAGACGAATGGCTCCAGGTCGGCACCCAAAACTGTGTCGATAAACCTCTGCCAAGTCGCCGGTGAGTTATGCAGACCGAAAGGCATTCTCCTAAACTGAAACAGACCCCTCCCAGGTACCGTAAAAGCAGTAAAGGGCTTAGATTCTTCCTCCATAGGTATCTGCCAATACGCTGACTTGATATCTAAAGAAGACAAGAACTTAGCACCCCGAAGCCTATCTAAAATTGAATTAATATATGGAAGTGGATAAGCATCCCTATCAGTATTCTTATTAAGCTTCCTATAATCCACACAGAATCTATAGGAGCCGTCTTTCTTTTTAACTAAAAGTATTGGAGACGACCAAGCACTTGTCGATCTCTCAATAACTCCTGCCTCTAACATCTCATTTAATTCCCCATCAATATGTTCCTGCATTGCCGGGGAAACCGGATAATATCGTTGTTTTATCGGTTCCGCCGACGTCCTAATTTTGTGCTTAACTAATGTTGTACACCCTAAGCCTTCAGGCATTTTCCTAAAAGATTCTCCTATAAACTCTTCTAATGTTTTAATTTCCCTAACACTCAACTCTGATCGTTCTGTAATAGAATAAATCGAAACAGGACTGTCCTGCTCCGAAAAAGTCCACATCCGTGATCTTAAATCCGGGACGATACCCGACAGCGCCCAAAAATCTGCGCCGAGAATCACCGTATGTGGCAGAGAAGGGATGACCAAACAGTCAACTAATACTGCCCTATCCTCAACTATAATTGGAAGAGAGATCACTCCTAAAACTTCAACTCTTGTTCCATCTGCCAAACACACGCAGTGAACAGAGTCTTTTTTCAAAGAAAGCCCTAAATTTCCTATCATTAACCAGGCATCCCTACCTTTTATGGTTCTAGAAGCACCTGAATCTAATAAACCTAAAAATTTAGAACCATAAACACTAACACTCAAAAATGGTCTCCTATCACTACCGTTTGCCTCGAGAGTAAACCCCTTAATGAATTAAATCCGCCGACTGGTTACCAGCAGGCAACCCTGCCATTTCCCGAACACTTTCTACAATTTTGTCTAGAGACGCCTGCAGCGCCACAACCAAAACAACGCCTAGGAGCAGAACACCTATTTGCAAAATGGCCTGATCCATTGCAATTAAAACACCTAACTGTAGAAGAAGATCGGGGTTGGTTTGAAGTTTGGGCCTGATGAGAATTTGGGTTGTTGTCCGAAACAACCGAAACTTCCGTTGAATCGAAACCTACGTATGCCAGATCCGGCTCTAGCAAAGTCCTATTATTCCTAACACTAGGTGGTGGAACATACGTTTCCACATTCGCCCTAACCGCTTCTAAATTCCTACCTAATGCAACCAAATCCGAAACGCAACTTGGCTTAGCCAAACCAAGTTGAGTTTGGTAGAAAGGTGTCAAGTTCCTTTGAATCATTCACAGCTTCCTACCATCTGAGATTTGATCGGTTAACCTACCAAACAAATTCTGCATTGTCGCCACATAGACTCCGATGGATTCATCTTTGCCTTGTGTACGACGCCTAATCTCATCGAGAAGCTGATCATCATAGTTCGGCGGCAAGAATTCAAGTTTCAACTCCCTGACAAGTTCTTGCCACGAACCAACCGAAATCCTAATCGCCCTAAACCAAATTAAAGCTTTTCCTACGAAAAGCTCGACCGCTGCCTTAAAAAGTTGGTTTTCTGAAACCCCCCTAGCCTGTCTCAACTCCTCAACTCTTTCTAGGAATGAGTTCACTGAGGCACCACAGCGCTCCCCAGTGAACTTCACATCCCACTTTGCCAAGTTCTGAAACTTTTCTGCATTTACTACCACCTGTTCTACTGTGGTGTTAACTTGCCCACTAATATCCCTACTCCTACTGTCTGCCTCTCCTATACCAATCGGTGCACTGGCAGAAGTGATCACCGACTTACTCCTCCTATGTTCAACTTCCTGTTCTTTTTCCACTAAAATCTTCTTTTTCTGTGTAACTATCTCTACTTCCTCTTCTTCTTCCTCATCTTCCTCTTCTTCATCCTCATCATCCCCATCTAAATCTGCCAAGGCCATTATTAATTTATTTTTTAATCCTAGCCTACATTTCTCCTGCAACTCATTCTCAGGGACCGACCTATCCATTCTCCTTAGCCGCCACTCAATCTTCGTTAAAATTTTCAAATACTCCTTCGAAGTTTCCGACTTCGGAGTATTTTCTAACAATTTCGAAATTTCTCCTAATTTGTTCTCTACGGCCACTTGATCCACATCAAAAGTGAATGGGTAGGCCGGAGCTACAAAGGATGCCCTGCGCTGAAGTTTAAGAGCTGCCCTAAGCGTCTTACGCATTTCCTCAACTGTTCCTACAGTTAAACCCCTACTCTCGATTTCGTAAGAAATCTCATCCTGAGTCAGTCTATTTATTTGACTAACATCCATTTTTCCAAACAGAAACAAAAAGAAAAACAAAAAAAAACAAAACTCAAAATCGAGAAAAAAACAAATAAAAAAAAATAATTCCTCACTAAAAAAAAACTCTAAATTGACTTTAAAATAAAAAAGACAAAATTCAAATCGCGCCTTAGTTAAAATAAAATTGAAATTTTACGCAACAAGCAAAAGCAAAAAAAAATTCACCGAAAAAAAAGTGGTCAAAATGTTTTCCCTAAATATTAGAAAAATTTAAAGGGGCAACACTGAAAATTGATAAAATCCTTTTGACTACTGTCAAAAAAAATAAATCAAAACAATGAGTGAGAGTGAAACGACACTTCAATTCTCAACTCAAAACAAACAAAATTGTATTCGATTTTCTTTTTTGTGCAAATAAATTGTTTTTTACAAAAAAGAAGAATCGAATAATGAAAATGAAATTTAAAATGAAATATTAGGTATAAGAAAAATAACTATAGGTACAAAAAAAAACTCACTACTTGTTTGCCTTTATTCACAAGGCTTACCTATAGCTGGTAATAAAGTAAAGGGCCAAAGGGGCGTCTGCCAAGTTGAAAACAAATGTCACCGGGAACTATACCACACTGCACCTGAATAAAATGAGAAAAAAAAACACCAAGTAAATTATTTTTAATAAAACCAATATTTCACAAACTTCCCTAAAATAGATATTGGACAAATTACTGCCACCAAACAGATTCACAGAACACAATCTTAATAAAGCCCCACGTTGGGCGCCAATTGCTAGGAATATTTTTTACCGAAAACCAAAACCGAAAACACACGACCGCGATCGAATATAATATATATTATTTGAAACTAAACTATTAGGATTACCCGAATCCAAAACTAAAACGCGAATATATTTATTCAAAAGAATACACAAATGCACAGAGACGATGTGCAACACGACTTTGGAAATAACAATTGAAACGTCAAACGCCGCGCCGGTGTGTTTGATAGGAAAGATAAGAGAACGATCAAAATCAAAAAAAAAAAAAAATACTCCTAGCCAGACAGCAAATGCAGTGCTGTCTCCCGTTAGCTCAGCTGGTAGTGGGTTCGATAAGAACAATTATGTTTATTAATTGCGCTCGATTAATAAAAAGAAACGATGAATTGAGATTATGTGTATGTAGAGTACAGGGTGTACTCGATTTAAGTGGGCGCCAGGAAACTTTTATGGTAGTTTGCCTTACCAATACTAATCTGAAATAAGTCTTCAATATTAACAATATGAACACAAGAATTATTATTCCCAATGGGAAATTTGAATCTTTTATTGATTAGAAGTTAGTGGTCTGGAAAACCTTGGCAGAAGGCCTGGACGAAAACCCAGAGTCTTTTCAACAAAAAGAAAAATAGAACAATGATATTTCGAGGTAAGCAGAAGGCTTATTCTCGAAATAAAGAATAGGTTTTGGCAAAAATAAACAAAAGAAAACAATGTTTTGTGTCACGATGACACAAAGTATAATCACAATGGTAATAGAATGTACAAAAGAAAAAGGTCACGAGTCCCACAATCTTGGGAGGAAAACGAAAGTTCAGCGAAGGCCTACACAACTTAATTTGTTTGCCCCACATAGGGTCACAAACAAAACGAATTAAAAACAAATTAAACAAACAATAGACAAGCTAAAATTTCTGGTCTCAACCAGACACAAAAATACTTAGCTTGATACAAATTTTCCAACAAGAATATCCTTCTTGAACGCTTCCAATATTTTCCTCAATAGTATTTATTCCTTAACTTCAAGTTATCTTCTCGATTTCGATAAGTTTTTCACTTCTCTTTTTCAAAAAAATTCTTACTTCCAAATTAAAATTATGTTTTCCCCTCAAAATCCAAAATTGAATCGTCATCCAAAATGGAAGCTTGGCTTGTCCATTTCGCCCCGACCATATAGCCATCCTCTTCGGATCTTTTGCGTGGTGGTGTTCTTGTCTCAGTCATGCAGCAGCATCTCGCCCATCTATGCAGAGACGTGCGACTGAGAGCGGTGATACAACCATTGCACGCGATCCTATGCGTTGAGGATGCGATCCTCGTAGGCTCAGTGGACGTGTTCAGCCGTAAAATGTCAATTATATTTTATTTTAAAAAGGCAAGTGAAAAACTACGACACAACGCGCAAAGTCCCTAGCCCAAACCGGCCCAAATTAATTATTTTAAGAAGAATATTCTTTATGGAAAGAAACTTAACCATTTTCCAACTAAAATGGTGGAATTTATAAACAAGACAAATCTTTATTTTGTAGACCTTCGCGCAGAAAATATTAGAAAGGGAAAAACACATCATTGTGATTTTTCTTTGATGTCCGACACTTTATGGTGGGCACTCGGCCATACTACATTTATGTTGGTGTGATTATAGTTCACACATAGTTGGACATGAGTCATCTTCATGCCTTTCTGCTCTTTCGACCTTCTGTCGACAACTCGAAGATTTAGTGGCTCTTCCGCCTTTCGTAAAATAAGGTGGACCTCCTGTCCAACACCTCTGATGGAACCTAGATTGGTTACTTTTCCAAAATACTTAAAGAGCAGTCCTCTGGCTGATGGACCAGGTTTCTACTGCACTCTTTAGAGTATTTTGGAGCCGCAACAGGAAGGGATTAGGAAACAAAAGTTATTAGAGGAAATGGGTTGGCAAAACTTGTTGTGGTAAAATTTACCGCAACAAATCCCTAAAAGAAGATATATTTTTGGTTTATGGAGTGCCGGAGGGTCTTCTCTCTGACAACGGCACGCAATTCATTGGTAAGGAATTTCAGAAGTTGTTGGATATTTTTGGGATGAGACACTACCGTACAGCAGTGTATGCTCCCCAGTCGAACGCAAGTGAACGCGTGAACCGTTCAATCCTCGCGGCCATCAGGTGGTATGTCAATCCTCGACAGACGGATTGGGATGCCCATCTGTCTTCGATCAGTAGTGCTAGTAGTAGTGATGAGATCTATAAAAGAAATCAGATTCTGAGTGACGCAACCAAGCACCTGAGTGCAAAGTTGTGCCCGAAATTTGTCAAAGTTCGTGTGAACAAAATAATCGGTAACAACCTTTACGAAGTAGAGGATAGGCGAGGTCACAAATCCACCTGCCATACCAAAGATCTGAAGAGGTAAATTAATAACTGAATAACTATTATTACACCTGATTTGAGAACCCTCCTTCACATCTCTTTTCCAGAAATAAACCTAAATAGACTTATTTTTTTTTTATTTTTTTTGTTTTTTACCAGATGTGACATATGTGTACATTGTATTACTATAAAGTACATAACCCAGATTTACAAATTTGAACTGATGCCCGGCGCTCAGCTGTGCATGAGACACTTGGTTCAAATCATTTCCCTGACTTAACTATATGTTTGTTTTTTTTTGTTTGATGTTTTCTGATATTTAGCAGAATATCTACACAATGACTTAACGTCATAAATGCCAGTTTTATTTTATTTTTGTCTTCGACCGACTAGACGATAAAGAGTTGCAGTGTCATATCGACACGAAGAGTAAGAAGATTCTACGTGTGAAGATTCAATTGCAAGAAGTTATCCTTTTTCTTGGAAGTTAGACTAAGTGGACTTAGTCGAAATTCCAAGTTTTGTAGGGAAAACTTTCTTGCCCTCCAATTACAAATAATTTTTGTAACCGGTGCCATCTATCCGGGAAACCGATTGACAACTCACTTTGTGCTGAACGCACTAAATATGGCCCGCCATTAAAAATGAATCCACATTTAGAATCCACCCCGACGAACGCATTCCACTTCTCTCGGAACCCATTCGGTCTCCATTTTGAAAAGAGAATTTCTGAGACATGCGCAATCTGCCATTCCAAGGGAAGAATAATTTTTGAGCGATAGGCGACTAGAAGTTGTAGCCATGGATTTCTTTTTGCTTGGCTTACACGCAAAACTGCGTATGATGCGGTTTACACTGTAGCCTGCAGAATGAGAGGTTTACACCAACGAAAATGCATAATCAACAAAAATTTCGGAGTGACAGACAAATGTCGATTTGCCAAGTCCATTTCTAGCTGAAACACAAGATCTTTCTGACTGACATAATCGGATATTACATTCCTAATTGACATGAGCAATTATCTGTCAAATACTTAAGGAGTAATCTCAGAGTCCTCCAGTAGATTTCACTTTGACAGCTAGTGTGCAAGACGAGAACGAAGAATAACGTGAGTACTGATGACGTCATCAGTGACACAAATTTCGTCCTCTGTCCTGATATCTACTGCCCAACAGACATCACTACTGAAGTCCTTTTCTTTTTATAAATGGTCACTTGACAATAGGCAAAATCAGTTTGGCGTTTGATACTGCCGAGTGCAGATCATGAATAAATGACAGAAGTGATCATGCCGTTATTGTAATAATCTGTTGATACTGTCATCTACCATAAACAAATCGGCACCACCTGGTCAAAATAATTTGTTCATCCAAGGTGAGAATATTCACAGAATGGAAACTATGATATTTCCCCTGTCAAACTTGTCAAATTATTCAATACCCAGTCAGAACAATCACCATTGGTGTCACTTATCATGATTACTCAGAAATGCGTATATTGCGAACCAATATATCGTTATGACACGATTCCCTATGAGAACGTATTCAAAATTTAGAATACTATGCATAATAATATCTTTTGGTCAAGTTTACCTCACATCATTATGCAGAACACCGAAATGCGCCAAGTGTAAACTGGCCTTGTAAACCCACAATCGCAAACCATCTCTGACGTCACTAACACACAGAGTTGTAGAATAGTAGAAATTTCATTGGAAGGCAGGGCGTTGGCTGATTGGAAAAATAGAAATATTTTCCAGGACGCCAGACAGAAACCCCATTTTGAAGAAGACCACCGCCCGAAGTACAAGTCCGTAGTCGAACGCTTAAGTAAATCTTTTTTTTTACTAAGTGTTCGCCATTATTTCATCATCCGATGGGAGAATAATCTAATTGCTGGTGCAATTGATTATTCATCCCCAACCAAACCTATAATTAACATTATTTAATCCAGGTAAGTTAATTTCTTCTCGTCCAATCGCATATCCGAGCAGAGGAAATTTAATTTCTTCGTTTCGGAATGTGATTGACTACAAGCCATGTGGCTGTGGGTTGATTAACCATGAAATTGTTCCACTCAATATAGGATTAATCGACACCAGGGATTTAGGAACGGAATTTACACGATCGAGAGCTGAAGAAGACACGGATTGAAGGAATTTCCTTTGACATCTACGGATGGAGTCGCTGCATTAAGACGATAGTTCTATGGCCACTTCGGTCCATTATATTCAACATTATTCAGTTGTGTCCTGACCACCTAAATCAATATACGAAGATTCAAGTGAATTGTGTTTTTTGTGTGATCCGGAACCAAAAGTTTGCTCGAAAGCAACATTCTGTTGCCGAAGAAGGGGGCATCCAGATGCTAGCCCCTCGCTACTCCAAGGTTATTAGACCTATTGATTAATCCGTGCGGGCTGATATCATACTTGCGTCACCGTGGCGTTGATCCTGTAAACGGCTCGCCAGCAGACTTGTCCACGCATCATACATATCAGCCGCACCACCTTTTTTTTGGTCGTGAAGGAATCATCTTTATTATCCTTGATATAAGTCGCCCTCCCGGCGCAGTACGTATTATCTTTTTGTCCGTGAAGGAGTCACCGCTATTATTCACGATATAAGTCGCCCTCTCGGCGCACGTTTTTCACTTCGGGAGGAAAAATTTTATTCATCCTCCAACATAAGTCGCCCTCTTGGCGCAGCATCAGTGTTTCATCAGAGGAAACATAGCAACGTCCACGACATAAGATGCCCTCTCGGCGCAGCACCAGCGAGACGGAGATACTTGCCTCCTGCGGCAACTATCAACGTCATAATTGACTAAAATCTACAGTCTGCATTACTCGTGCCCATAATTTTGGCACACCACGAGACGTCTCTCGAAGAACTTCACTTTCTTGGAAATTATTCCAAGGAGACATCGCATCCATGCTGGAGTTGATAACGCCCTATTGACGGGAGCTTACAGCAATCAGCTTTACCACCCTATCGGCGCAACGAAGGGACATTTACCTACAGCATCAAGACATTATACGTCGTGGGATTTTCACTGTGTCGCATTATTCAACGCGGGACAGTATACACCCGGATGCCTGGCGAATGCCAACCGCACAGATGCCGGTCCCACATCAGCAGCAGCATATTGCAATCACCATCACTTCATCAGTTCCAGAATATTGTGTAAATTATATGTATTACAACCCAAATATAATATAAAATTGTGTGTTCGTCTCCATATTGTGATGTGATTTAATAATGTTTAAATAAAATTAAAAAACTAAAAAATAAATTTTATTTAATTTAATTTTATTTATTTGATGTTTGTTTTCTTTAATTTTCACAATATATTTTTTATTTATTTATTTTAATTAATGTTGACGCGACGCGTTTCGGACAATGTGTCCATCTTCGGGCGTAGAATATTATTGACTGCCAATGATGATGATCCAATAATCGTGTTGTTTCTTCTATTGTTTTTTGTAATTGTTGTTGTAATTTAATAATTAGTTTATTGTTATGTGTTTGTCTCTTTTTAATTATTGTTTTTGTTTTGGTAGTTTATTGCAGTGTCGTAGATTATGTTTCCTTTTATTGTTAATTTGTCGTCCAAAACAAAAACAATAATTAAAAAGAGACAAACACATAACAATAAACTAATTATTAAATTACAACAACAATTACAAAAAACAATAGAAGAAACAACACGATTATTGGATCATCATCATTGGCAGTCAATAATATTCTACGCCCGAAGATGGACACATTGTCCGAAACGCGTCGCGTCAACATTAATTAAAATAAATAAATAAAAAATATATTGTGAAAATTAAAGAAAACAAACATCAAATAAATAAAATTAAATTAAATAAAATTTATTTTTTAGTTTTTTAATTTTATTTAAACATTATTAAAACCAAATATAATGTAACCAGGTAACCATCTTTCTATTATAAGTAAAGTGCATGTGTTTACATTAGAAGATTAAGAATAACAGAGTCTTGGCCACATAAATGGCAGTTGAATAGGTTTATGTGCATTTAGATACCTCATTGTCACTGTATTCTAAGAAGTGCATATGTGAAGATAAATAACGATATCCTCGTCCTCAGGACATTGAGATCGCGACATAGTTTGTTTCGTTAATCACGGGATTTCGGTCGTGCCTTTTGTCTTTTTGAATATCGTGAACATTTACTTAGAGCCAGTGCTCGTAATTCCTTTTACTTTTCGTGGGCTTATGCTACTTAAATCGCAGCAACTAATCGTTACATACGAACCTCATTGTGTATGCTAATGAAACGTGTGTATAGTTCTTTGATACTTTTATCTTTTCAGTCTTAAAGACAGTATCGTTTCGATCATTGTGATCATAGCATCTTTTACCTTTATGAATCGTGTCAGTAGCGACCATCAACGCCAACGTTGAACGCCGCGTATGGAATTTTTATATTATTTTTGGTGTGTGAAGTTACGTTAATTTGAATATCCTTCCCACCACCCCCAATTTACACAGTCGCGCTTGGTATCCGCCTATAATTACATTTATCAGGTTATCAGTTTTTATAACTACTGCGTTGATTATATACGGTCTTAGTATTTTATCGTGCATGTAATTAAACTTAACTTAGAAACCGTCTTCTTACCTTTTCGTGCCCAATAAGCAATACTTACCTTTTTTTTTTAAGTACCGAAGCACGAACGGCTTGAACAGTCCAAGTCGGAACAACCTTAAATTACTTATTAGATCATTGACAGCAACAGCGAACCAGTTAGTGTCGTTTAACTAGAAGATTAACGTAAATAAAAATTTTGTTTCAGCCAACTCAGGAGTGCACTTCAGAGGTTACGCATACAAAATATATTATCCCCGCTGCCCCATTGGCAGCGCTGTATTAACCTTATTACATTGAATTGATTTACATTTTTATACACTATATTGCTTTAAAAATAATTGCTGATCGATTATATGCGGGATATCAATTTGAGATCCCACATATATGGTTGTATATTTGTTGGTACGTTGTTTGTGCCGTCTCTATTTGTTGTCGTGAGGATACAGTCATCCATACGATTATGATTTTTTTTTGTCGGGAACCGAACGCTTTAAACTTTAATTGATACGCGTTTTGATCGTAAAGTTTGTAGTCGCGTGGGAATAATCGGGATACTGAGATACTTTTGAAAAATCATCTAGTTTCTTCCGAGATAGTTTTTTTTAATATCGCGAGTATATTCCAGATACCAATTAATGGTTCGACTTCGTTATTTTACATCTCACTTCATTATATTGACTTTTCCTTCTTTTTATGTGTTTAATGTATATGATAGCCCTATATCTTGAATCAGTATAGGCAATTTTATTTGAATTTTTTTTTGAACAAGAGTATCAATAAATTTTTGTGAATTATTGATAGGGTTATAAGAAAGAAGAACCCCAACTAATAAATTACTTAAATTAATTTCAAAGTCTAGGACTTTTTCTTGTGAAAGCATCGATGACAAATCGATTCGTGATCACCCCCTTTGTATTAGAGTTTTGATATTTGAAAAGAACTTGTAAAGATCCAAGGAGATCGAATATAGACCATTAGAATCTAAAATTGATATTTTCTATTAATTATAACTTTCCTTTTCATACTAGATAAGGTAGAATTAAGTAACTTTAAGCACTTTAAAATTCATTTTTAATAAAAGATATTTACGTTTTATAACGTTTTTTTTACGAATTTCTAGCTGTTGTTATTTCGATAAGAAAGTTTTGAATTCCGTCTTTTTTACATTATTTTTTTTTTCTCTTGATATGACGCAAACATGTTTGTCAACATGAAGTAAGTTTCTTCCAGGGGAGGGTGGTACCCCTCTCGTTTCCTTGGTGGGATATTGTGATGTGTGTGTGCAGTTTTTCCTTTTTTTTTTTTGAAGATTGAAGTTTAGATGCTTAGAGTTTCGTATAGATATTAGATTATGAACGAGATGATGAAGTAAGCAAGCAATTTAACTGCTTGCCTTTTCATATCAAGGGGTTGTCCATAATCTTCTTGAGTCGTAGGGACTCTTTGGTCCGCGGACAACCACGGTCGATGATGAGAGAGTTGGTTTTCACATCGAATTGGGTGGGTTGAGAGGCCAGGAGGGTCAATTAACATCTTCGATTCCTCCCTCCCTACAACGTGAGACACCTCGACATCCGTGCCCAGCACATCATTACGGCAGTTGGACACGTCGATAGTAATAACGAGCCGTAGCTGCCTCGATTATCTAAGGTACGCATTAGACAGAATACTTACGTGCAGGGTTTGTATGGGCTAGGACATTAGAACAAACAGGGCTTCTTACTTCCAGATTAGGGTTACTCACATTGCGTTAAGAGGTGCAGCTTTGGGTTCGACTTTCTTCTGGGTCAGTTCGTCATGATCGAGTTTTTCAAAAGTTATGAGGGCCAACAAGCATTTTAACATACTTATTCGAACTCGACCACCAGGGTTCAACGGTCGGCAGGATAATAAGAGGTAACACCGGTCAGGTAGATCCCGGAGCAAGTGCCCATGGCCTGACTGAGCTAGTTGTGGCATGGGTGCTGCCGGCCAACGCGACGGTCGATCTCGGCCACAGCCTTACGTTGTCGCATGCCTTCCTTACCGTTTACTTTTAACGAGTAGTCGGCGAGGAAGGGGGCGTTGCCGACATAAGGTTGCTTCCATCCCAATTCACGTCAAATCGAACTGATGATATCTAAAGTCGCAGACACTATCTGGAGCTAAACCTCTGGGAAAGATGATGACATGATAATAAAGGTAGTCTTGCAAGTTTAGGTTCATCAATGGGATATGAGTAAGGTTATGGTTTACAGGTGTAGGCTATTGAGTAACATGACTGCGAGCGGAACACCTAGTACTCGCGGCGGATAGACGGGAATATGTCATCAGGTACCCTCTAGGCTGTTCTACGGTGTTTAGTAGTCAGTACCTATGGTAGGCTGATGGATAGTTCTCGTTTCTGTGATAGGGATGGATGAAGGTTATTATTCTTCTTTTGGGATTTTTTTGGGAACTGTCGGAGAGGAGTAGAGAGAGCGCGAGGCTACCACTTTGAGGTGTAAGTATGTCACAGATATAGGGGCATTGGATACATCGATGAACGAGCAATGGATGACAGGGTTGCTGTTCCTTGGTATAAGAGCCAAGGTATATGAGTTGCCTATCTCTTTCTATTCCCTCTTGGGTTCGGGTTGTTATCAGGCATCGGGTTTAGATCTTGAATGTCCATAGGGTGTTTGGGTGAAGAGACTGAGTGGCTGTTGGTGATTCGAATTCCATGCTGTTTTCCGTTTGCACCTTCTCATTAACATGGACGTTACAGATGGCGTGGGGGCAGGGTTACTATCAGTTGTCTCACGGATCCTGTTTAGGCGTTGGAGAAGATGGAGAGCAGTGTGTCAGTAAATTCCCTCCATGGTTTTAATTCTTAATAAAGGTAATAAAAAAATAATAATAATAATTTTCTCATCGTTACAAAGTCATTAAAACCAAAAAACAAATTCTTCACATAAGGAGGAGCTACTGGCACAGGAATTGGAATAAATGGTGCTAATGGTGGAAGTGACTGCATTGCATCCAACGAACCATTTTGGTACCTTTACGGACTTCTTCTTTGTTGTTCCCTCGACCTAGATCTACTGCGACTATAACCGAAACGACGTTGTGATCAGTAACGTTCATAGAACCATAAGCTCCTGGTTTGACCCTTGAAAGCTGGACACGTCTATGAAGGCGAAAAACACTGGTTGAGAAGAAAGTTTCTGAACATACATATATATCACATGAATTTGTTTGGACACTGGGGGCGTACGCTCTTCTTTAGCTGATTAAAAATAAAATCAAAATTATTCGATTCATTTCACAAAATATATTTCACAAACTATGACCGATTTGGAAAACAGCTGTTTTCTCTCCAACTTCAAAATTTAGCGCGCCTTTTTAGCAAAGGTATGTAGAGATAAAAATTGTAGAGATAAAATTTAGTTTAGCGCGATCTGAGTACTAGGCTTAACACTAAAAACACGCAAAATTATTTATTTATTTCAAATTTTAGTAATAAAAAAAAAACGCACCACATCAAATTTCAAATTTGAATTTGAAAAAAATTACGTTTTAATTTTTTTTATATTTTTTTCGCTTTCACCACTGTCGCACCTCGTTCCAATTTTTCAAATTTGAAAATGCTTATCCAACGCTCGAGTGGGCACACACACACACCAATCAAATGATTGTAATCCTCCTAACTGGAAAACATCATCCGATCATTATCCCACTATAATCATTTATATACTTAATTTGTCATAGTATTAGTGGCAATTGAATATTTCCAAGCATCGGTTCTTCTCTGTCTCTCGCCAATCTTCAAATTTCGATTTATCTCTACTCCGAAAAATTCAGGGATGTCACTTCAAGTCGAGCTTTAAGCCGAATACGCACCCCTCGTTTACACTGTGGTGAGTGCTTTTATTTTTAAATTTGTTTTACAAAATTCAACTACATTCCATTAAACTACACCCCTAAATGACGAACGTACACTTGGGACAATACCGAACGATTTCAATCCACTTAAACACAAAATGCGAAAGACACAAACCTTGTATTTTAACCTATACAATTATATACAATTATACCAGTCAACTACATCAAAAAGAAACTATAAACTATAATGCTCTCGTAGGCAGTGACCTCAAGCGGCAGAGCTCTACAACATCAAAACAAGCTGCTTTTCCACAACCTATAGAAAAATACTATATGGGCGTTTGCCTCGCTTGGTTTCTTATTGGGTGTGTTTCCTTATTAATTCCGTATATTCGGAATATATGGAACGCACTTTTTGCGTTTCTTTATTCAATGGAATATTCCGGATAAACTATTTCCTTGTTTCGTTATTCAATCTGGAATATTTGGAACGCATTCTTTTCTTTCCAAGTGAAGAGGTGGTTTAAATGGAATATTCCCTAGTTTGACTGATGCAGTTCACTGTCAGCTATTGTTTATTCTTTTAATTCTAGTTCTGTTTATTTATTTACTCTATTCTGGATATTCTGGATAGATATTTGATCTTTTCTGTCTTTTCTATTCCTTATCCGGAAAAAATAAAGAAACACACTCATTGTTACTTTTATGGCATTGTGCATGATGCCCTGAAAAACGTTAAACTCCAATGGGTGTTCATGACGTAGATGCGCAGAACAAATACAAATTGAAAATGGGAAGGCGTTTTCTTTGGTAGTTGTTGTTTCATGATCACTTAAAACATAGAATACTGATAACTCTGACATTTCAACGAACAACACCAACGGGCCAAACATAAAAACAAAAACATTGAAATGGACGCAAAGGTAAGTACCAATTAATATTTTACTAATATTATACATTTAAACATAATATTTCAATTCTTTTAATATTTCAATATATTTATAACATATTTTCACAACTTTTTTAGATGTTTCTGGACTGGAGTGGCCTACGTCCCAATGAGATATTTAGTGGTAAATATTTTGAAAACTTGTTAGTGATGTCTAATATTTTTTTCTCTTTTAGGTTGACTCAACAATGCAGCAGCCGCGCCAGGCGTCCGCAACAGTTCTTACGAGAAGTGGTCCATAGACATGCGGCAACGCAACGGACAGAAGTAGCCGAACTTTTAACTTTTTTTAACTTTTTCTTCTCCTGCAATCCGTTGACAGCTGGTTGACAGCATTTTTTTTCCATTTGAAGTGTTTTCGTTTTGGCATTGAACAAGAGAAATATATTTCTTCAGCTAAGGGTTTTGGCTACAGTTGTGATTCGTTAAAAAATGTGAATGGAATTATTTTAATATAATACCTATATTGTATTAAAAAAAAAGGAAAAAAAAACCGAACGTCAACGCATTCATTGGGTAACCCCCAATCCGGCGATCCGGCAAACGTCAACGGATGCGTTGTCGCAATGGACCAACGGATTCTATGGGTCGGGGCCTTTACATTGATACTAAAATGAGAAAAAAATCCCATTATAAACAGAGTAAATCTCGAAGTGAGTGCTAAATAGTAGCAGTATAAAGTTTTAAAACGTGAGTAATAAAAAAAAAAAGCTAACCAATGATTTGAAAATAAAATAATACTGAAGTGAGTGATATGCTTACCAAAGGACTGTATATACAACTTATGGTTAAGCTCGACGTAAAAGTAAGTATTTCTATATATTATCGGAGGTAAATGGGTCTTGTTACGCGACGGTAAGTATTCGCTATAAACGTATACGCAACGACAACTTCATATGTTGTAAATATCTCAAACCGAAAATCTTCCGGATGCTAAGTGCATCGATTCTTAGTATCAATCTTTCTGCTTGAACTCTTTCTTTAATTTTCTTTTTATATGGGTACTCACAGCAGTACTCCAATAGAATTTATATTGTATATTTAAACTTATATACATATAACACAAGGACTATATAAAATTTGTATCTTTTCAAAATATGTGTTGTACTATTGTGTGCAAAATATGTATACAAATTCTTGTAATCTTATTAAAAAGTTGATTTTGAAGTATAATTTATACTATGCTTGCATATCTATACGATATTGTTGCGGATACCATCAAGCCATTTCCAGTCTAATCCATCTCTGCCATGGACGCAAGCACTGGGCCTATAATATATGTACATATGTAAGACCCGAAATGTTTTTTTTGCGAGGAATGTTCGAAGATGAACTTTTATTCCCCGAACGAGATTTCCCACCAAAATAATGAATTGAGTAGCCAGAACTAAATGTCGTACGATTATCTGGGTCGTCTGGGTTCATTGGATGATAGGGCAAAGCGGATCATGTTAGCCAGTGCCTACAAAAAAAAAAGGAGGAAGAGGTTAAGATGGTTCCATATGCAAGGGAAATCCTGAGACATTCTATGAACCGCAGTTAGATTGCTTCGATTCAATGAGTGGGCCAGGCATTCCAAGTATACTGTAGGGATACGGGGATAAAACAGAAAACACTGACTTCGGTCGAGCCCTCGATTCTTTCGCAGGCTGTTCGGGCTTGGAAATTATCCAGTCGCTACTGGCGAAGCAGATATATCCAGGTCAGGAGGAGATGAGAGTGGCTCGGTCACCAGAGCCTAGAGCAGGCACGCCATCCCAGGTTTTTGCTTTTTTTTTTTGGTTTTTTTTTGTTATTATTTATTAGACAAACTTTATTTTTATTAAGATTAGAAAATAATTCATGTGAATGCCAAACAAAACGAGGCAACTCCTTTTGACAGATAAGTCAAAGGAAAATGAAGGAAAAAACAGTTTGAGAAAGGCCTGGGATTTTTTATTCTTATGGGTAATATGGGTTCTTGTCTGGGGTCGGGGAACAAATGCAAAATGTTGCTGGCCTGAAAAACCCCAAGCAGCTGTTTTTGCGAATGTAGGTCGGAGGTGATTGAACTTCAATTTGGATTCAGCTACATTTACCTAGGGATGAGAAAAAAAAATGAAAGAAAAAAATATAACCGCTCGTCGACTTTGACCATGTATCAAAGGCAGAACCAAAAATTCGGTACCTTGTAGTCAGTGGCGGGAATTTCAAAAAAAAAACTGTTGGTGGAGGTTCAAAGGTTCGTAGTGCGGACAGCAGTAGTCAGTTCGGTGTCCAAATAGTCGCAAGAGTGCACTAACGTTTTTATAAAGAACAACATAAAGACAAGTTAAAATATCTATTGGTGTCTAAATTTTCAAATCAAAATTTAAGTAAAGTCCTTGAGTGTGTAAAGATAAAACTGCCTTTTTGCTGTCCTTTTTTTTTTTTAATTCAAGAAGGTGAGATTTTTCTTTCGATATTTTTTTTTGTCACGAGATAGTATAGTGAGAATTGTTTTAAATTAGGAAGTGAAGTGTTTTTGGTACTCATCGGCGTGGACTCCAGCCGCTAAAAGGAAGATCTGGGGGTGGCAATTACGCTTATAAGCCCAACCTACTGATGAGCCCCGATAGTCGTCCCTGAACGAACCATAACTAATCCCCTAGCAGAACACCAGGAGGCAAGCCCGTGGGAGTCCCGGGTTTTCAAGAGTAAAATTGTATATATTAAATATTAGAGTTACTAAGTAGACCGGATTTAAAATATTGGGTTTTAGTGTTTTTTTTTTGTTCCCGCAAGTGATATATGAAGAGGAAATAATAAATAAAACCAAATCCTCCAGAAACTATCAGAAAGTCCACCGCTTCTCCTTGACGGGGGGGGCAAAGCCTCCATTAAGCTTGTCTTCTCACGTGCCAAGAGAAAGGCCCGTTGATCATCGGCTGCAGCTTTAGCTTCAGCTTCTTTTTATTAAAAATTTATCTGTATATAGTTTTCTAAGTTAAGTTCCATTGGCGTGATAATTTTTTTTTTGTATCTTGCTTTTATGTAAATTAATTTATAGAAAAGAAGATTTTTTGAGTGCTGACCAAAAGTGTGTGATTTGAGCGGTCGATCTTAAGTAATCGGGTCGGGGTCCGAACCACCCTATCTTCGTAACAGCAGATTTGCTACCCCCTGCATTCGCCCACATAGAGCTCTTTGTAGGTAGGAGGTAAGGGATAAGGTACATTCCTGGTCGGAAATAGACGCAGGATTCGGTTATTTTGTTAAACGGGAAAACGGGCCCTTGGTCCTCTTGCTGGGAAAATCGGCGGAATAAAATATACACTTCTGGTCAAAAAAAAAAAAAAAAAAAAAAAATAAAAGAGGTGAACAAGGAGAAAAATTTAGATTGAAGTTACTTGCTTCTTTTAGAACAATTCACCCGCCATAATTATAATTTTTTTTTTGATTTTAACGTTATTTTTTTTGTTACATTCTTCTTTCTTTTGATTCTAACTAGTTTTAAGTCCTTTCGTTTTTTCTTTGTTATCTTTTCCATTTAAATATCTTATTATAAAAAAAAAGGAATATATATATATACATATGTTGGTCTTGATCGCATAGTGGATGAACCAATTAGCAATAAAGCCAAACATTCACTAGATATATACATCGACATCCTCTACCTAGTATTTAAGCATTCCGTTTTAACAATGATAGTTTAAATTTCAATAAATATTGTGTAAATCACGCCAATTCAAATGAATTCCATCCAATCTTTTTATTTTGAGCGTGTCAAAAGCGCCGTCATGGTTTAATTTGATTTTCAGGGGGGTGCGTACGGCCCGCTAAAGCCCGGCGGGTGAAGTAAGTATGGAACAACTGCGATAGTAAGGTCTTCGTTACAGGAAAGGGGGACTCAAAAGACAATAGCCGAACGAATCCCAGGTGGGGAGGGCAATGGCCGTGCTGCGTCGTCATCGGCAGCGTTCCCAAGGTGTTGTGTGTGTTCTTTTTTTTTGTATTATCTTTGTGGTGGCAAGTTTTCTTTTTTGGCATGTTTGATATATTTTTTTTTGAAATAGGCGAGGTCTGACTTCGGGGGCAAGATCCCACCCACATCCGGCGAGCAGAGTCGAGCAAAGCAAGCATGGCTCGCCCCCGGAGCAGACATTCCATCCTTTCCTTCATACCATCCCCACTGCCTGTCCCGATGCCTTCTCCCAGGAATCCCTTCCCAAACACCTCCCTTCGTGCCCCAACTCCCTCCTATTGCCGTATTTCAAATGGCGCCCAACGTTGTGTGTGAGTGTGTTGTGAGTTGTTCAGGGTCAGCGTTATCTGTCGTAACGCCAAATGATAAAACTAACCAGGGAGAGAGGGTTACCGAACTGCAGAGGTCGCTAGACGAGGCGTAAGTCGTGAACAAGATAGCTTCTAAGAACGCTTGTGCACCTGCGACGCATCGAATGGAGGTCGCGGACGGTGACAGCTCCAGCTGTAGAGAGAAAACATCATCGGTAATTTCTTCGGAGTCCTGTAAGCCTCGTTTTTCTGGAAGGTTTAGACGTACCGAAACGATTGCGACAGGGGCCTCTAGAAAAAATTTTTTTTTTTATAAATATAGCGAGACATTGTTCGATGATGATGTATCCGCTTCTCCAAACGCAATCGACCGTATTCGTAAGTCTTGGTCGGAATAGCTTGTGAGAAAGTCCTTCCAATCGCGACGGATTGAGTGGAATGCAGCAACGAAATGAATTAAATGTTTGGTTTTTGAGTTTGAATCCCTGTGGGTAGTGTGTGTAGTGAGTGTTGCGAGTATGCACCTTGGAAGATCAAAATATAAATTATGAACGGATGACTCGCAGTTGGTCCATAAAAAAAAAAAATATATATATATATAAATATAAACGTTACCCCCGAAAGCCGCCGGAAACACCCCCGTATGTACATGAGAAATTTTTGTTATCAATTGGGTCACATATTTACAATATATTTTATATTATAAAATTATTATTTTCGATATCGATATATGTATGCTGTTTGAGTTCTTTGCGTTTGTGTGGTGAAGATAGATTCGTAATAGAAAAAAAAATTTTTTATTTTTAGTAGATATCCACTATAGATTTAGAATTTCGGGTCGCCGATAGTGTGTTCAAGTTTTCCTTCAATTGAGATAGTGGTTTAGTTAGGTAAAAGTCATACGATATACCCAAAAGTTACTTGTTTTAATAACTACAATATCCTTCAGGGTGATTTCAGAATAGCAACAGCCTTATTAGCTGAGTATTTAGATATTTTTTTTTTGTTTTGTTTTGGTAAGCTAATGTCAAGGAAGTTAATGTCAGAGGAGGACGAAGCCAAAATCAGTGTAATAAAAACAATTTTTGAAAACCGATCGGTCACCAGGTCGTTACTTAAAAAACCGGTAGCAACCCCTAGAGAGATGCCAGTAGAACGGTCGCCGGAGCCGGCGAGTAAGAACTCGAACACCCAGGAAACAGCGCGGCCAGAGGCCCCTTTAATAGAGATGTCCGATTCCCCAGGGCTTCAAAATCCCATGGAGCCTAGCGTCTTACCGTCTCCTCCCTCGACTGGAGCAGGTACGTCCCAAAGCTTAATTACTTCGATAAGTGCTCCACCATTCAGCAACATTTCTGAAAAGAGTGCGGCACCGCCGCAGGCCGACCCAAGATCTGCAGAATACCAGGGACAGAAATCGCTTTGGTCGACTAACGAACAGGCAGAATCTCAACTTGGCGGGAACCGAGATAATCAAAGCCAATATGCGCAAGCCGTTAATCCCTCGGATCGCAATCAAAACGACCAGATTGAGGGAGTCTTCAACTATGGTCAAGATGGTGTCAGTCATCAACACCCTGGAGAAAATGGGCAAAATGGAGTAGAAGAGACTGTTTCCTCTGAATTGAGAACGGTCATCAATCTAGCTGTGGTGAACGCGTACGAATCATATACAGAATCCATCAAAGGCGATATTTCAGATGTGGTGAGAGCCGAAGTGGCCCGAGGATTCATGGATTTCATGAGAGAAATCAATTACGCGGTTCGAACAACTCCACCCTTGGAAGAACGAATTCGCCCGACAAACAACAATTCGACATCGACGCATGGTGACGCCCAGCCGCCGCCCGTAATACATCCAACTGCCGGGCGTTTGGGCCCACTACCAAGGCGAAGCACGGCTCCAGTAGGAAATCGACGCGAGAATACGCCTCCAAACGGACAATACGATAATAGGCGAGCACCAGACAGGGGTATGCAGCCGTCCGGAAGTCATCCGCCTGATCCGCCTAGTGGAATGAGGAATGGATTTCAGCCAAATTACAATCAACCTTCTTACCCGGTGAGAAACATGCGTCCGCCGATCAGAATTGATAAGTGGGGAGTAAATTTTGACGGCAAACCAGATCGACTCACCGTAGAAGATTTTATCTTTCGCGTTGAAATGCTACAATACCAACATCAGTGTTCTTGGGACGAGATTTTAAGGGACTTCCACTTGTTGCTTTCGGGAGCAGCCTATGATTGGTACTGGCAGTACCAGAGGTCTAATTACCATCCAGAATGGCCGACACTGAGAGATGCCTTAATGCGACAGTTTCGCAACTCGAAGATGGACTTTGAGATAATGCGAGACATTATGGATCGTAGACAGGGAGCTTGGGAGCCCAGCGATGAATATTTTGCAGCGGTGAGTAAGATACGATCTCAGCTCAGGATACCAATTCCGGAAGCGGATCTGGTGCGTATTTTGAAAAAGAATTTGAACGATCGAATCGGAAAGTTGGTATATCCACAGTCGATCTTTTCACTAGACCAGCTAAGGAGGGCGTGAAAGGACGCAGAGGACGCGTTCCCGGTAAAAGGCCACGAGCGGGATGGGCCAAAGCCGACTCGGTCAACTGGTCGATATGCGGTAAACGAATTGCAAGTGGAACCCGGAGGATTTGAATGGGAAGAAAATATTGATGCGATACGGCCCATGGGCTCTCGCCCGAAGAACTCAGGGGGTTATGGTGAGGACAGGCCTGTTCATTGCTGGAATTGTCGCGTCTCGGGCCATACGTTTATGGAATGTCCTTCGGGGGTCAAAACTATTTTTTGTTATCGGTGCGGAAAAGAAGGGGTGATTACTCCCAAATGTCCCATGTGCACAACGGAAAACCGAAACCGGAACGCGAGATCTTTGGGGGAGTCACGTTCGACACAGACACCCCAAGAAGTCCCAAAGGACATGTAGAAACGCAAACCGGGTCCGAAGAGAAAAGAATTACGATTCTGGCTAGAAAAAGTTTTAATAAAGAGGTCCCGCAAAAGCCAGAAAAAGAAATTAGAATACCAAAACCGTTACATATTAGAGTGAAGGAGTATAATGAAGCCAGAGATAGGATTTTTAATTTACAAGTAAGTGAAGTGTCAAATAAGATATTAAAAACAAGAGAAAGATTTAGGAAAAGAAAAGAGATTAAGAAATGTTTATTGTCAACCATTATAGATACTAGCCTTGACCCCCGGCCATACGCCAAAATAGTTCTTGCTTCAAAAGAAATATTAGGATTATTAGACAGTGGGGCTAGTGTCAGTATACTGGGAAAGAATTGTATGCAACTGGTGCAAAGTGAGGGAATTCATGTTTTACCATTTAGGTCAGGGGTCAAAACCGCCGATGGGAAAAATCAAACCATTGTCGGAAAAATCAACGTTGGAGTAAATTATAAAGGAATCGAGCGACAAATAACCTTTTGTCTGGTTCCTAACTTGGACCAGGAATTGTATTTGGGTGTAGATTTCTGGAAGGCTTTCCAAATAGCTCCGTCCGTGGTCAGTGCCGTCTCAATTTCAGAAGAGGGAAGTACCAAGGATATCCATGAATTGTCATATGATCAGCAGTCCCGATTGGATGTAGTTAAGCAGAAATTTTTAGATTATGGTCGGCACGGTCTCGGTAAGACGGCTTTGATGGAACACGTCATCGATACCGGAGACGCGGTCCCGATCAAGCAGAGACACTACCCTGTCTCTCCAGCGGTGCAAGACCAGTTGTATCAGGAAATAGATAGAATGTTGGAGCTCGGCGTTATAGAGGAGAGTGAGAGTCCCTGGTGTTCACCGGTTGTCCTTATAAAGAAGCCAGGCCCAAAAGATACGGTGAAGTATCGTTTTTGCTTGGATTCTCGTAAGGTCAATACGGTTACCAAGAAGGATGCTTTTCCTCTTCCTCATATCGACGGGCTCATGAGTCGCCTGTCAGATACCTACTACATAAGTAGCGTTGACTTGAAAGAAGCGTTCTGGCAGATACCGCTGGAGAAAGGGAGTAGAGAAAACTGCGTTTGCGGTACCGGGGAGACCTTTGTACCAGTTTGCGGTCATGCCTTTTGGGTTGTGCAATGCAGCTCAAAGGTTATGTCGTTTAATGGACAAAGTGATCCCTGCACGACTTCGGGATCGAGTCTTCGTCTATTTAGACGACCTTCTCATCATATCACCGGATTTCGAGACCCATATCGCTCTGCTGGACGACGTGGCAAGCTGCCTGAGGAAAGCAAATCTCAACATCAACGTTACCAAATCCAAGTTTTGCTTCAAAGAGCTGAAGTACTTAGGGTTTATCGTTGGCGGTGGGAAGGTCAAGACCGATCCAGCGAAAGTTGAAGCCATAGCTAGATTTCCTATGCCAAAGAATCCCAGGCAGGTTCGTAGCTTCCTAGGTCTAGCAGGGTGGTATAGAAGATTTATAAAGAATTTTTCTAGCTTAACTGCACCCTTGACGGACATGCTCAAGAAAAGAAATAGCAAATTTGCGTTGACCGTAGAAGCCAAGGTAGCTTTCGAAGCGTTAAAAGAAGCCCTGATGACCGCTCCTGTACTCAACCGCCCCGATTTCAAAAAGCGATTTTACATCCAATGCGACGCTTCCGACACTGGAATCGGCGCGGTGTTGTTTCAGAAACATGACCAGGAAGAAGAGTTGCCGATTTCGTATTTCTCTCAAAAGTTAAACAAATGTCAGAAAAACTATAGTGTTACCGAGAGAGAGTGTTTGGCGGCAGTGTTAGCAGTAAAAAAATTTCGACCCTATGTCGAGGGCATGGACTTTATGATCATAACAGACCATTCAAGCCTGAAATGGTTAATGTCCATGAAGGACCTTAACGGTCGACTAGCGAGGTGGAGTTTGGAATTACAGTCATATGTCTTTGACATAGAACACCGAAAAGGGTCGCTAAACGTGGTGCCAGACACTCTGTCTCGGGCTCACGTGGATGCGTTAGATATGAAAGAAGTTGCTCCTTTGGTAGATTTTGACTCTAAAGAATTTCATTCCGAGGAATACGATAACCTACGAAGAACAATTCTCGAGCGAGGAGAAGAATTACCAGACTTGAAAGTAGAAGATGGATACGTCTATAAACGGGTTCTTCCGTCGAGCATAGGAGAGACACAGTCGGAGCATACCTGGTGCCTTTGGGTTCCATCGTTGTTGACCGAAGACCTCATTAAAAAGGCCCATATTCCACCTAGGGCGGCCCATGGTGGTATCAGCAAAACCTTGCACCGAATAAAACAATACTTCTATTGGCCAAACATGACCATCCAAGTCCGAGAGTTTGTCTCGAAATGTGTCATATGCAAGCAGTCAAAATCTTCCAATCAAGTGTCTCGTCCACCCATTGAGAGCGTTTATTGTTCCGATCGAACTTTTCAGAAATTATACGTAGACTTTATAGGACCCTATCCACGGTCTAAAACGGGAAATGCTTACGTGTTTGTCGTATTAGACCATTTTTCGAAATATGTGTTTTTGAAACCCTTACGTGCTGCTAATTCCAGCAGTATAATTAGATTTTTGCGAGATGATATTTTTAACCAGTTTGGAGTTCCCCAAATTATCCATTCGGACAACGGAAAGCAGTTCGTGGCGAAAGAATTTCAAAATCTAGTAAAAAACTTTGGTATTAGACACTTCCGAACTGCGAACTATTCCCCCCAATCAAACGCCTCAGAACGGGTCAATAGAACACTTTTAGCAGCAATACGTTCGTATTTGGAAACCGATCAACGCGACTGGGATTTCCATTTCAGTGACATCGCATGCGCGTTGCGAAGTTCCTTCCATTCATCTATTGGTGTTTCACCCTATTTTGCTCTCTTCGGGCAAAACATGATGACTCACGGAAAATGCTACGAGTTAGCAAGGAGGCTAACCACTTTAGAAGATAGTGAGCTTTTGATCATTCCAAAACAAAACCGGTTACAAGTAATACGTGCCAAAGTAAAAGAGAATTTGTTGAAGGCAGGTGAAAAAAGCGCAAAAACGTACAATTTGCGATCGCGGACAGTACGTTATCAACCTGGGCAAGAAATATTTAAAAGAAATTTCGTCTTAAGCGATTTCTCAAAACAACTTTCTTCGAAACTCAGTCCCAAATATATAAAATGTCGTATCGTCAGGTCGGTGGGAAAAAACATGTATGAGATTGAGAACCTAGGAGGTAAAACCATAGGCATATTTCATGCCAAAGACCTGAAACAGTAACGTCCCAAAGAAAAGAAAAAAAAAAAGAAGAACAAAAAAGCCAGTAAACATCGCAACTATGGATTAGTCAAATCACCTTTTAATCAAAATATTTATATCCAGCCACAAGTTTTTTTTTGTTTAATAAAGAAAACATACCTTAATTTTCTAATCGGGATCGATGTCGGTGAAGATGTCCTCTTACGTTATACCATGTATACAGTGGATATCAGGCGTAACCAACAGGCAAGGGTGAACAGGACCACTGATTATGAACCTAAAATGAAATTCCCCAGTCCAGGAAAGGATGGAATACAATCATGCCCGGCTCAGTTAAATGGGTTCTTCCCCACGTCTGCATATTTCAATTATTAGAATACTTATTAACTGACATATTCCGACTTCCAGCTTCTTTTAACCCGGCTGACATCTTAACGTGGGTTCTTTCCCCCCATCCAAGCTACCCTTGTTGCTATCCGTGTTCACCGCCTCTTAGAGCACAATAAGTTGCTAGATAAGAGTCGGAGCTTTGTTGCGGATACCATCAAGCCATTTCCAGTCTAATCCATCTCTGCCATGGACGCAAGCACTGGGCCTATAATATATGTACATATGTAAGACCCGAAATGTTTTTTTTGCGAGGAATGTTCGAAGATGAACTTTTATTCGCCGAACGAGATTTCCCACCAAAATAATGAATTGAGTAGCCAGAACTAAATGTCGTACGATTATCTGGGTCGTCTGGGTTGATTGGATGATAGGGCAAAGCGGACCATGTTAGCCAGTGCCTACAAAAAAAAAAGGAGGAAGAGGTTAAGATGGTTCCATATGCAAGGGAAATCCTGAGACATTCTATGAACCGCAGTTAGATTGCTTCGATTCAATGAGTGGGCCAGGCATTCCAAGTATACTGTAGGGATACGGGGATAAAACAGAAAACACTGACTTCGGTCGAGCCCTCGATTCTTTCGCTGGCTCTTCGGGCTTGGAAATTATCCAGTCGCTACTGGCGAAGCAGATATATCCAGGTCAGGAGGAGATGAGAGTGGCTCGGTCACCAGAGCCTAGAGCAGGCACGCCATCCCAGGTTTTTGCTTTTTTTTTTTGGTTTTTTTTTGTTATTATTTATTAGACAAACTTTATTTTTATTTAGATTAGAAAATAATTCATGTGAATGCCAAACAAAACGAGGCAACTCCTTTTGACAGATAAGTCAAAGGAAAATGAAGGAAAAAACAGTTTGAGAAAGGCCTGGGATTTTTTTTTCTTATGGGTAATATGGGTTCTTGTCTGGAGTCGGGGAACAAATGCAAAATGTTGCTGGCCTGAAAAACCCCAAGCAGCTGTTTTTGCGAATGTAGGTCGGAGGTGATTGAACTTCAATTTGGATTCAGCTACATTTACCTAGGGATGAGAAAAAAAATGAAAGAAAAAAATATAACCGCTCGTCGACTTTGACCATGTATCAAAGGCAGAACCAAAAATTCGGTACCTTGTAGTCAGTGGCGGGAATTTCAAAAAAAAAAACTGTTGGTGGAGGTTCAAAGGTTCGTAGTGCGGAGAGCAGTAGTCAGTTCGGTGTCCAAATAGTCGCAAGAGTGCACTAACGTTTTTATAAAGAACAACATAAAGACAAGTTAAAATATCTATTGGTGTCTAAATTTTCAAATCAAAATTTAAGTAAAGTCCTTGAGTGTGTAAAGATAAAACTGCCTTTTTGCTGTCCTTTTTTTTTAATTCAAGAAGGTGAGATTTTTCTTTCGATATTTTTTTTTGTCACGAGATAGTATAGTGAGAATTGTTTTAAATTAGGAAGTGAAGCGTTTTCGGTACTCATCGGCGTGGACTCCAGCCGCTAAAAGGAAGATCTGGGGGTGGAAATTACGCTTATAAGCCCAACCTACTGATGAGCCCCGATAGTCGTCCCTGAACGAACCATAACTAATCCCCTAGCAGAACCGGGTTTTCAAGAGTAAAATTGTATATATTAAATATTAGAGTTACTAAGTAGACCGGATTTAAAATATTGGGTTTTAGTGTTTTTTTTTTGTTCCCGCAAGTGATATATGAAGAGGAAATAATAAATAAAACCAAATCCTCCAGAAACTATCAGAAAGTCCACCGCTTCTCCTTGACGGGGGGGCAAAGCCTCCATTAAGCTTGTCTTCTCACGTGCCAAGAGAAAGGCCCGTTGATCATCGGCTGCAGCTTTAGCTTCAGCTTCTTTTTATTAAAAATTTATCTGTATATAGTTTTCTAAGTTAAGTTCCATTGGCGTGATAATTTTTTTTTTGTATCTTGCTTTTATGTAAATTAATTTATAGAAAAGAAGATTTTTTGAGTGCTGACCAAAAGTGTGTGATTTGAGCGGTCGATCTTGAGTAATCGGGTCGGGGTCCGAACCACCCTATCTTCGTAACAGCAGATTTGCTACCCCCTGCATTCGCCCACATAGAGCTCTTTGTAGGTAGGAGGTAAGGGATAAGGTACATTCCTGGTCGGAAATAGACGCAGGATTCGGTTATTTTGTTAAACAGGAAAACGGGCCCTTGGTCCTCTTGCTGGGGAAATCGGCGGAATAAAATATACACTTCTGGTCAAAAAAAAAAAAAAAAAAAAAAAAAAAAAAAAAAAAAATACATAAATAAAAGAGGTGAACAAGGAGAAAAATTTAGATTGAAGTTACTTGCTTCTTTTAGAACAATTCACCCGCCATAATTATAATTTTTTTTTTAACGTTATTTTTTTTGTTACATTCTTCTTTCTTTTGATTCTAACTAGTTTAACGGCAGCGTTCCCAAGGTGTTGTGTGTGTTCTTTTTTTTTGTATTATCTTTGTGGTGGCAAGTTTTCTTTTTTGGCATGTTTGATATATTTTTTTTTGAAATAGGCGAGGTCTGACTTCGGGGGCAAGATCCCACCCACATCCGGCGAGCAGAGTCGAGCAAAGCAAGCATGCCTCGCCCCCGGAGCAGACATTCCATCCTTTCCTTCATACCATCCCCACTGCCCAGGAATCCCTTCCCAAACACCTCCCTTCGTGCCCCAACTCCCTCCTATTGCCGTATTTCAATATGCTCGTTTCACCGTCCGTGGGTTGAAGCTGTACGCTTTGTAACTTTTAGTAAACGCTTTTGTATTTTAGTTTGTAAATAAACGAATACTTACCATTCATACCGAGGCATGTCTTTGTGTAACATTGTCCTTTTCGTTGTGTATAACAGTTCTCGCACTTTCCTCATCTTTCAGTGATAGTCTGATCACTATTCTTATTCACTCCTAGATCCTTTTCTTCATAATTGGGATCTTCTTTCTCGTGAGAGATAACTTATTATCACTTTATCAAATTTATTTTTATTTCTCAAGTCCACACTTAGTGGATCTTTATCCTTCATTTTTCTTTTTATATTTCACTTTTCCATACATTTGGAAGTTCCTCCACGGAACATTACTTATGCTAAGCCATAGCATACGGACACTCTTCCGCTATCTATGAAGATAGTTCATTGAGGTACCTTCTGTAGTGTACTTACTCTATTTATCCTAGCTCAAGGAGCATATACTGCTCTTACTTTCATTCAGTGCGAAGCAAGAACTTACGTCTTAACAGTTAACATATAACTGTATAAATTTATAATTATTGGATATTGAACATTTTTGAAAATTGTATAACTAGTGAAACTAAAACGAGGTCCTCCACGGTTAATTATAACTGAATAACTTTTGAACTATTCCGCGTTGAGATGTAACTCATTTATTATCGCGTTAGTAAATCACTGTCATATATTTCAGTCTTTAACACCGTACCGTTTTTTTTTAGTATAACACTTTCGTCATAAATGGAATTCTCCTTTTTTTATGAGAATCGATACTGAATCATTGTTCAATGCTCACTTTAATGCATATCCAGTAAGAATTTAGAATCGTGTTGTAAATTGTAGTATATTTATCGTCCGCGAACAACAAGTTATCCAATACTCTGGTTGGAAACATACATCGCCCAGGTGTATAACAGTTTTATAATACATTTGAATCATAAAACGCCAAATTAATAAATCACCCTTTGAAGCATACAGGGGTGACTATAGGTCGACAGATTGATATATGATATGTTTAGTAGATTTAGTCTAATATACTTTCTTCCACAGCAATACGTCAGCAGTGCACAGCATATTTGCAAATAATATTCATATTGTTATTACATATTAAACTATATTTGCATGTACTTTCTTATATTACATTCATATATATATATTGTCTGCTCCCTTCCCCTCTGTCTTCACCTTAAATTGTATAACCCGTCAGCGAACTGTTGGCAAATTTTGTTTTGGGGAATATTGATTAACTTGGTGATTTAAGAGCTACATTCTTGAGTATTTTCGGAACAACTTAATATAGATCAAATCTTAAGTTCTTGAAATCTGATATCGAACGTAGTCACGTCGCGTTTATAGACGTATAGTTTTTTTTGTCAGTCCGCGTAATTTGTACTTCGTTTTTCTTTTAAATTTTAAAACAAACGAGACGTCGTAAAAAAAAAAAATTCTAGAATTTGAATTTATATAAGGAGATCTTTAGTTTCTCTTAGTAGAAGTCAAAGAATACAGGATTTCTTTTATTAAAAAAGCTTTCAATTCCTAAAATACTTTCTTTTACTAAATTGTAATTATTATAATTCGTGAATTGAAATACGATAAGTAAATGACAGGCTCATTTTTCTTTAAGATAAATTAAAGTTCAGACATATTTAGTCTTCTTTAAGAGTAATTATCATTTCAAATATATAGACTTAGAATAAGGTAGAATTTAAGAAATTTCAGACAGAAATAAAAACTTACAATTTATAATGTTTTGAAAATACTATTCCGATCTTTCAGTTATTTTTTTTTGAGGATTTAGATTTCAGGTTTATGAGGTTCAGGATGAGTCTCATTATGGAGTAAGTTGAAGGCGTGGGGGTGGTGCACACCCTCCCGAACGAACAAGGTGTGTGTCAATCATTGACAGAAATTGCAACAAATTTCAGATTATTTTTTTTTTCTTAGAGTATTGAGGTTCCGGTAGGTTTTTACCTACCATCATGTTAAGGGGTCTTTCAAGCATTTTCATTTTGGTCTACGAAAGACAACGGTCAGCTAGCGGAAGAGTTGGTTTCTGCAGCTGAACTGGGTGGGTTAAGAGACCATGGGGCTTCATCAACAGCTTAGAAACTCCACCCAACCGTTTTATTAGCGGTTGTTAGACACCTCCCTTCCTTTCAGTAGCAACGTCGTGGCACTCTGTGAGTTGAGGAACTATTTAACTTTGTCACTACGAGTATGACCATCGGTACTCCGTTTATAAATGAATACTTACGTGCGGACAGCTTTCCAGTTGATGTGAAAATGGTAGTTCATGATTACAAGGTTGATTTTTTTTGTGATGCTTTGAGGTGCATAGGCGTTTACTGAATCAGCTGTGGATGATTCTGTTCAATTGTAAAGAGAGTTAGAGGTTAATTTTGCGGGGCCCTAGAGAAACTTAAAATTATGCGACTCCTTACACCCGGAGTACAGGTTCGCAGGATAATAATTGTAACACGTCGCGATCCCGTTGCAAAGACCTACGACCCTTGCGCTATGAGCGGAGCGGGGTGAATGCTGCGAACCAAGCGCGGCGGCCGATCGGCGACACCCCCATTTCATTTTGATCGACGATACCTATTTGATAGGGCTTGTGGCCGTCTAGTATGTTCGTCTGATCGAAGGAGTGGGGTAAAGAAGTGATTGAAATTCTGCCCAAGGATTGAGTGGAGGATATTGAGTATGTTGAGATCTTAGAATTATGGCTCTTCCGTTTATATAGATTTCAGTTATAGTATTTATTTAGTTGTGTTGATTTAAGAACCGGTGCATCGGACATCGATATGCACCATTACAAATTGTCTGTAAAGTTTTGATCAAGTATTAAGTGGCAGATTATGATGTCGAAATCGGTTTTTGATGCTGGTAGTTATTACTTTGGCGCTTCAAGCATTATTTCGTTTTATAGATGGCGTCTGTAAGGAAAATATTTTTGACACCTTACCACTTGCGTGCCAACCCCTTTTAAATATTTTTCATCTGTCATCATATTCACTTTTTACCACTTACCTACTTCCAAAAATTATACTTACCACGTATCTTACTACATATCTTACCTATCTACCACTAAAAGTATACTTACCACTTACCTTGTCACTCGACATACCGCTTACCTTACAATTTAAACTTACCTCTTCATTAGTTTTACTTCCACTACCACTCACCTGATTTACGCCTAACACACCAAAAATTTACTTACCATCAATTCTTACTCTAACTCACTCAGATGTCACAAAAATCTTCACAATTGATATTAATTTACCTAAAACCCTATTCTGAACTATGCAAGTTCCATTTGGCTACGAAATTTATGTCACGCAAGTGTTCGTAAACTAAAACACCTTGTGCACCCACCTTAACTAGTCAACCTTCTGTAAATTTTTCATATGTCATCCAAATGACAAATTACTCAACGAAACATATATGGAAACTGTCGACCAGTTTTTCTCACATACGAACGATGTGAGAAAAGAACGTAGAAAACGTCTAGCCATAGGGATGGTGGTTCATGTTCTAGAAGAACTTGAACAAAAATTTTTTTTTACCGAAGTTTCTTGCGCATAAAATGCGCACCGGTCTTTCTTTTTGTGCCAACATTCGACCTGACCAGTTCCCCAAGATATTAGAAGTCCATAATTGGAGCTAGGCTCCCAACATTTTCCTGCAAGGAACATACAAGTAAGTTCAGTGATTTTTTTTTTATTCACATTCCAATTTTTTGCTGTGAAGTAATTTTTTTTTTGGGTGCATACGCTTGGCGGTGTACCAACCAAATTAATTAAGCCAATTTTAAGGCTGAATAGTTTTTTTTCTAATAAAGTGAATTTGACTTCCTCAGGTAATTTTATTACCAATTGGTGATTATTTTGTGTGGTTTTTAATCAACATTTATATGGCATGATTGTGGCCGCAGGGCAGAGGAATAACGCGTTGCTAACCCCTAAAAGTGACGCCAACAACCGCGTGCTTCCCAAGGGAACCACACGCACAAAAATTGCTCGAGGCACGCTGGCACACACACGTGACCAGTGTCGGCCGGAAAAATTTAATTTCCCTTAAGAATCAGGAACGTTAATCATTGAAAAACATTTAGGACGCCTCACAGGTAACCTAA
This sequence comes from Platycheirus albimanus, assembly GCA_916050605.2. Classification (NCBI taxonomy): domain Eukaryota; kingdom Metazoa; phylum Arthropoda; class Insecta; order Diptera; family Syrphidae; genus Platycheirus; species Platycheirus albimanus. The sequence continues at coordinate 169,288,114 of OU696696.1, read as the reverse complement.
GAAACATTTCCTTGCAATTTAAATAGATTTTCTGTAGGTAGCATTTATATTACCACCCACGTTTCTTCCTATAGGTAATTCCTTGGGTGGCACGCCACATTTTCAGGGGGCATTTGGAAAAGATTCTGGCATTCCAGAATCTGGTATTTTGGATACGTTTAGTCGTCGATACCTCTTTCTTCAATTGCATCCGACGAAGCATCCGACAGACGTCTTCAACATTCCTATTAGAATACATAGAACACCAAGCATACCGCCCAGCAACTCAACACGTTTTTAGGCAGAAATAATAACACACGCCTACCAGAACCTCGCCCACAACCAAGCTATTGTGTTTTAGGAAAAATAAATTTGAAAACCATCCACAGCACTTATACTCTTCGTTTCCTTCTTTTGGTGGATTCCACATGGTGGAACAACAGAAAATACCTACAACTCTGGAAGACAATATACCTACCCCTTCATCATACTCATCGACGTTGTCGTACAGCGTCGAACGTCGTCATAACCGACCACAGTATTTACATGGTAGCCAATTGGTTCGATAGCGGCATCATACCAATTGGGTGGCATTCCATTCAACCCTAAGACGAGTTATAAAACTCCAACATAAGTATTATTATTATAAAAGTATGTATGTATTATATATAATTATTTGAAATATTAAACGTTGAGGTAGATAGCTATACATTGGTAGTTTTTAGTAGGATTTTTGAGATTGATTTCTAATGACCAACCTTTTTAACAGCTTAATGAGTTCCAAAACCAGAAGAGAAGCAGAAGAATAAATAAGCAAATAAAAGCATCAAGAAATAATGTCAATGAATAACACCAATAAGTGAAAATAAGTGTAAAATTAAAGTAAATGAATCCGGTATACAATTCCGGTATTGCCTTGCAAAAAGTAAAAGAAACAAACAAAGTACCAATACAAGTGTCCGCGTAACTTCTAAAGCGTAATTTTTTTTTTAAGTCTCTAAAGTCATATGGGTGAAATACACCTGAAATCCCAAACCATCAAATCAATATTTTAAAAATATTCACTACAGACAAATCATCAGTTCCAGAACAACCAATACCCTGCGATGAATAGTGCACTCTTCGTTAGCAATGGTGAGTCCGTTCCATTATAATATTTTATAAACTATATTGAATTATTTTTAACAATATTGAATTTTGATGATTACCTATAAAAAGTGATAGAAATTTACCACATATTACCTTGGGGTTACAAACAGTAGACCACATACTTTTTTTTTGAGACCGAAAAATAATTTTTTTTGAATCGTAATTACAACTAAAATTACTAAAGCGAGATATCTCTAGCAGGTTCCATAACCTTACAGAGTATCGTACACACTTTTTTTTTGGAAGAAACATATTTAAGCTGAAGAATAATTCCAGCTCAGCCTCCTCCATAGGTCCCGTTGACCTGAGGTGCTACGATGGCTACATTTTATTGAAATTTTACTGATTGGTACTTTTGAGAAGAGACAGACTTGGAAATTTTACTACTGGTTTAAACATTATATTTATATAATTTGCAATGAGTTGAGACAGGTTAAAAAGACTTAAACTTTGTGTAATACATTTTAATTTTTGGTTGGTCAAAGTAAATGAATAGAATTCCTTATGTCGTGAAGATTAATTGAAACTTCATTGGTACAATTGAGATTGAGTATTATCTAGGAATCTTTTAAGTATATTTTTATGTTGAATAAATTTCTTGTTATTTTATAACGTTTATGAAAGAAAATCCAATATCTTTTTATTTGTCTCATGAAAATTTGTGATGTTTATGGTATATTACCTTTTGTGTTTTGAGTCATTCTTTTGAGATGATTGCGTAGAAGTTTAATATCAAAGAGCAGTTGACCAGAGTCAATGGAGCAGTGATGAGACCACCACCGAGGGGTATATAAGGATTTTTCCTTAGTATATCCCGTCTTTGATTTTGGGGGATCCGCAACATATTTCATAGGTCATTCGGATCCCATGGTGTGTTTGGTAGATTTTTATCTACCAACACTATAGGGTGGATTATGAGACCTGAGGGGACATCAACACCTAGTTTCCCCTCCCCCTTCATTCCGTTTTCTCTAACAATTTGAAGGGACCCTTCTAGAGAACCGGAATTCAAATTTTGGTTCCGGGGTACACGAACAGCTATGTACTCCCTCACAATCTCTTCAAGAAGTTGATGCCGCTTTGGCACCATCAACAAGATGAGATTGCGACTCTGTTTCTACTATCCCTTTTCGAAAACTTTTCAATTTCAGATTCTATTGACTATTTGCAAAGACGGTATCGAGCTCCAGCAAAACCCAATATCTAAATATTAGTCAACAACACCAGACAGGTCTGCTTTGTTTAAAAGTTGTAACACCGCCTGTGGCCCTGGCACAAGATCCCTCCCTGACGACGAGCAAGTGAAGGCATAACAAGCAGGCCGCTGCTGCTAGGAAGCCTATGGCAACCCAACCCTGAAGTAGGCGTGGACGGGCCGCTGAATGTTTATTCACCGGTTCTATATGTCTGGTTCTTGGTTGGATCTCAAGATGAAGAAGATGGTTTTGATTACTTTGGTTTTTTTTTGTTGTTGAGTATTGCGATGAGAATGGTATTCTTGTATTTTGGTTGAAACTTTTGGGTAATAACTTAACGATATTAATTTTTTCAAATTCTGATACTTCTGATTTCTGTTTTATAATATTATGAATTTAAGAACGCACATGTTAGCTAAGTGTGTTCGACATCAAGGTGTAGGATAATGGGTTAGTCCTACACTTTTCTGTAATTTGGTCAATTTTTAATGTATTTCCTTTGAATTAGGGTAAAGTAGTATTGTTCATCCTAGAGTGTGTTCGAAGATGGGGCGTGTGATTCAAATAGTATTTTTGAGCGCAAGGAGTTCTAAAGTACCGTCACAGAAATGGTTATAACTATTTCTTTACTATTTGTAACTTTTGGGGTTACAGGAATGGCAGCTATCTATACCCATTTGGATTTCCCAAGTGTATATAGGATTCTATTTCTTATAGGACCACCCCGGATCAGGAATGGAACCGTGGTCAACCATGACCAGGTGGAATGATCCACCTCTAGAAGAACATGCTTTACTCCATGGATGGTTTGGATTCTTCTTTATCTCGGAAGATAGGAAATTCTCGTTACAGAAATGGCGCCCAACGTGGGGCTCGAAACGAGTTCTCCGCAATCCTATTTTAGGTGTTGTCTTCTGACAATTACCTTACGGAACGTGGGGGCTCGAATTTGCAAATTCGTTGATAGTTAAAGTTTTTTTTAAGTTTTCGAATTTGTTGTTTTGAAGTTTTCGAATGTTTTTTCTTTAGGGAAAATTTATTTGAAAATAATTCTTTTTGATTTGAATGATGTTTTTATGTCAAATTCAGTAGGTGGAGTAGGGAATAGTTTTCACTGTCCGGGAATTTAATGTTTTTTTTTGAATTTCGTCTGTTGCTGTGAGCTTTCACTCTTCACTAGACTTTGACTTTACTTTTTGTTTAGAACTAATCTGCTCTTGGCCGGGTTAGGCACTTTTGCCTAATCGTCCGTAGCAAGGGAGGTTAGCCTGAATTTAAGATGGGTATCGTGGAGACGTTCATTTATATTCTTTCGACCGGTGGTTGATGATGTTTTAATCTTAACGCACGTCTGTTGCGAAAGGCATTTGTACTTATCCCCGAACCAGCATCACTTTTATCTTTTGTTTATTACACCTAACACAACACTTTGTTTTTATGCTTCGGTTAGTTTGCAGGTTGAATCTCCAAGTTAGTCAGATACACTATCCGGTGACTGGTGACTTATTCCTAGTGCACGTCTGTTGTGGTGAGACCACTACCTTGGATATATTTCAGCTTTTGTTAACTACCTTCGAAACAAGTAGTACAGAGAAGTCAGATCAAATACACGAAACTTTTTAATTTTTTTTTTCTGCTGAGTTAAGTCGCAGGTGGCGATTAGCTCACGGTGGTATCACTCTGCTCCGGAGACAATGGTCAGCTCTCCGAGATTATTTATGATTATTGAAGTCTATAACTTTTTGAGTATATTACTTTATTTGCCTGGTGGCGCTATTACCTTATTACTTTATTACTTTATTACCTTATAACTTGCCTGGTGGCACAATTAACTTGCCTGGTGGCGCATTTACTTTTTTTTCTTTGCCTGGTGGCGTATCTACAATTAACTTGCCTGGTGGCACAATTACTTTATTACTTTTGCCTGGTGGCGCTTATTACCTTTTTGAATTACCTTACTTGCCTGGTGGCGTTTATAAATTACTTTGCCTGGTGGCGCACATAACTTTATTACTTTATATTTGCCTGGTGGCGCTATTATTACTTTTATAATTACTTTATATCATATTTACTTTATATTATAATTATAGCAAGTATATTATATGTACGTTATATTACCTTTACCTTATTTTATTTTTATATTACATTTGCCTGGTGGCACATTTATTGAGAAATCACTTATATAGTTACTTTACCTTAAGTCTTATTAAAATTTTGAATTTGAAGTTTCCCTTTTTGACGGGAGGAACCTCTTTAATCATATTACTTATGTTATTACAGTAATATTCTGGGAATACCTTATCCTCACTATAAGCTTATTATTTCATATTCCTTAACATTGAGATTAAATATTCATTAACCTTTACTCTCTTTCCTTAAGTATGTTATTACAGTATAGTATTCTGAGAATACCCTATCGGAAATAAAAACTAAATAATTTATATTCAGTATTTTGAAATTAAATATTTATAAGTTTCTACAATTTGTTTTTGTTATAAGGTTATCGGGTCTAAAAGCAACAATTACATTGTTTCCTTTTAGAAACTTTACCCATTAAGTATTACTCCCTATTTTAAGAAAATTAAGTATCTTTAAGATCCTGCAGTTGTTCCTTTGTAATGAGATTGTCGGACCTAAAAGCGACATATATATCCTTTACCTTACTCAATATTTTGAGAAGTTAAATACATTACCTTCTATTACCCCTGATTTAAGTATCTTTAAGATTCCCATTTCCTTAGTTATTAGGTTATCGGGCTCTAAAAGCAACAAGTAAATTGTTTATTTTTAGGAATATTACCTTGAATAATTATTTTTGAAAATTAAGTATCTTAAAATTAATAATTTTCAAATATCTCTTTAGTGATAAGATTGTCTGGCGACAAAAATTATCATACACTTTACCCCTTTACCTTTAATATTACTTTACTTAAAATTCGAATACCTAAAATTCAGGAAGATTGTTCGAATTATACAATCAACTGAATAAATACTCCTTCATACTATTACTTTGAATTTTCTTTTTTATAAGGTTATATCCTTAAATACCAGACCTTTCTTTTTTATAAGCTTTTCTTCATAAATACCTTACTTAAATATTCTTAAATATGGCTGATGCAAACCAAAATGGTGATCCAGTTGATGAGATCAATGTCAGTGATATGGAGATGGAACGAGAAGAGTTAAATGAACAGCCAGGAAATAGGCAACAGATTTAAGAACCTCTTGAAAATGTAGCACCTTCTAACCCTGATAGTCAGGATAGGGAGATTACGGTTCAGGAGATACATGAATGGTCCAATCATATCAAGGAGGCAGTGACTGCTTCCCTTATTACTCAACGTGCAGAAGAGCGACGATTTTTCCAAGAGCAATTAGCTCTTAGTCAAGCTAATATGCTAGAACATGTGATGAGCATGTTTCAAAATATGGCAAAGCCTTCATCAGCTCCTGCCCAACCCAGAAGTAGTGCTATACCCAGCACAAGCGTTAACCTTACTCAAGCACCTTCATTCACCAACCCTCTAGCCTATGAACCTTTAAATTCTCAATTTGTTCCTAACCCATTAAATACTCGACTGAACGTAGGAGCACCCGAATTCCATGTTAATCAACCTGGAAGAGCTACAAGTCGAAATCAATCAGTTTTACCTTCACGACCTACCAATGGTAGTAGTTCACAAGCCAAAACAAACAATACTTTGCCAAACTTTAACTCTTTAAGAGCACCTTCTATCCACCCAGTGGATATGGCACAATCTAGCGACGTAGATGAGTTTTTAACTCGAATGAGAGCTATGCAATATGACAACACGTCACCTTCAGCACTTCCTAGAAGTCATACTCCTTCCCCACCTAACGGTGCACCGAAAAACCCTTTATACCATAAATGGGGTATAAGATTCGACGGGCGTAATATGCCAATAGATGATTTCCTGTTTCGACTAGAGAGAGTCAGACTTAGTTACAATGTCTCTTGGGACGATGTAGTGGTTAACTTCCACCACTTTGTTTCTGGACCAGCAGAATCCTGGTACTGGATGTACATCAAGTCCAATCCCAATGCTCCTTGGTTAGCACTTCAAAGCGCTTTACTCGAGCAATATCGTACTCTCGAAACCGATTCAGAATTGTCACGCAAAATGCAAGACCGTAAGCAATTGGCTGGAGAAACCTTTAATGATTTTTATGATTCACTAATGCAGCTCAATTCTAGGTTGCAAACTCCAAAACCTACGGGTGAGATTATAGAACTCATCAAAGCGAATGTGCGTAGACGTGTTGGTGAACATTTACTTACCTTTAATACAAGTAGTCTAGCTCAGATGGCATATGTTTGTAGAACAATTGAGAAATTTATGGAAAGAACTCCAGACTTTACCAAACCTAAATTTGTACCAATTAACTACAACGCTCAACCTAAACGACATGTGAGTGAAGTAGAAGTAACTAATGCAGAAAGAACAGTAGCAACTCCCGCACAAATAGAAGCAATTAAACGAGAAAGCTTCACACTTCGATGCTGGAATTGTAAGGGCGTGGGTCATACTTTTCATGATTGCGCTGACCCTAAGAGAAAATTATTTTGCAACAAATGTGGCTTACCTGATTATGTAACCCGTGATTGTCCGAGGTGTTCGGGAAACCTAAACAGGAACGATCTTCCTTCCGGGGTAAATCGTTCGGAAACTCCGAACCCGGAACAATAAACAACCAAAACCCTAAAGATAATAAACCCATTATAATTTTAAAACCTAATAGATCTAAGATAAGTAAACCTGTTGAATTGAATAAAATTAATAATGATAAGAATGTATTACCGCGTAAAACGTTCCACGAACGTCTTCGAGATTATTATGCGGCAAGGGAACGAATAATGTCCGTTCCAACATTGTCTAAGCGGATTAAGGAAGTAAGAAAACGTTTTAAGATTAAGCGACTTAGACATCGTAATATAGCAACCACTACATTGCTCAGTGATTCCAGTGATCCACGACCGTATGTGTCTGTGGAAATATTTGGCGATCAGTGGTTGGGTTTGTTAGATTCTGGTGCGAGCATTAGTTGTCTCGGCACCAATTTACTAGAATATCTTTCGAATAAACAAGTCAAGATTACTAAAACCACTTCCTCAGTGTCCACCGCAGGTGGTAAAAGACAAGACATTGTCGGAATGGTTACTGCGGACGTATCCTACAAAGGTAAAATGGAGAGTATTGACTTTTATGTCATACCCTCTTTGTCTCAACGCCTTTATCTCGGTGTTGACTTTTGGAAAAAGTTCCAATTAGCACCACATTTAATTTCGGGAATGTCCGTGAGTCCATCTCCTTTCGAGAACGAGGACTATAAAAATCAACATGAATTAAATAACGATCAATCAAAAAGGCTTCAACGAATCATTGATGGATTCCCATCCTTTGCGAGAAAAGGTCTAGGAAAGACCAATTTATTAGAGCACAGGATTGATACGGGAAACGCAATGCCAATTAAACAAAGGCATTATCCTGTCTCTCCAGCAATCCAGGCTCTAATGTATGCGGAACTGGACCGGATGCTCGAGTTAGGAGTCATCGAAGAAAGTTCAAGTGCATGGAGTTCACCGGTTGTGCTAGTACGCAAACCGGGGAAAAACCGTCTGTGCTTGGACTTTCGAAAGGTAAACTCCGTAACAAAGAAGCAAGCCGGCCCAATTGCGCATATTGAAGGGTTGCTCTCGCGTCTTTCAGATACTCATTTCATTTCGAGTGTGGATCTGAAGGACGCGTTCTGGCAGATTCCGCTGGAGAAGGGATCTCGGGAAAAGACGGCATTCACAGTCCCGGGGCGTCCCCTGTATCAATTCAAAGTCATGCCATTTGGTCTGTGCAACGCTCCGCAAAGTCTGTCACTACTAATGAGCAAAGTCATCCGATCAGCCTTACGCGAACAAGTGTTCGTTTATTTAGACGACTTACTCGTCATATCGCGAACTTTCGAAGAACACTTAAGAATATTGAAAACTGTTAGTAATCATTTGTCCAGAGCAGGTCTGACCATAAATGTCAGCAAATCAAAGTTTTGTTTCAAAGAATTATGTTACCTGGGATATAAGGTAGGTCAAGGTTGCCTGAAAGCAGACTCCGCCAAAATATCCGCGATAGTAGACTTCCCCGTACCAACCACTCAACGCCAAGTACGACGTTTCTTGGGAATGGCCGGATGGTATCGGCGGTTTGTCCAAAATTTTTCTACTTTAGCAGCACCCCTTACCGATACCCTTAAGAAAGGAAAAACCTTGACATTTGGTAGTGAAGCAGAAACAGCTTTCCGAGACATAAAGTCAGCTCTGACTTCAGCACCTATTCTGGTAAACCCAGATTTTACCAGAGAATTTGTCATTTTATGCGATGCATCCGCGTCCGGTATCGGATGTGTTCTCTGCCAGCGTGATGAGAATGGGGCTGAACGCCCAATTTATTATTTCTCAAAGAAACTTAACGCTGCGCAGAGGAACTATTCCGTTACCGAACGCGAATGCCTCGCAGCCTTTCAAGGCATACAGAAGTTTCGTCCATACGTTGAAGGTTACAGATTCAGAGTCATCACCGACCATTCGAGTTTGAAGTGGTTGATGAGTCTGAAAGACCCTACTGGTAGACTAGCGAGATGGAGCATGAAACTCCAGGGGTTCGATTTCGAGATCGAACACCGAAAAGGCACACTCAATGTGGTGCCCGATGCCTTGTCAAGAGTGTACGAAAACGAATCGTTGACACTCAGTAATCATTTGTCAAGCCTGACAACAATCGACCCCTCGGAGGTTCTTCATGTCAATCTAGATGATCCTCAATTCAAGTCGGAGGAATATCTTCAGCTCATCGACCACATCAACAAGAACCAGGATCGGTTCCCAGAGCTTCGAGTTTCGGATGGATTCATCTACAAACAAACCAAACACACAGTTGGAGATCCTCTGCTGGATGACTTGGTTTGGAAGCTCTGGATACCGTCGGTGATGACCGACGAACTCGAAGCCTTAGCACACAATCCCCCACGTGCAGCACACGGAGGAATTGCTAAGACACTGTATCGCCTACGACAACAATTCTACTGGCCTAACATGTTTGTTCAAGTTAAAACTTATATTAATCGTTGTGAAATTTGTAAAACTTCAAAAGCGTCTAACATCACCTTGAGAACGGAGATGGGACAAGGATTCAGTGTAGAAAGGCCTTTCCAGCACATTTACATTGACTTCCTTGGTCCCTATCCACGTTCAAGAAGCGGAAATGTCTATATTATCATTATGATTGACCAACTCACTAAATTTGTCATTATTAAACCCCTACGTAAAGCCACTGCAGTAAACGCAGTTAAATTCCTTCAAGAGGAAGTATTCCTGGTATTTGGAAAGGGTTAACAGATCGATTTTAGCAGCCATACGATCTTACATCGACCCGAAACAATCAACATGGGATGCACATTTATCTTCAATAAGCAGTGCGCTTAGAACAACAGTTCATTCAGCCCTGACCATGTCTCCATACGAAGCCCTGTTCGGACAACGTATGATCGAGCATGGCCAGGACTACAAACTGCTTAGGAAACTAGGTGGGTTAAACAACTCAGAGATACACTGGTTACCAAAGGTAGCAAAAATGAATATACTACACGCATATTTAAAATCTACTCTAGAAAGTGCTCATGATAAGTACGAGAAAACATACAATCTGAGAAGTAGAAAAGTATGACATTTTTAATTTTCGGATTAGCCGCGTTTATAAATAATAATTAGTGAGTTATATTCTTACTCACCCCGAACGTTTCGCTCAAATTACACTGAGCGTGGTTTCCCGGTGACCACGCTCAGTGTAATTTGAGCGAAACGTTCGGGGTGAGTAAGAATATAACTCACTAATTATTATTTATAAACGCGGCTAATCCGAAAATTAAAAATGTCATGTATCAACAACTGCGAAAACCTTAAAAGTTATAGTAGAAAAGTAGACTACAATGTAGGAGATACCTTATACAAACGCAATTTCGCACAAAGCGACGCGAGCAAACACTTTAACGCCAAGCTCAGTCCGAAATTTATCAAAGTAGTTGTGAAGAAAGTAAGAGGAAATAACTTATATGAAGTGGAGGACACTAAAGGAGTTCAGTCCGTCGCTCACACCAAAGATTTAAAAAGATAAACCAATTTTTCCACTCTTAAATTTTAGGTAGAGCCCGGCAATCAGCTGTGCATGAGACTCTGGCTAAAATCTTATTCGAATCTCATCCAGACCTTATGAATAACTCCTCACTCAGCAGGCTGCAGCTCACATTTTCCGTCTTCTTGTTCATTGCAAGTGTTTAGAAACACCGGCAAATGAACAAGTTTTGTAAGGAAAATATTTTTGACACCTTACCACTTGCGTGCCAACCCCTTTTAAATATTTTTCATCTGTCATCATATTCACTTTTTACCACTTACCTACTTCCAAAAATTATACTTACCACGTATCTTACTACATATCTTACCTATCTACCACTAAAAGTATACTTACCACTTACCTTGTCACTCGACATACCGCTTACCTTACAATTTAAACTTACCTCTTCATTAGTTTTACTTCCACTACCACTCACCTGATTTACGCCTAACACACCAAAAATTTACTTACCATCAATTCTTACTCTAACTCACTCAGATGTCACAAAAATCTTCACAATTGATATTAATTTACCTAAAACCCTATTCTGAACTATGCAAGTTCCATTTGGCTACGAAATTTATGTCACGCAAGTGTTCGTAAACTAAAACACCTTGTGCACCCACCTTAACTAGTCAACCTTCTGTAAATTTTTCATATGTCATCCAAATGACAAATTACTCAACGAAACATATATGGAAACTGTCGAACAGTTTTTCTCACATACGAACGATGTGAGAAAAGAACGTAGAAAACGTCTAGCCATAGGGATGGTGGTTCATGTTCTAGAAGAACTTGAACAAAAATTTTTTTTTACCGAAGTTTCTTGCGCATAAAATGCGCACCGGTCTTTCTTTTTGTGCCAACATTCGACCTGACCAGTTCCCCAAGATATTAGAAGTCCATAATTGGAGCTAGGCTCCCAACATTTTCCTGCAAGGAACATACAAGTAAGTTCAGTGATTTTTTTTTTATTCACATTCCAATTTTTAGCTGTGAAGTAATTTTTTTTTTGGGTGCATACGCTTGGCGGTGTACCAACCAAATTAATTAAGCCAATTTTAAGGCTGAATAGTTTTTTTTCTAATAAAGTGAATTTGACTTCCTCAGGTAATTTTATTACCAATTGGTGATTATTTTGTGTGGTTTTTAATCAACATTTTTATGGCATGATTGTGGCCGCAGGGCAGAGGAATAACGCGTTGCTAACCCCTAAAAGTGACGCCAACAACCGCGTGCTTCCCAAGGGAACCACACGCACAAAAATTGCTCGAGGCACGCTGGCACACACACGTGACCAGTGTCGGCCGGAAAAATTTAATTTCCCTTAAGAATCAGGAACGTTAATCATTGAAAAACATTTAGGACGCCTCACAGGTAACCTAAGAAACATTTCCTTGCAATTTAAATAGATTTTCTGTAGGTAGTATTTATATTACCACCCACGTTTCTTCCTATAGGTAATTCCTTGGGTGGCACGCCACATTTTCAGGGGGCATTTGGAAAAGATTCTGGCATTCCAGAATCTGGTATTTTGGATACGTTTAGTCGTCGATACCTCTTTCTTCAATTGCATCCGACGAAGCATCCGACAGACGTCTTCAACATTCCTATTAGAATACATAGAACACCAAGCATACCGCCCAGCAACTCAACACGTTTTTAGGCAGAAATAATAACACACGCCTACCAGAACCTCGCCCACAACCAAGCTATTGTGTTTTAGGAAAAATAAATTTGAAAACCATCCACAGCACTTATACTCTTCGTTTCCTTCTTTTGGTGGATTCCACATGGTGGAACAACAGAAAATACCTACAACTCTGGAAGACAATATACCTACCCCTTCATCATACTCATCGACGTTGTCGTACAGCGTCGAACGTCGTCATAACCGACCACAGTATTTACATGGTAGCCAATTGGTTCGATAGCGGCATCATACCAATTGGGTGGCATTCCATTCAACCCTAAGACGAGTTATAAAACTCCAACATAAGTATTATTATTATAAAAGTATGTATGTATTATATATAATTATTTGAAATATTAAACGTTGAGGTAGATAGCTATATATTGGTAGTTTTTAGTAGGATTTTTGAGATTGATTTCTAATGACCAACCTTTTTAACAGCTTAATGAGTTCCAAAACCAGAAGAGAAGCAGAAGAATAAATAAGCAAATAAAAGCATCAAGAAATAATGTCAATGAATAACACCAATAAGTGAAAATAAGTGTAAAATTAAAGTAAATGAATCCGGTATACAATTCCGGTATTGCCTTGCAAAAAGTAAAAGAAACAAACAAAGTACCAATACAAGTGTCCGCGTAACTTCTAAAGCGTAATTTTTTTTTAAGTCTCTAAAGTCATATGGGTGAAATACACCTGAAATCCCAAACCATCAAATCAATATTTTAAAAATATTCACTACAGACAAATCATCAGTTCCAGAACAACCAATACCTGCGATGAATAGTGCACTCTTCGTTAGCAATGGTGAGTCCGTTCCATTATAATATTTTATAAACTATATTGAATTATTTTTAACAATATTGAATTTTGATGATTACCTATAAAAAGTGATAGAAATTTACCACATATTACCTTGGGGTTACAAACAGTAGACCACATACTTTTTTTTTGAGACCGAAAAATAATTTTTTTTGAATCGTAATTACAACTAAAATTACTAAAGCGAGATATCTCTAGCAGGTTCCATAACCTTACAGAGTATCGTACAGACTTTTTTTTTGGAAGAAAAATATTTAAGCTGAAGAATAATTCCAGCTCAGCCTCCTCCATAGGTCCCGTTGACCTGAGGTGCTACGATGGCTACATTTTATTGAAATTTTACTGATTGGTACTTTTGAGAAGAGACAGACTTGGAAATTTTACTACTGGTTTAAACATTATATTTATATAATTTGCAATGAGTTGAGACAGGTTAAAAAGACTTAAACTTTGTGTAATACATTTTAATTTTTGGTTGGTCAAAGTAAATGAATAGAATTCCTTATGTCGTGAAGATTAATTGAAAATTCATTGGTACAATTGAGATTGAGTATTATCTAGGAATCTTTTAAGTATATTTTTATGTTGAATAAATTTCTTGTTATTTTATAACGTTTATGAAAGAAAATCCAATATCTTTTTATTTGTGTCATGAAAATTTGTGATGTTTATGGTATATTACCTTTTGTGTTTTGAGTCATTCTTTTGAGATGATTGCGTAGAAGTTTAATATCAAGGAGCAGTTGACCGGAGTCAATGGAGCAGTGATGAGACCACCACCGAGGGGTATATAAGGATTTTTCCTTAGTATATCCCGTCTTTGATTTTGGGGGATCCGCAACATATTTCATAGGTCATTCGGATCCCATGGTGTGTTTGGTAGATTTTTATCTACCAACACTATAGGGTGAGTTATGAGACCTGAGGGGACATCAACACCTAGTTTCCCCTCCCCTTCATTCCGTTTTCTCTAACAATTTGAAGGGACCCTTCTAGAGAACCGGAATTCAAATTTTGGTTCCGGGGTACACGAACAGCTATGTACTCCCTCACAATCTCTTCAAGAAGTTGATGCCGCTTTGGCACCATCAACAAGATGAGATTGCGACTCTGTTTCTACTATCCCTTTTCGAAAACTTTTCAATTTCAGATTCTATTGACTATTTGCAAAGACGGTATCGAGCTCCAGCAAAACCCAATATCTAAATATTAGTCAACAACACTAGACAGGTCTGCTTTGTTTAAAAGTTGTAACACCGCCTGTGGCCCTGGCACAAGATCCCTCCCTGACGACGAGCAAGTGAAGGCATAACAAGCAGGCCGCTGCTGCTAGGAAGCCTATGGCAACCCAACCCTGAAGTAGGCGTGGACGGGCCGCTGAATGTTTATTCACCGGTTCTATATGTCTGGTTCTTGGTTGGATCTCAAGATGAAGAAGATGGTTTTGATTACTTTGGTTTTTTTTGTTGTTGAGTATTGCGATGAGAATGGTATTCTTGTATTTTGGTTGAAACTTTTGGGTAATAACTTAACGATATTAATTTTTTCAAATTCTGATACTTCTGATTTCTGTTTTATAATATTATGAATTTAAGAACGCACATGTTAGCTAAGTGTGTTCGACATCAAGGTGTAGGATAATGGGTTAGTCCTACACTTTTCTGTAATTTGGTCAATTTTTAATGTATTTCCTTTGAATTAGGGTAAAGTAGTATTGTTCATCCTAGAGTGTGTTCGAAGATGGGGCGTGTGATTCAAATAGTATTTTTGAGCGCAAGGAGTTCTAAAGTACCGTCACAGAAATGGTTATAACTATTTCTTTACTATTTGTAACTTTTGGGGTTACAGGAATGGCAGCTATCTATCCCCATTTGGATTTCCCAAGTGTATATAGGATTCTATTTCTTATAGGACCACCCCGGATCAGGAATGGAACCGTGGTCAACCATGACCAGGTGGAATGATCCACCTCTAGAAGAACATGCTTTACTCCATGGATGGTTTGGATTCTTCTTTATCAATGAAGATGTGAATTTCCGTTACACGTCTACCGTGTGGACAAGTTTGGATGTCTCACGGTCCCCATTCTACACGTTGAATAACAAGTAATAATACCCCCCAAAAGCTTTGTTTTGACAATCAATCAATCAGTTTAAAAATCTTTAGCTGTTTGGCGTTTACATAGTTAATGATGGCTTCTTAGCTCTTGACTTATAATTTACGTTACAGATAGCACGCGGCTATAGGTTTTTTTTAAATTAGAAATTTTTTTTTTAATTTCCAATTCTGATTCTTCTTATTTACGTTACAAATTTAAATAACATGCTAATAAATAATAATAATAATAAAAAAAAAATTAATTTGCATTTGAATATGAATTTAAGATTGAATATGAATTCAAATATGAATTTAATCTTGCACCAACGTATGTGGCTGCAGCCTTTGCTAGCGCGTTTGAACTCCTGGTAACGATGTACACCATGTTCATTGCACACGATTGAGTCGCGGCCGCTCGAAGAAAAGTTTCACTCAGTATGCCCTGTGGACGTAGGTATATGTGGGAATCCAAAAAATCCTACCAACTACCAAGCAAGAATTAATTTAAATCAATTTGTTACCTTGTAACAACGGGATTTTTACTCATTTCTTGATATAAAAAAAATTGGCCAGAGGTTCCCCAGAGGGTTGCCCCAATTATAATTTTATGGTGGGATCCGAATTTGGATTGGATCCGTCGAAGCGTCGACTACAGTGCTTAATGGGGATCGCAATCCCTTGATGATGGTTCAGATGGAGCTCTTGTAGCTCTGATGATAAGTTTTTTTACTCGTTGGCACCGTCCTCGTGCACGATGCTTCAACCTTATCAAGGTTAGGTTACAAATACTGATATCCTTTATCCATATTCGGCCCCCAAGGCTTATTCAAAACTTTGGCATAATCAATATACCTAATAAAAAGATAAAACAAGGATCACTTATCATCCTTATAAATAAATTTGGGCGATATATGTAGGTACGCCAAGAAGAATTATTCCGCTTACCAAAGAAGAATTCTAGATGGATGGCTGCACATGAATTCAATGCACAAAATAGCCATATATCGAAAATTCACATAATTTCTAGGCAAACTTACCTAATTAAATAGATCAAGCAACAAATGTTGCTTAAACGCAACAACTATTGCTTTTTAGCAATATATTTGCCTAATGGCAATTGATTACATGCGCAAGCTAATAAAAAAAAATTTCAGCTGCATAAAATCTTACTTGTTGCAAAAACGTCTAGACGGTGCTGTTGTGGGCCTCAAAATGACTTTCTAATTTGAGGATGTCGACTAATGCAGGGTACACACTATCGATCATGAGGGACGGATAAGGAATAATGTCATTTTGGAAGGATAAGTGTTGTGTACACACTGAGTGTGTTTCTTTATTTTTTCCGGATAAGGAATAGAAAAGACAGAAAAGATCAAATATCTATCCAGAATATCCAGAATAGAATAAATAAAGAAACAGAACTTGAATAAAAAGAATAAACAATAGCTGACAGTGAACTGCATCAGTCAAACTAGAGAATATTCCATTTAAACCACCACTTGGAATGAAAAGAATGCGTTCCAAATATTCCAGATTGAATAAAGAAACAAGGAAATAGTTTATCCGGAATATTCCATTGAGAAAAGAAACGCAAAAAGGGCGTTCCATATATTCCGCATATACGGAATGAATAAAGAAACACACCCACTATCAAATAAGTTTCTTGTCATTCGCACAAGCCCCGTTCCCTTAAATCCTTATGTCAATTGCACTATAATGTCAATCAGACTCAGATTTTTATACTTTTTTAATGAGGCTTGTTCTAGTTTTTTTTACATATATTTTTAGTTTTTGATATTTAATTTTTTTACAAAGCCTCCATTATCATTCGTATTTTCTAAAACTTTAAATGGACAACGAATTAATTGCGTGTGCAGTAGTATTTATTGAGTTAAAAAAGAAAAGAATAAATAGAAGGAAATGGGTCAAAGAATGGATTAAGACTAGGAAACAAAATACGCACTTCAATTTAATTTAGGAAATCAGAAGTTCTGAGCCACTTGATTTCCAAATTATTTTAGAATGCCTGCTCAAAGCTTGGTCGAGCTACTGAGTCTGGTTTCTCAGATTATTAAAAAGAAGAATGCCTTGTTTAGAGAAGCCCTAACACCAAAAGAAAAATTGTCAGTAACTCTGCGGCTTTTTTTGCACTTGTCATCACTTTCTATCGCCCTATCGGAGTAGATTTTTATATTACCAAATCACAACCTTCGCGTGTGTGGTTTTGTTGTGAATGGTGTTGGAAGTTTTTTTGTACACATTATCGAACAAACCCACGAGCAGCCCCTGCATGACATTCCATTACCAAAATAATTTGCGGTTATCCATCCCGATGGACGAACCATCATTCAGATGTATACATTATAATTCTTATCCGCATCCACTCCAAATTCGTCATTCATGATCAATAATGTGTACCCCACGTAAAGCCATTGTCTTTAAAGTAGCGGACGGATGAATATTGATGTAAATCATATTCGGACGGACGAATATTTGAATATTCTGGACGTAAAGGCTATAATTTACTGAAGAGCTCTGTCTCAGTTTCTAAACTGCGGTATTGCTCCACCAAAGTAGTTTTTAAAGCATCCCACGAAGTGTGTTTATTGATTTGAAGGTACATCCAGAACCATGACTCAGCCGAGCCTGACATGAAATGATAGATATTCATCGTAATTTCATCTTAAGGGACACCATAACTGTAACGAATACATTCGAGGCGGAGTAGAAAACCATCAACTGATATATTCCTGCCATCGAACTTCAAACCCCATTTGTGGTATTAGTGGTTGCGGTTAACCGAAGTAACATTTGATGGTGGATGTCTCCGTGCTGATAAATTTTGAGAATCATCTAGGTTGAACGCGTTCATGCGTATCATGAATTCATCAAGATTTCAGCATAGAGGCATCTGGGCTGGATTCGTTTCCGGCAGAGGAGGAACAATAGTTGGGTTATAATTTGGTGTTGCGCAGTATGCCAAGTCCTCGACGACTGGCAAAAGCGCTGACTGAATATTTCTATACGTTGTTGTGTCTGGATTAGCTAAACGATAAGGTGTGAAGCTTCGACAACTTTCTGTCAAACACAGCTCCGCCACTGACCAGATGAAATGAGGGTGTCGCTGATCGACCAGCGCGCTTGGTGCTCAACATTCACCCTACTCGGCTCTTTAGCGCAAGGGTTCTTCCAACGGGATCGCGACCGTGTCACATGTTTTTACCCTGCAAACCTGTAGTCGGATGTTGTGAGTCTCATACCATTGAATTACTCTAGGGCCCTTCAACTTGAAAAAAGAAAGAAGAAAGTCCATTCAAGCTCACACACGCAACCAGGTCTAAGTTCATATTCACACTTCAAATAAGAACCAAAATTATCACTCAGAAACATTAATGAGACTATCAATACACATTACCTGTAAGCATATACACCATAAGTACAAATACTAGGCGAAGTAACTTTCTTTACCCTTTTTCACCTTCTGCTCGCCACGATGTATCAGGCAGAAGGAAAAGGAGGTGCTAAACTATGGGAGGGTTCTTACGGTGTCAGTTGAACCCTCTGGTCTCTCAACCCAACCGATTCAGGGGCAAAAAACAACTCTCTTACCTGCTGACCGTTGACCCTCCTTCTATTAATGGTATAAGTCTTAATTTCTCTGACGAAGCAAAATACTTGGGTCGTATTTTGGACAAGAAATTAAGCTGGAAACCCAATAAACAAGAAAGAGTAAGGAAAGCCACAGTAGTTTTTTTCTCTTGCAAAAAAGCTATCGGCAATAAATGGGGTCTAGAGCCCCACGTTGTGCATTGGCTCTACACATCGGCGATAAGACCGATTCTCACTTATGGGGTGGTCGTCTGGTGGCCTGCCCTAGACACAGCGTTGAATAGTGCTAAGCTCAGTAAAGTCCAACGTACCGCCTGCCTGTGTATAGGTGGTGCGCTGCGCACTACTTACTCTGCAGCGCTAGAAATACTATTTAACCTGCTACCCCTAGATATTTTCAGCAAGCAAACCGCTGCTTGCTCAGCAATTTGCCTGAAGGCGATCTCTATATGGAAAAATAATAATTATGGCCATGCTAACATACTGAACTCCTTCAGTATCCCCAAAGTAACATAGAATACTCCACATCCCAACTTCATTTTGATAAAAACTTCCAGGAAAGCATACCCTCTAGATCACTCTGGGAGGAAAATGCCTTCCAGGACGACGATCAAATTCAGTTTTTTAAAGATAGGTCGAAAACAAATGATGGGGTGGGGGGAGGTGTTTACTCTAATAGACTAAATCTTAGTCTATCCTTCCGTCTACCAAACCATTGTAGCGTGTTCCAGGCGGAACTAATGGCAATTAAGGAGGTTCTATCTTGGCTTAAAGAAAACGTGATATCTTCTAAGGATATCATCATTTTCTCTGATAGTCAAGCTGCGCTGAGGTCCCTGGATTCTATCTCCTATAACTCTAAAACAGCTCTTGACTGTCGATCATCTCTTAGAGAGATGACGGAACAGTTTAACATTCACCTCTGCTGGGTGTCAGGGCACAGAGATATTCCAGGGAACTGTAAGGCCGACGAACTTACCAAAAAAGGAACAACACTACCTATATTAACTGAACACAGTTACCTGGGTATTCCCATCCCTACATGTAAATTTTTGCTAAGGCAAGAAGCTATGGATAGAACAAATCTAAGGTGGACAAGTGGCAACACATGTCTAGCGACAAAACGGATTTGGCCAAAGCTGGATTCAAATCGCTCTAAGACTTTGATCTCTCTGAGCAGACGGCACATTAGCTCCTTTATAGGTGTCATTACAGGACATTGCCTCATAGGTAGACACGCCATGAAACTTGGCGTGTTCGAAAACGACTTTTGCAGAAGTTGTATGGACGAAGAGGAGGAAGAGACAATTGCCCATCTTCTTTGTACATGCCCTGCACTAGCTCGCAAAAGGAAACTCCATCTGGGAGCATACTGTGTTAGTCAGATCACTAATATCGTTGAAGATATTAGTGATCTGACTAACGTGGACACTAACTCTCTTTTAAAATTCATTAGAAGCACAAACTGGTTCTGAGTTATTAGGGGGAAACACCCCAAACTCGTGGTATCACAACGGTCCTCTTCTGGACTAAGTGTGTTGGTCTTCTCAGCCAACAGCCACTTTAACCTAACCTAACCTACCTGCTGACCGCTGTTTCTTTAAGACCTTTATCGACTAACGAATCGATCACAAAAATATTATAGGAAACCCCTGAACATGCCAATAGGTAAACAGCTATCGAAAACCTTAACTACTACTACATCTTAAACTCAAAAATCATAATCATCTTCTACGTCATCTGACTCATAAAAATAATTATAGACCTAAAATGTTGCAATGAAACTTCAAATCGACGCACATACACCTTTGTTTAATGGGAAGGGTGTCCACCACCCCCTCGACTAAATCTAGTCCATCTCAATCCATATCTCCATATCTTAAATTTATTTATTCAAAAATCTTATAATCTGACTTAATCTTATGGTCTTTCTTAAAGTTCTAAAAGTATCCAAAATAATCTGATTGTGATTTTAAATTTTTATCTAACAGTACAGTATCTTTCGTAAAATCTTTATAATTGAAAACTTGTCCTTTCCAAATTGTCTTATTTCGAATATTTAATTCAGTTCTGTTAAAGAAAGATAAAAAGAGATCTTTACCTAACAGTATATTACAAGATCATTTATATTTAAGTTTTCCAAGAAGCTATTCATTACTCAAAAAATTAAAATCTGATTTGCTTCCTCGGTAAAAATGTACCAACGGGGTACATGCAGTAAAAAAAATATCTACCTTACTAATCTTACTGATATTTCAAAAAAAGTATATTCTTGATTTCTTAAAAAAAATATTTAGCATAACTTAACGACGGACGAAAACGAATTAAACACGACGCGATTAGAAAATCGATTTAATCAAAATCAAAAAACTGATGTTCCATTCCCAAAAATATTTCCCCAATAAAAATTACAGAACGGTTGTCTGATTGTTATGTTATCAATGGATAAGACTCAGGGAGGGCAGACAATATATTTCATGGAAATATTGTAATAATATGTCCATATGGAAAATATTTAAATATCATGCAAGCAAAAATATATATATATTTAATTCAAATAAATTGTAAATACGTTAACGTAGTCCCAGGAGTGCAATGCTGTTGACGCTGTCAAAGATGTTTATATATTATACCTTGCTTTACTTTAGTATACTATATAACTAAACTTTACATACATATTTTGAGTCCCTACTGATCCACTATTTTTCAGCCAAGTGGTTTAAAGAACGATATCGATTGTGATTCGCGAACAACCGTATCTTCAATGAAAATTTAAAGTTTTTATCTAAGCTAAATGTAGCTGCTTATCGCGATTACGATTTTAAGTATACATATAAACAAAAATGAAACGGAGTGAAAACAAAAATCAAAACAAAGTGAGTGATACAGTATTTCAAAAAACGTAAGGTATAAGTATTCTTAAGTCACCGTCGCATAGAATCCGTTGCGTCCGTGCGTCCAGCAAAACAACTGACAGCCCGATTAAATACACGTGTTCTGTTGCGAGGCAAGAGAAGGGGAGCGTCGGTAAGGTGGAGAGGAAGGAATTCGGATGAGGTATAATATTGGGAAAAGGAAGTTTTTGAAAAGGAAGGTATTATAGGAATGTTAAGATGAGGGAACTTGACCCCGAAACTTAACCTCACCTGCGAACAAAAACATAAATCAGGCCGAGAGAGAAATTCCGAAAAAAATCAACATAATTAAAGGACATCGGACGGACGAAATCACCACTTCAAGGGCACTGCGGATGTTGTTGCAGTGAGGCCATTACCCACCCAACCATGAGAATCCTTGGCCATTTTCTGGATTCCCCCAAAGACGGCGGATGATCGGGTTCAGATCATCCCATCTTCACCGAAAGAGTTTTAGCTGCCGTCCGCACCCCTGAAAATCGACCACTAAACAATCATGTTTTGGTTCTTACCAAAACAGAAAAAAGAATCTTGATTACTTTAACATTAATTTTATGTTTATTTTATAGTCAAGAAACAATATTGTATGTATATGAGTATTTTATCTTAAAAAAAAATGGAACTGTTATACTAGTGTATAACCAAAAAAAAAACAAAAAGTACAAAATAAAACAAAATTTTAACAGAGCAAAAAATACGAACGGCGACGAAGATAATTTATGTGAGGCGGTACAAAAACAGTTAAATCAAAATATGACCAGAGGGGTGCACTAACTGACCTACCTCTAAAGAGCTCTGTGGAGGAGTATGTAGAGGGATTTGTCCAAAAAGACGTAGAAAACAAACAAAAATCACAAAAAAAACCTTCCTCGGTCGCTTACAAGAAAAAATACCTAATTTTGAATCGATCTTAACTCAGTTTAAGAATTTTAAATTTTAAATATAAATGAATAAATAAATAAATTAAATAAATAAGTAAAGTAAATATATGAATTAAATTAATCTTTAAAAAGTTATGCTGCTTAACTGTGGAAAAAAAATGTTTTTTTTTCTTTTTATATATACCCTCTTTTTAGAATAATGCTTTATTCAGGTATTTCAAATTAGGTTTTCTTCGAACCTCCTTTTTTCTGGTTTTTTTCTTTTTTTTTTATATAGATTAATTGAAAAAAAGAATCGTTGACTCACTCTGATTTTTTTTCAAATATCAATTTAAAACAAAACCTGGTGTTGCGGCTAATTACGGGTGCTCCAGGGGTGAGGGGGGCCAAGGGTACTCCGGACCTCGGGAGCCCTTTATAGTCAGCCGGCACTCTCAGTGGGTGGCTATCTTCAAGATTCCAAAATTTCAATGAAACTCCTCCGCAATAAAAACAGTCGGCGGCCCAGCCTTTGGTTAAGACTTTTGGGGACCGCCGATAACTTCCTAAAATTTAAATATTTCCTCACATAAAAGGCTACAATATATTTTTTTGAACTCACCACTGCTTGTTTTATTTCAAATAAAAAAAATTCTTAAGGAGTTTTCCGTTGCCTATTCGCTGGAATCTTTATCTTTTTTTTCTATTTTTCTGTTTAACACTAAAAACACGCAAAATTATTTATTTATTTCAAATTTTAGTATTAAAAAAAACGCACCACATCAAATTTCAAATTTGAATTTAAAAAAAATTACGTTTTAATTTTCTTTATATTTTTTTCGCTTTCACCACTGTCGCACCTCGTTTCAATTTTTCAAATCTGAAAATGCTTATCCAACGCTCGAGTGGGCACACACACACACCAATCAAATTATTGTAATCCTCCTAACTGGAAAACATCATCCGATCATTATCCCACTATAATCGCTTATATACTTTATTTGTCATAGTATTAGTGGCAATTGAATATTTCCAAGCATCGGTTCTTCTCTGTCTCTCGCCAATCTTCACATTTCGATTTATCTCTACTCCGAAAAATTCAGGGATGTCACTTCAAGTCGAGCTTTAAGCCGAATACGCACCCCTCGTTTACACTGTGGTGAGTGCTTTTATTTTTAAATTTGTTTTACAAAATTCAACTACATTCCATTAAACTACACCCCTATATGACGAACGTACACTTGGGACAATACCGAACGATTTCAATCCACTTAAACACAAAATGCGGAAGACACAAACCTTGTATTTTAACCTATACAATTATATACAATTATACCAGTCAACTACATCAAAAAGAAACTATAAACTATAATGCTCTCGTAGGCAGTGACCTCAAGCGGCAGAGCTCTACAACATCAAAACAAGCTGCTTTTCCAAAACCTATAGAAAAATACTATATGGGCGTTTGCCTCGCTTGGTTTCCTATTGTTACTTTTATGGCATTGTGCATGATGCCCTGAAAAACGTCAAACTCCAATGGGTGTTCATGACGTAGATGCGCAGAACAATTACAAATTGAAAATGGGAAAGCGTTTTCTTTGGTAGTTGTTGTTTCATGATCACTTAAAACATAGAGTACTGATAAGTCTGACATTTCAACGAACAACACCAAAGGCCCAAACATAAAAACAAAAACATTGAAATGGACGCAAAGGTAAGTACCAATTAATATTTTACTAATATTATACATTTAAACATAATATTTCAATTCTTTTAATATTTCAATATATTTATAACATATTTTCACAACTGAAAATTTAGAATGAAACAACAACAACTTGTGTGTGATACCACCAAGTTCATAGGCTGGAGTTATAGCTATTTCACGGGGACCAACCCGATCATCAGACTCCTTTAGTGGTGCTTAACCGCTTTATGTTCAATTTAATTTTTGAAGAACTTTTGCCCGAGCTGGACTTGAACAAGCGACCTAGCGTGTGAGGAGCTAGTGCACTACGCACTACGCCACCGCACCCACATGAAAGTTGTAAGCCAATTACAGGTTTTTTCATTCTATCGAACTATACTGAACCGATTCGCATTTTTCTAAACACACACAAGTAATTGTTGTTGTTTTATTCAGGTTCTTTCTATTATCTCCTCTCTTTTTCATAAGCCAACGATTTCGATTGGATTCGTATGAGGAGGGAGATGAGGCGAAAGAGTTGACACTGGTCAAGACTTAATTTTTACAATTTAAGGAGGTTTTTGTATGAAATTTTATACTCACAGTTTAAGGCAGCTGCTTGCCGAATTTACAATTGAAAATTTAGAATGAAACAACAACAACTTGTGTGTGCTACCACCAAGTTCATAGGCTGGAGTTATAGCTATTTCACGGGGAGCAACCCGATCATCAGACTCCTTTAGTGGTGCTTAACCGCTTTATGTTCAATTTAATTTTTGAAGAACTTTTGCCCGAGCTGAACTTGAACAAGCGACCTAGCGTGTGAGGAGCTAGTGCACTACGCACTACGCCACCGCACCCACATGAAAGTTGTAAGCCAATTACAGGTTTTTTTTCATTCTATCGAACTATACTGAACCGATTAGGCAAAAGTTCTTCAAAAATTAAATTGGTTGGGTTGGTCCCCGTGAAATAGCTATAACTCCAGCCTATGAACTTGGTGGTAGCACACACAAGTTGTTGTTGTTTCATTCTAAATTTTCAATTGTAAATTCGGCAAGCAGCTGCCTTAAACTGTGAGTATAAAATTTCATACAAAAACCTCCTTAAATTGTAAAAATTAAATCTTGACCAGTGTCAACTCTTTCGCCTCATCTCCCTCCTCATACGAATCCAATCGAAATCGTTGGCTTATGAAAAAGAGAGGAGATAATAGAAAGAACCTGAATAAAACAACAACAATTACTTGTGTGTGCTTAGAAAAATGATAATCGGTTCAGTATAGTTCGATAGAATGAAAAAACCTGTAATTGGCTTACAACTTTCATGTGGGTGCGGTGGCGTAGTGCGTAGTGCACTAGCTCCTCACACGCTAGGTCGCTTGTTCAAGTCCAGCTCGGGCAAAAGTTCTTCAAAAATTAAATTGAACATAAAGCGGTTAAGCACCACTAAAGGAGTCTGATGATCGGGTTGGTCCCCGTGAAATAGCTATAACTCCAGCCTATGAACTTGGTGGTAGCACACACAAGTTGTTGTTGTTTCATTCTAAATTTTCAATTGTAAATTCGGCAAGCAGCTGCCTTAAACTGTGAGTATAAAATTTCATACAAAAACCTTATATTTTCACAACTTTTTTAGATGTTTCTGGACTGGAGTGGCCTACTTCCCAATGAGATATTTAGTGGTAAATATTTTGAAAACTTGTTAGTGATGTCTAATATTTTTTTCTCTTTTAGGTTGACTCAACACTGCAGGAGCCGCGCCAGGTGTCCGCAACAACATTTTCATATCGAGATTCCCTGCGAAACTCGATGTGGAAACAAAAAGGTAGCCTGGATGCGAAAACGGAAAAATGATTTTGTTTGCCGCGCTTTAAAGCCGGGCCAATGGTGTTTATTGGATTTGTTTGTTGCCTACCCCATTTAAAGTATGTTTTTTTTTTTTTTTATTTTGATTGCAGGAAAAGAATCTTAAGGAAGCCCAGTGATGTTTACGTGGTATTGAATACCAAGGAGAAGATGGTACCAACAAATTTACTTGTGAATGTATATTTATTTAGTGTTTTGGTCATGTACCTTTTTTTTATATGCGTTTACGTCTTTTTCAGGTGCTACTATAAATGATAAATTGGGCAGGAAATAGAAAAATTTATTTTACTACCGCGTACCACACTGCGGTGGGGGATCGTCTAAATCGAGAGACTATAGAAAAACGACTTCATACCTACAGGTGAGTATTACATAAATGTAGTTAAAAACAGCAAAATAAATTAGCTCAAACTACTCAGTAAAAAAAAATAAATAGATAAGGTAAAATTAAAATAAAATCAAGTAAAAATAGAATAAAAAGTAAAAAAAATTATCACAGTTTGCTAATTAGAAGAATTTAATTCTACTGGTCCTAAATCTAGCTCGCTAAAACAAAAGGGTAAATATCACAGTTAGACGTAATGCTAATATCACAGATGTTTACTTTATAAGAAATTATCACAGTTTATCAGTACTTTATAAGTATTATAAAAATATCACAGTTTTTAAGTATAAAGGAAATAATTTAATAGATAGAAATATAAATAAATAAATAACACATAAGACAGTTGTTAGATTACATATAAATAAATATACCTATACTAAACAAACATATAACTATTTTTGATTTTGAAGATTGGCATGCAAGTACTTGGGGGTAAAAGTGTATCGTGTTCTAATGCGTTATTCGGTAAAGTTATTGACGTTTATAAAAGTTTCCGAGTGGAAAACTATATAGCAAACCAAAATGGTTAAATAGCGCGCGATCCTATATTGGAAGTTGGAAAACCGAATATTTTCACTCTTCCTGTCAGAGGTATCGGTACCTCACTGTTTTAAATCTTTTGCATGAAATGTGCCTATCTTCTTCCCGGTTAAATCCTCCAATTGGTACATTTGGTTGCCCACTGGTTCCGTGATTCGGCATTTCAAGTATTTCGGAGATAGTTTAGCGGACAAGTTGTTTGATGAATCGCTTAAAATAAAGTTTCTTCGAAACACTTCTTGGCCGGGTATAAACTTTACGTTTTTCGTACGGATGTTATAAGTTTTCGCAGATCGTTTGTTGGCTTTGGCAATATTTTCTCGAATTTGATCACGTATACACTGCAATCGACTTTGTCGGGGAATAGTTAACAACTCGCAGTCATCTACCGCGTTCAATTTCTGAGATAGTTCATAACTACTACCATGCATCATCATATTAGTCCCGAATAAGGCATAGTATGGTGATACACCAGTAGAGCTATGAACGGAACTCCTCAACACACACGCAATGTCACCAAGGTGAGCATCCCAATCTCGCTGATCGTTTTTGAGATACGATCTTATAGCAGCTAGCAACGAGCGGTTAACCCTCTCCGACGCGTTCGATTGCGGTGCATAGTTGGCTGTCTTGAAGTGTCGAATACCATACTTGGTTAGTAAATTTTGAAAATCCTTATCCAAAAATTGTTTTCCGTTATCCGAATGGATAATACTTGGCACTCCGAACTTGTCAAACACTTCTCTCTGCAAAAAATTTATAATGCTTGAAGAGTTTGCCTTTCTTAAGGCTTTAAGCAAAACAAACTTTGACAAATGGTCTAAAAGGCCCCAAAAAATCAACATACAATTTTTCAAATGGCCTATTACTACAATAAGACGTAACTATAGGTGGACGAGATATTTGGTTGGACGATTTACATTGTTTACATACACTACAATTAGATACATATTCGCGAACCTGAACAGTCATATTAGGCCAGTAAAAGTACTGCCTAATTTTGCTAAGGGTTTTTGCAATGCCACCGTGCGCGGCTTTAGGGGGATCATGTGCTCTACGTATAATTTCTTCTGTCAAACCCGATGGAACATAAAGAAGCCAAGCATGCTCTAGCATTGCCTCTTCACCTACTTTATTGAATGCTTTCTTGTAAACGTATCTACTTTCGACTTTGAGGTCAGGAAGTTCGTCTTGATTTCCAATCACGGTTTCTATGACGTCTAAGTATTCGGACGTTAGGAATTCGGGTGACTCTAAGTCAATTAACGGGGCTACATCGGCAATGACCAGGGAATCCAAATGTACCCGAGAAAGGGTATCCGGTACTACATTCTGGCTGCCTTTACGGTGCTGTATGTCAAAGGCATGAGACTGCAACGACAAACTCCACCTGGCGAGCTTACCACTCAGGTCCTTCTTGCTCATTAGCCATTGAAGGCTGGAATGATCAGTAATGACGGTGAAGTTTATACCTTCCACATACGGCCTGAATTTCTTCACAGCCAGCACTGCAGCCATGCACTCCTTTTCGGTGACACTGTAGTTTCTCGGACTTTTAATAAATTTTTGGGAGAAGTACGCGATCGGAACTTCCTCTTCTTCCTCGTTCTTCTGGAACAGTACAGCACCGATTCAAACGTCCGAAGCGTCACATTGGATGTAAAATCTTTTTGTAAACTCCTCCTTCAGATTTTCGAAAGCCATCAGCGCTTCATCTGTCGTCATACATTTTTCTTTCCTCTTCAGCAAATCAGTCAAGGGTGCAGTCAGGGTTGAGAAATTCTTTATGAATTTACGATACCACCCTGCTAAACCAAGCAACCTCCAAACTTGCCTTGGGGTTTTGGGGATTGTAAAGTCCACAATCGCTTCCACCTTAGCAGGATCAGTTTTGAACTCCCCACCACCAACTATGAAGCCCAAGTACTTCAGCTCTTTGAAGCAAAATTTGGATTTCTTCATGTTGATGGTGAGATTAGCTCTGCGTAAGCAGTTGGCTACTTTGCTTAACAAGGCAATATGCGTCTCGAAATCCGGTGCCATGATAAGCAAATTATCGAGATACACGAAAACACGCTCCCTGAGTCGTGCAGGAATCACCTTGTCCATCAGCTGGCTCAACCGCTGGGCTGCATTACACAACCCAAACGGCATCACGGTGAACTGGTACAAGGGTCTCCCCGGTACCGCAAAGGCAGTCTTTTCTCTACTCTGTAGCTCCAGCGGTATTTGCCAAAATGCTTCTTTTAGATCGATACTACTCATGTAGATCGCATCCGGAAATCGGCTGGTTAGTCCCTCGATATGGGGGAGAGGGTTAGCGTTCTTCTTCGTCACTGAATTCACCTTGCGAGAATCCAGACAAAGTCGATTCTTGCCTGGTTTTCGCAAGAGAACCACTGGCGAACACCACGGGCTTTCGCTCTCCTCGATAACGCCAAGACTCAACATCCGATCAAGCTCTTCGTACAGAATGGCTTGTATCGCTGGAGATACAGGGCAGTGACGCTGCTTTACAGGAAGAGCATCTCCTGTATCGATGACGTGCTCCATTAACGTCGTCTTTCCAAGACCATCACGTTCAAAACATAAAAATTTCTCTCTGACTGCATCCAGTCTGGCCTGCTGATCAGAGTTCAACTGATGGGAATCCGAAAAATCTGAAGGGTTGTCAATCGAAATGCTACTTATAATGCTTGGGGCTAACTGGAAAGCTCTCCAAAAATCAACCCCAAGGTAGATTTCTTGGTCCAAATTTGGAACGAGAAAGAAAGTAAGCCCTTCTTCTTTGCCCTTATACTGGACCCTAATTTCAACCTTGCCCACTATCGACTGACTTTTTCCGTCAGCTGTCCTAACTCCCGAAGAAAATGGTATCATTGGGCAGTGGGGCTCGTGGATTAATTGCATACAATTTTTGCCGAGAATGCTTACGCTTGCCCCACTGTCTAACAAACCTAGAACTTCTTTTTGACCTAACTTCATTTTGGCATAGGGTCTTGGATCCGAATCCAGGTTTAAAATAGTGGAAGAAATCTTAATTTTCGTTTCTCTCCTGGCTTTAAATCTTGCCCTAGTTTTTAAAATCTTTTTAGAGGGGGAATATATAGCACCGTTAAAAATTCTATTTCCAGCCCTATTGTATTCTTCTATTCTAACATGTAAAGGTTTTATAGGATGTACTTTTTTTGTTTCTTGTTTGAAAATTTTCGTTTCTCCTATATTTTCTCTTTTTAAAATTATGATTTTTATTTCACCCTCTTTTGTAAGACTGTCTAATGGAACTTCTTTTTCATTTTCTTGTTTTTTTCTGTTTTGCAGAGGGTTCGGTTGCTGGGCCGCACGCGATTCCCCCAGAATCTTCGTGTCCCCCGCTTGGTTTCCCGCACGACATCGTGGACGACATAATAGGCAAAACCGGTTCCACTCAGCTTCACAGTCATAATATGTATGACCCTGTACCTTACAGTTCCAGCATACCAGATTGGAAGCGTCCGCATACCTCCGAGGAGGATTTCTCGGACGAGCCCCACCGAACTGATAGGCGGCTAGTTGTTCGTCGGATGGCGGATTTTCTTCGTCGTACTCCAGCTCATTAACGCCGTATTTGACGGGAGGCTTACCAACGGCTTAGCTAAGTCACGATCTCTCCTCGGAAAGGCTACTTCTGCTTCTTTGCAAGCGGTCCTCAGCTGATCCAAGGAGTAGATTGGTTGTGGGTACACCAGCTTTCCGATTTTATCGTTGAGGTTTCTTTTCAGGATTCGCACCATTTCCACCTCCGGAATGGGCATTCGCAGCTGGAACCTCATTTTGTTGATGGCCGCAAAGAATTCCTCGCTACTCTCCCAGGAATTCTGCCTACGGTCCATAATCTCGCGGATGATCTCAAAATCGGTTTTGGTATTTTGATATTGCCGCAGTAACGCACCCTCAAGGAAGGCCAGTCAAGATATTGCGTATCTTTCTGAAATTGCCAAAACCAGTCGTAGGCAGATCCTGAGAGGAATAGGTGGAAATCTCTCAGGCATACTGGCTTTGAAGCCTTTCAAGGCGGAACACAAAGTCTTCGACAGTCAACGTAGAGGTAAGGCCATCAAATTGTAGACCCCATTTGTCAACTTTAATCGGCGCTTTGTATCCCGCAGGTGCAAATGGGCTCGTATAAGCGGGTTGATAGCCGTACGGATTCGGAGGATGGTACTGCACTCCTTGACTTCCAGGATATCCGAAATGAGCCTCGGGAGGTCTCTGCTGTTGGCATCTCGCAGGAGTTCTCCTTCGCTGCTGTTCCACTGGTACAAACGCACTCCTTGGTTCAGCTGTTGGATTTTGTCGCACTGGTTGCTGTACTGCAGGCACAGGATCATGCATCGGCAACGGGTGTCCTGTAACCTGGTTGTACGATGGGTAAGCAACTGAGTTGGCGGTTGCATTCGCTGGTGGATGGGCTGGTTGATTCGGTGGCGGAGCGGCTGGTTGATTCGATAGCGGAGCGGCTGGTTGGTTTGATGGCGGAGCGGCTGGTTGAGCGGTGCCAGCTAAATTTAAATCTTTAAAGAAATCGCTCAGCTGGTTTTGGATTTCATACTTCAAGGTATTAGTGACGTCATTTTGTATGGCCAGTTGACACGAAGAAATACTGTCCACTACGGCCGAATTGATATATGCTTTCAATTCCTCCGATAAGATTCTTTCTTTAATTCTAGGTGGCCGCTGAGCTAGACAATCCAAAATGTCCCTAGAACCTCCACGGTTGGTCACGTGAGTTGACGTTCGTGGTCTTGCTCCAAGCCCGCTACTCCCTGCTGCTTTTAACGTGTTGTCCAGTGTATCAGAAGCTTCTTGAAGGGAAACGTCGTCAGCTCCCCCGCTGAGATCGCTAACAGACGGAGCAGAGATCGAATCAAGTGTCTCTTGTTGTTGAGAACCCGAAGCCCCAACACCGGAACTGCCTACAAGTTGGGACACAGATCGGATGTGCCTTTCGGAAATGAGAGGAGACCGCAGAACTTTTTGTTTGGAGGTATAATCTAACCCTTGTGTGCTTGCCCTAGTTGGTCTTGCGATTTCATACATTTCAGCATCTTGTATTAATTTTTGGACGCGATCTGCTTCTTCAACCTCAGCCATGATTTCAAAAATAATCAACAAAAACAACAAAAGCAAAACGCTGAACAACAACAAAAACTATAAATCCAAGAAGTGGTGACCTTGGCTTTTAAATTTAACTTCTTCAATCGAAATTCGAAAACAAAAATTCAAAAAAAAAACTATCCTTCAAAATTTAACGTCGATTTAACAAAAAAAACTTTAACTAACGGAAACGAAAATTGTTTTAATCTAAATTTCAAAAAAAATTAACAAAAAAAATCAAAAAAAGGAAATTGTCAAAAACAACGCCTAACAAAAAAAATTTAAACAATTGTTATAATAAAGAACAAATAATGATAATAGTAATAGTGTTAAGATAAAAAAATTAACTTTATGACTAACAAAAAAAAGAAAAAAATGTAATTTATAAAAATTGAGAGAAAAAAAAGAAAACAAAAGTTGTAACACGACAACAATAAATATTAACAAAAAGAACTTGTAACCAAAAATTAAACGAAGTTATTTATCAACGAAAACTTGAGATAAATGAAGAAAAGAAAAAAGAAAAAAAAAAACGATATTTTATATTTAACAAAAAAAAATGGTGAAGTACAACAAAAAAACTATAAGATACAAGAAAAATAAGATTCTAACAAAGAACAAAAACGTTACTCCTATTTTAAATCTTTTCAAATTTAAAGTAATTTTTTTTTCTGAAAAAAAGAACTTAAATCAAAAAGAATAAGAGTTCCTAACCTAGTATTTTCGAAATTTAATTTAAAAAAAACTAAACTTGAAAAAACTTATTTATTGAACAAAAAAACGTATTCCAAAAACGAAAATTAACACCTAACAAGAAAATTAATCAAAGCAAACTAAATAGATAGGTATATAACAAAAAAATTAACTTTGAAGAAAAAAAAATTAAGAATATATGTATATATTTTTTTTAACGGTTTTGTAAACATAAGCATACGGGGTGCTTCAAGCAGCTGTCTCGGTGGTTTCTTGTCGATATGGTATGATCCTACTACCGATATCACTAAATCAAAATTGAAGTGTCAATTTGTAATTGGGAAAAACTAATTAAAACACTAACAAATTACATTACAAAGTTTTTCCTCTCCGTTCCCGCGATTCTAGACAGTCTCTAGGACCTTGCTAGAAGACATGAAACAGAGATTGAAACTTACAAAAATATTGGACTGGTGCGTCGGACTACACGTCACGCACTGACACCAGATCCAAATAGTTGTACAGGACTTAGGGATTTGAAAATTGAAATTAGAAATTTGAAAAGTAAAAAAGAAAAAGGATGGGAATAGGATAAACGATACCTAGGAAGTTATCTGGCGCTGTTGTGAGCTCACGGAAACTCGTCGCAATACACATAAGTTCGTCCGAGACCTTCTTGATGCAGACATACGATGTTTTCGAGACCTCACCACAACCTCAGAATAACTAACAACATATAATAACCGCAGTCACTGTGAATTTCCAAATTCTCGTCGCAATTTATCTAGGTCTGTCCGAGACTTTCCTGACTTAACATTGGACTAGACGTACCAACTACGTTGGGCGCCATTTTGTTGCGAGGCAAGAGGAGGGGAGCGTCGGTAAGGTGGAGAGGAAGGAATTCGGATGAGGTATAATATTGGGAAAAGGAAATTTTTGAAAAGGAAGGTATTATAGGAATGTTAAGATCCAGGGACGTGGCCTGCTTGCGGTGCTCAGCATTAGCTCGTCGGACGGGGGGGAACTTGACCCCGAAACTTAACCTCACCTGCGAACAAAAACATAAATCAGGCCGAGAGAGAAATTCCGAAGAAAATCAACATAATTAAAGGACATCGGACGGACGAAATCACCACTTCAAGGGCACTGCGGATGTTGTTGCAGTGAGGCCATTACCCACCCAACCATGAGAATCCTTGGCCATTTTCTGGATTCCCCCAAAGACGGCGGATGATCGGGTTCAGATCATCCCATCTTCACCGAAAGAGTTTTAGCTGCCGTCCGCACCCCTGAAAATCGACCACTAAACAATCATGTTTTGGTTCTTACCAAAACAGAAAAAAGAATCTTGATTGCTTTAACATTAATTTTATGTTTATTTTATAGTCAAGAAACAATATTGTATGTATATGAGTATTTTATCTTAAAAAAAATGGCACTGTTATACTAGTGTATAACCAAAAAAAAACAAAAAGTACAAAATAAAACAAAATTTTAACAGAGCAAAAAAATACGATCGGCGAAGAAGATAATTTATGTGAGGCGGTACAAAAACAGGTAAATCAAAATATGACCAGAGGGGTGCACTAACTGACCTACCTCTAAAGAGCTCTGTGGAGGAGTATGTAGAGGGATTTGTCCAAAAAGACGTAGAAAACAAACAAAAATCACAAAAAAAACCTTCCTCGGTCGCTTACAAGAAAAAATACCTAATTTTTAATCGATCTTAACTCAGTTTAAGAATTTTAAATTTTAAATATAAATGAATAAATAAATAAATTAAATAAATAAGTAAAGTAAATATATGAATTAAATTAATCTTTAAAAAGTTATGCTGCTTAACTGTGGAAAAAAAATGTTTTTTTTTTCTTTTTATATATACCCTCTTTTTAGAATAGGTAATGCTTTATTCAGGTATTTCAAATTAGGTTTTCTTCGAACCTCCTTTTTTCTCGTTTTTTTCTTTTTTTTTTATATAGATTAATTGAAAAAAAGAATCGTTGACTCACTCTGATTTTTTTTAAAATATCAATTTAAAACAAAACCTGGTGTTGCGGCTAATTACGGATGCTCCAGGGGTGAGGGGGGCCAAGGGTGCTCCGGACCTCGGGAGCCCTATATAGTCAGCCGGCACTCTCAGTGGGTGGCTATCTTGAAGCCTCCAAAATTTCAATGAAACTCCTCCGCAATAAAAACAGTCGGCGGCCCAGCCTTTGGTTAAGACTTTTGGGGACCGCCGATAACTTTTTAAAATTTAAATATTTTCTCACATAAAAGGCTACAATATATTTTTTTTTCAACTCACCACTGCTTGTTTTATTTCAAATAAAAAAAATTCTTAAGGAGTTTTCCGTTCCCTATTCGCTGGAATCTTTATCTTTTTTTTTCAATTTTTCTGTTTAAAGCCTAGTATTCACATCGCGCTAAAATTTATCTTCCATACAAATTTCCTCCAAAGATAAATTTTAGCTTGGATTTTTAGCTGAGTAGTACTCACTTCAAGCTAAATTCCAGCTGTCAGACCAACGGGTAAGAAAAAAAGTCTCCACAAAATTTAGCTTGCGAAATAATGTAAAACACATTATTTCACGAGATAAATTCTGACAGTTGTCATTTTGAGTTCGAAAAATAAAAATGGAAGTAACAGGAAGAAAACAAAATCTTCTTCTATTTACCATCAGACATCGAGTTGGACAAAAAAAGTAATGATTTCGGCCTAAGTGAAGCCGTAAAAATGTATTTAAAACAAATTATCCAATTTGGACATATCATCGTGTATAATCGAACGTGTCGTGGCTATGCCTGAAACTTGTGACTACATTTACTTTGGTATTTGCTTCTCAATGATTCCATCTTTCTGTCGTTTATGTGAGGTGATTTAATAACCAATTTCAAAACAACCAAGTTTAGTTCTTTTATGTGTTCTTTTTTGTTTTTAGAAAACTATTTTCGTCAAAACACTGATATAAACTATTTGTATATTCCGATGCTTCTGTGGACGTTGTAATTTCTGCAGCCTTCCTATTAACACTTCTTTTATTGACATTTTAAGTGTGGAATGGAATGATAACGACGACAGAGAATACTGGCGGTATTGGAGTGGGCATTTACCTTGAGACGGCACCGGTAATCGATGAACAAATACTTGGTCTTCATAGTCATGATTACGAGAAGGCCAAACCAAAAAGCTTTAGCGATGAGTTCCTCAGCGATAGCAATTCTCTAATAATTCATTTTTATATTATTTTTAGTGCACCTACAAAGTACTTTCAACAACACCGACTAGCAGCAGGCATTACAAAAGCAGATTAACCAAATCCCTGGAGCCCTGCAGTCAGTTTTATCAACAGCCAAGAAGATATTTGAACAAGAAATTCAAATGAAACTGAAATAAGCGTGACACCATAAATGGGCTCACACTGGCATTGTCGCTCTAACTGGGAATTTCCAGAGTTTTGCCGGGAGGTTAGAAGAGATGGGGTTGACAACATTTCTCTAGTCTTCATGCTATTCAAGCTGCGCGTCATCGAATGTATTTTGAGAGATGACTTTGCTACTAAGATGCCTTCTTAGCCCATAGAAACAATGATTGACAAGAGTGATTTTTCGCCGGTGTTAACAATTCTAAAGTCAAAATTTATCAACTTTTTAACACACAAAAATGGATTATTTCTTTGATACAGTCATGATTATTAAGGAAATATATATACACTAAGTAAAAATAAAATAAGTTGTTATTTGGCGTATTATATCGTGGTGGCGGGTAGGGTCTTGGCATCAAGGGAACCGTCATTGGGAAGGGTGGCCTCATCATATAAGGAAACCTTGGTGGCGAGTTCATCATTGGGAGTCCCCACGTTGTGGACGCGATCTATAAGCATAATATTATCTTTTTCTTAAGTTGTAGGGAAAACTTTCTTGCCCTCCAAATGTTAATGTTACAAACAAATAATGTTTGTAACATTAAAAATGAATCCACATTTAGAATCCACCCCGACGAACGCATTCCACTTCTCTCGGAACCCATTCGGTCTCCATTTTGAAAAGAGAATTTCTGAGACATGCGCAATCTGCCATTCCAATGGAAGAATAATTTTTGAGCGATAGGTGACTAGAAGTTGTCGCCATGGATTTCTTTTTGCTTGGCTTACACGCAAAACTGCGTATGATGCGGTTTACACTGTAGCCTCCAGAATGAGAGGTTTACACCAACGAAAATGCATAATCAACAAAAATTTCGGAGTGACAGACAAATGTCGATTTGCCAAGTCCATTTCTAGCTGAAACACAAGATCTTTCTGACTGACATAATCGGATATTACATTCCTAATTGACATGAGAAATTATCTGTCAAATACTTAAGGAGTAATCTCAGAGTCCTCCAGTAGATTTCACTTTGACAGCTAGTGTGCAAGACGAGAACGAAGAATAACGTGAGTACTGATGACGTCATCAGTGACACAAATTTCATCCTCTGTCCTGATATCTACTGCCCAACAGACATCACTACTGAAGTCCTTTTCTTTTTATAAATGGTCACTTGACAATAGGCAAAATCAGTTTGGCGTTTGATACTGCCGAGTGCAGATCATGAGAGGAAAAATTTTATTCATCCTCCAACATAAGTCGCCCTCTTGGCGCAGCATCAGTGTTTCATCAGAGGAAACATAGCAACGTCCACGACATAAGATGCCCTCTCGGCGCAGCGCCAGCGAGACGGAGATACTTGCCTCCTGCGGCAACTATCAACGTCATAATTGACTAAAATCTACAGTCTGCATTACTCGTGCCCATAATTTTGGCACACCACGAGACGTCTCTCGAAGAACTTCACTTCCTTGGAAATTATTCCAAGGAGACATCGCATCCATGCTGGAGTTGATAACGCCCTATTGACGGGAGCTTACAGCAATCAGCTTTACCACCCTATCGGCGCAACGAAGGGACATTTACCTACAGCATCAAGACATTATACGTCGTGGGATTTTCACTGTGTCGCATTATTCAACGCGGGACAGTATACACCCGGATGCCTGGCGAATGCCAACCGCACAGATGCCGGTCCCACATCAGCAGCAGCATATTGCAATCACCATCACTTCATCAGTTCCAGAATATTGTGTAAATTATATGTATTACAACCCAAATATAATATAACCAGGTAACCATCTTTCTATTATAAGTAAAGTGCATGTGTTTACATTAGAAGATTAAGAATAACAAAGTCTTGGCCACATAAATGGCAGTTGAATAGGTTTATGTGCATTTAGATACCTCATTGTCACTGTATTCTAAGAAGTGCATATGTGAAGATAAATAACGATATCCTCGTCCTCAGGACATTGAGATCGCGACATAGTTTGTTTCGTTAATCACGGGATTTCGGTCGTGCCTTTTGTCTTTTTGAATATCGTGAACATTTACTTAGAGCCAGTGCTCGTAATTCCTTTTACTTTTCGTGGGCTTATGCTACTTAAATCGCAGCAACTAATCGTTACATACGAACCTCATTGTGTATGCTAATGAAACGTGTGTATAGTTCTTTGATACTTTTATCTTTTCAGTCTGAAAGACAGTATCGTTTCGATCATTGTGATCATAGCATCTTTTACCTTTATGAATCGTGTCAGTAGCGACCATCAACGCCAACGTTGAACGCCGCGTATGGAATTTTTATATTATTTTTGGTGTGTGAAGTTACGTTAATTTGAATATCCTTCCCACCACCCCCAATTTAAACAGTCGCGCTTGGTATTCGCCTATAACAACATTTATCAGGTTATCAGTTTTTATAACTACTGCGTTGATTATATACGGTCTTAGTATTTTATCGTGCGTGTAATTAAACTTAACTTAGAAACCGTCTTCTTACCTTTTCGTGCCCAATAAGCAATACTTACCTTTTTTTTTAAGTAGCAGTTAGTGTCGTTTCTAGAAGATTAACGTAAATAAAAATTTTGTTTCAGCCAACTCAGGAGTGCACTTCAGAGGTTACGCATACAAAATATATTATCCCCGCTGCCCCATTGGCAGCGCTGTATTAACCTTATTACATTGAATTGATTTACATTTTTATACACTATATTGCCTTAAAAATAATTGCTGATCGATTATATGCGGGGTATCAATTTGAGATCCCACATATATGGTTGTATATTTGTTGGTACGTTGTTTGTGTCGTCTCTATTTGTTGTCGTGAGGATACAGTCATCCATACGATTATGATTTTTTTTTTGTCGGGAACCGAACGCTTTAAACTTTAATTGATACGCGTTTTGATCGTAAAGTTTGTAGTCGCGTGGGAATAATCGGGATACTTAGATACTTTTGAAAAATCATCTAGTTTCTTCCGAGATAGTTTTTTTTAATATCGCGAGTATATTCCAGATACCAATTAATGGTTCGACTTCATTATTTTACATCTCACTTCATATATTGACTTTTTCTTCTGTTTATGTGTTTAATGTTTATGATAGCCCTATATCTTGAATCTTTGTATTCAGTATAGGCAATTTTATTTGAATTTTTTTTTTAACAAGAGTATCAATAAATTTTTGTGAATTATTGATAGGGTTATAAGAAAGAAGAACCCCAACTAATAAATTACTTAAATTAATTTCAAAGTCTAGGACTTTTTCTTGTGAAAGCATCGATGACAAATCGATTCGTGATCACCCCTTTTGTATTAGAGTTTTGATATTTGAAAAGAACTTGTAAAGATCCAAGGAGATCGAATATAGACCGTTAGAATCTAAAATTGATATTTTCTATTAATTATAACTTTCCTTTTCATACTAGATAAGGTAGAATTAAGTAACTTTAAGCACTTTAAAATTCATTTTTAATAAAAGATATTTACGTTTTATAACGTTTTTTTACGAATTTCTAGCTGTTGTTATTTCGATAAGAAAGTTTTGAATTCCGTCTTTTTTAGATTATTTTTTTCTCTTGATATGATGCAAACATGTTTGTCAACATGAAGTAAGTTTATTCCAGGGGAGGGTGGTACCCCTCTCGTTTCCTTGGTGGGATATTGTGATGTGTGTGTGCAGTTTTTCCTTTTTTTTTTTTGAAGATTGAAGTTTAGATGTTTAGAGTTTCGTATAGATATTAGATTATGAACGAGATGATGAAGTAAGCAAGCAATTTAACTGCTTGCCTTTTCATATCAAGGGGTTGTCAATAATCTTCTTGAGTCGTAGGGACTCTTTGGTCCGCGGAAAACCACGGTCGATGATGAGAGAGTTGGTTTTCACATCGAATTGGGTGGGTTGAGAGGCCAGGAGGGTCAATTAACATCTTCGATTCCTCCCTCCCTACAACGTGAGACACCTCGACATCTGTGCCCAGCACATCATTACGGCAGTTGGACACGTCGATAGTAATAACGAGCCGTAGCTGCCTTGATTATCTAAGGTACGCATTAGACAGAATACTTACGTGCAGGGTTTGTATGGGCTAGGACATTAGAACAAACAGGGCTTCTTACTTCCAGATTAGGGTTACTCACATTGCGTTAAGAGGTGCAGCTTTGGGTTCGACTTTCTTCTGGGTCAGTTCGTCATGATCGAGTTTTTCAAAAGTTATGAGGGCCAACAAGCATTTTAACATACTTATTCGAACTCGACCACCAGGGTTCAACGGTCGGCAGGATAATAAGAGGTAACACTGGTCAGGTAGATCCCGGAGCAAGTGCCCATGGAATGACTGAGCTAGTTGTGGCATGGGTGCTGCCGGCCAACGCGACGGTCGATCTCGGCCACAGCCTTACGTTGTCGCATGCCGTCCTTACCGTTTACTTTTAACGAGTAGTCGGCGAGGAAGGGGGCGTTGCCGACATAAGGTTGCTTCCATCCCAATTCACGTCAAATCGAACTGATGATATCTAAAGTCGCAGACACTATCTGGAGCTAAACCTCTGGGAAAGATGATGACATGATAATAAAGGTAGTCTTGCAAGTTTAGGTTCATCAATGGGATATGAGTAAGGTTATGGTTTACAGGTGTAGGCTATTGAGTAACATGACTGCGAGCGGAACACCTAGTACTCGCGGCGGATAGACGGGAATATGTCATCAGGTACCCTCTAGGCTGTTCTACGGTGTTTAATAGTCAGTACCTATGGTAGGCTGATGGATAGTTCTCGTTTCTGTGAAAGGGATGGATGAAGGTTATTATTCTTCTTTTGGGATTTTCTTGGGAACTGGGAGAGGAGTAGAGAGAGCGGGAGGCTACCACTTTGAGGTGTAAGTATGTCACAGATATAGGGGCATTGGATACATCGATGAACGAGCAATGGATGACAGGGTTGCTGTTCCTTGGTATAAAAGCCAAGGTATATGAGTTGCCTATCTCTTTCTATTCCCTCTTGGGTTCGGGTTATTATCAGGCATCGGGTTTAGATCTTGAATATCTATAGGGTGTTTGGGTGAAGAGACTGAGTGGCTGTTGGTGATTCGAATTCCATGCTGTTTTCCGTTTGCACCTTCTCATTAACATGGACGTTACAGATGGCTCGGGGGCAGGGTTACTATCAGTTGTCTCACGGATCCTGTTTAGGCGTTGGAGAAGATGGAGAGCAGTGTGTCAGTAAATTCCCTCCATGGTTTAAATTCTCAATAAAGGTAATAAAAAAATAATAATAATAATTTTCTCATCGTTACAGATGGCGCCCAACGTGCGGCCCGAATTAGCTTGAGAAAACCCGATTAGAATTGATTTAGCTTAGGTCGATCCAGAGTAACCTAGTTTGAAGTTAGAAATTTTTCAGATTTCCAAAATTTTTTTTTTGATTTTCCTTTTTATCGAAGTATAGTTTGTATATTATTCAGGTTTCTTGGATAGAGGAACAACATCGAGAGTAGCGGAACAGGCACTATTTTGTCCAGTGATTTGGTGAAGTTTTTCCTGAATCAGTCTGTTGCATTAGGTCTACCCGTTTCTTCTCTACCTCTTATCACTTAGGTTCGTCTTCGATCTCTGTCCGGATTGAGCAGGAGTAGTTGCTTGATCGTCAGTTGCTGAGGTGTCGACAAAGTCCTGATAGTGAAGTCTGAGAACTGGAAGTGCAAGAGCAGTATGAGCAGGTCTTCTGACCGGTGGTTGGTGCTTATTGCCCGACGCACGTCAGCTGCAGAAGCTGGTCATTCACTCGAGCACGACCCATTTGATT
Organism: Platycheirus albimanus; assembly: GCA_916050605.2. NCBI lineage: Eukaryota > Metazoa > Arthropoda > Insecta > Diptera > Syrphidae > Platycheirus > Platycheirus albimanus. The sequence continues at coordinate 169,246,136 of OU696696.1, read as the reverse complement.
CAACTACAAGTCGATTTATTTCCTTTAGCTGTTGTTCTAGCCATATAGTTGTTTTAGAAAGTTTCAGTCAGTTTTGAGATTCATCAGGATGTGATGATATTCAATGGGACTTGAAGCGTTAACCGGTAATTGGTGTCTTTATACCCGATGTACGTCTGCAGTAGCGCAAAGTCTCCGCTGCATATCTGATCAACTCTTTTGATTGTAAGAATTGTCTTTTCTTTTACATCCAGAATGCCGTAAAGTAACAAGACCACACACACTAAGATTTTCTTGACTATTTAACCTTTGTTTTTATTTTTTTGAGTCGGTCGTATAGATAATACAACCGCAACCACACACACAATGATCCAAGGAAAGGAGGGTTACCACCTCCCGAATCCTTTATGAGAAACCAGTTATATATAATTACAGATTATAATTTTTTTTTTGAGACATAGTATAATTCAGTTTAGTATAGATTTCCGTATTTTGAGTTCCGTCAATTGAGCTGAGACGTAAACTTCTCAATTGATGTGTAGTTTTGGGATAGTGCCCACCATTTAGATATTTTTGAGAATTTTTTTTTGAGTTTTCCGTTAATCAAGTTGAGACGTAAACCTCTTGATTGGACGTGTAAGTTTGGGATAGTGCCCGCAATTATTTACAGATTATAGCTTTGGGATAGAGCCCACCAATATACAGTCTATAGTTTTTTTTTGGTTTTGTGAAATCTTGGGATAGAGCCCACCAATATTGAATATAGTTTAGACTTATAGATATCATAGCATTTAGTTAAGTATTGAACACGATTTAATTACTAATTTCTGATATTGAATTCTTCAGTTACAATTTAACATATATTATATTACCCGTTTAAGATTATATATAAGTATTTACTTGATTATAAGATTACTGAAAACATTTTTGAATTATTGTTTCTGAAAGACGTTTAGTCTAGATATATTTACTCACCTTTATTATTAAGCACTCATTATTTAATAAGACATTTTTACCTTTTTTTTTAATTGAACAAATATCCGTTGGAGGTTTCTGCTCACGGAATATTTTTAATATTTTTGAATTTTCCCTTGTTGATTTTATCAAATCAACCTTACTTACCTGAAGTAGTATCCGTATGAGGATTTCTCACGAACTACTTTAGATTCTTATACCCACCGGATTTACCTTTTTCTTGAATAGACGATTACTCGTTTGAGGAATTACTCACGAGATATTCGTCTTTTTCCGTACTCAGACTTACCTTTTTATTTTTATTGTTATATTTCTTGGTAGGAACCGTTCGAGGAATTTCTCACGGCCTACAGAACCTTTTTTTTTGATTTACTTACCCAAAGTTTATTCCGTCCGTTTACTTTCACGGTTGAATGACTGACCGAAGCCGTAGAAGAGCCATTAGAAGCACTTACCTGACTAAATATAAAGATTACGAAGTCATGGCTTCTACAGCTCCGAAACCCAAACCAGGTCGTACCCAAGACGATGTCGCAGAGAACATCTCCGAAGATGATGTCAGCCAAGCTGGAAGTCTACCTGGGGATGATGTTGGTAACAGGAGTATAGATGTAGACGAGGAAGAAGTGAGGAGAGCTGAAGAACAGCTACGCAAGGATGCTACTGACCACTCAGCGTACATACAAAGAGTAGTTTCCGCTACTATTGACCTACACAGGGTCGACGACAGGAAATTTATGGCGGAAGCGTTAGAGAAAAGTCACATGCGCTTACTTGACCAAGTAACCCAGCTACTCCAAAAGCGAACTGTGAAGGCAACCCAGCCTGCTGCTCCTTCCAAACCTATCGCCCCTCCTAAGTCATCTGTCCCTCCTAGATCAGTTGATCCCCTTGGCGTCACGTCAACTCAATGGGCTACGCGACAAGTCAATTAAGCCGACACAGACACTCCACGTGTCACAAATACTTATATAGCTAATGGTCTAATTACCGCCAAAAATGTCCAGTCCGAGCATAGGCCTATAGATAATATCGATTTAGCAGATCTCTATACGCCACACTACGAACACGCTAGAGTGCCACCTTTGTCTGAGGTCAATCCAGCACAAATGCCTCTAGGTTCTAATCTTGATGAATTCTTGGAGCGGGTAAACGCTTTTAATTTCAACGACGAGTCATCTGTCTCGCCACCCGGACCACCGCCCTCGAATGCCACTTCTTCGAACCGTGTCCATCCATTCCACAAGTGGGGATTGAAGTTCGATGGAAAGAACATGTCTGTGGACGATTTCTTGTTCCGTCTAGGGTGTATTCGAAATAGCTACGGTGTGTCGTGGTACGAGATTACCGCAAATTTCTACCATTTCGTATCAGGATCAGTGGAATCCTGGTACTGGGTATATTTAAAAGGCAACCAACATACGACATGGGACGAGTTGAAGACTGCTTTGGTAGAACAATACCGCAGTCTAGAAAGCGATACCGAGCTCTTCAGAAAACTGTCCGATCGTAAGATGATGAATGGCGAGTCATTCAACGACTTTTTCGACGCCATTCAGCATCTGAATTACAGGATGCGAGTTCCTAGACCGGAGAAGGGACTCGTTGAAATTATTAAAACTAATGTCCGTAGGCGCATGGGTGAATTACTCATAACCTACAGTCCGTCCAGTCTAAGGCAATTGGCCTACTACTGTCGAGCCATAGAGAAGGCTCAGTCTCAATACGAGAACGTCCGTCCGAATTTCGTGCCTAGTGCACAACGTCCACCTGAAAGGCGATTCGTTAACGAAATCGCGGGAGAACCTTGTCAGGATCTAACGGTAGCATTACCGGATACTAGTATAGAAGCGATTCAGAGGGATCGCAAACTGCAGAAATGCTGGAATTGTCAAGTTCTGGGCCACAATTTTCGCGATTGCGCGAAACCAATCGACAAAATTTTCTGTTTCCGATGTGGTCTACCAGAAGCTTACAGTCCGTCCTGTCCTAAATGTATAGCGGGAAACGAGAGGAGGAACAACCCAATAACCGGGGGGGTTCGCTCCGATTAGATAATCCTGGAAGTCAAGTGTCCAAGCCCAAAGAGCCTCTTGAACTTCCTAAAGTTAAGATTTTAAAACCTAATGAATTACCGAACAAAGATACAAATGATTGTAGAACAATCCCTATTATAAATAAAGAAACCAAACCAGATACTAATTTGAATTTCAATGAAAACATTACAGAACCTTTATATCGTAAACCATTTCATGAAAGGTTGCGTAATTATAATGAAGTGCGAAGGAGAATAGTCACCTTCCCTGTTTTATCCAAACGGATACGTCGAGTAAGGGAACGCTTCCATCGGAAGCGGACTACTTACCGTAACATTGCGTCAGCTACAATAGGTCGAGAATCAAATGACCCGCGTCCTTATGTGACGGTCGGATTATTTGGTGACAACTTCCTAGGTCTTCTCGATTCAGGGGCCAGCATCAGTTGCTTAGGCACCAATATATTGCCCTATCTAAAAGACAAAAATGTTACGGTAAGGAAGGTAGAGACTACCGTGTCCACGGCCGATGGACAGAAGCAATCCATAGTGGGAGTGATCACTACATCGATCACATATAAAAATGTGACTAAGGGTATAGACTTGTATATCGTGCCATCTTTAAGCCAACGTCTATATTTAGGCGTTGACTTTTGGCAAAAATTCAAAATCGCACCGAATGTAATTGCGGGTCTTTCAGGAATAGCGACCAGTGAGTCTGATGTTAGGTCCACAAACCAGATAAAGTTGAATGAAGAAGAGTCTTAACGACTAGAAGTTGTTGTTCGTAGATTTCCTTCTTTCGCAGTGGACTCGGGAAGACAAATCTAGTGCAACATTACATAGATACAGGCGATGCCGTACCTATAAAGCAGAGGTACTATCCCGTATCTCCGGCGATACAAACCCTTATGTATGCGGAGTTGGACCGCATGCTTTCGTTAGGAGTCATCGAGGAAAGTTCCAGCGCATGCAGTTCCCCAGTGGTGCTTGTACGCAAACCTGGCAAGAACCGATTGTGTCTGGACTTTCGGAAGGTGAACTCAGTAACCAAGAAAGATGCTCGTCCTATTGCGCATATTGAGGGGCTGCTGGCTCGTCTGACAGAGACACGTTACATTTCTAGCGTGGATCTGAAGGATGCGTTTTGGCAGATACCGCTGGAGCAAAGTTCGAGGGAAAAGACCGCTTTTACGGTACCTGGCCGACCACTGTACCAATTTAAGGTCATGCCCTTCGGTCTATGTAATGCACCACAAAGTTTGAGCTACCTGATGAGTCGCGTAATCCCATCAGGATTGCGAGATCAAGTATTCGTGTACTTGGATGATCTCTTGGTTATGTCTTAAGATTTCGACGAACACGTACAGACTCTGGAGATAGTTGGAAAGTGTTTGACGAATGCAGGACTGACGATTAACGTTGAGAAGTCGAAGTTTTGTTTTGATGAGCTTCACTATCTCGGTTATAAGGTCGGTCAGGGTTGTCTGAAAGCTGATCCTGACAAGATTACAGCAATCACTAACTTCCCGTTACCAACCACAACTCGCCAAGTCTGCCGATTTCTCGGTATGGCAGGTTGGTATCGGCGATTTGTTAAGGATTTCAGCACCCTAGCCGCACCCTTGACCGAGACACTGAAAAAGGGAAAAGTCTTCAAGCTCGGTCCAGAAGCTATTGAAGCATTCCTGCAAATCAAACAGGCTTTGACTTTAGCGCCTGTATTGGTCAATCCAGACTTCTCTAAAGAATTCATCATTCTCTGCGACGCATCCGCGACTGGCATCGGATGTGTACTCTGTCAGCGGGACGAATACGGAGCGGAGCAGCCTATATACTACTTCTCCCGGAAACTGAATGCTGCACAGAGAAGCTATTCGGTGACAGAGCGCGAGTGCTTAGCAGCTTTTGAGGGTACCCAGAAGTTCAGATCGTACGTTGAGGAATACCATTTTCGCGTGATTACAGATCATTCCAACCTGAAATGGTTGATGACTATGAAGGATCCAACCGGAAGATTAGCGAGGTGGAGTATGCGACTCCAAGGTTTCGATTTTGTGGTGGAGCATCGGAAGGGAACATTAAATGTCGTGCCAGACGCTCTATCCAGAGCTTATGAAGACGATGAGTTGACAGTGTCAGCTTTCCTTTCATGTCTTCCACAGATCGGTGCCTCGTAGGTACTCCACATCGATCTTGAGGATCCGTCCTTTAAGTCCGAAGGATATCTTGATATCATCAGTCATATCAGGAAGGAACAGGAATGTCTTCCTGATCTCAAAGTATCGTAAGGATATGTTTACAAACGCACTAAACATGCGGTTGGTAATCCCTTGGCGGATGATCTAACTTGGAAGTTGTGGGTCCCATCAGAGATGACTGAATCTTTAATCGCATTGGCCCATAATCCGCAGCGTGCTTCGCATGGTGGAGTGGTAAAGACTATATATCGGTTGAGAGATAGATTTTACTGGCCCGGTATGTACACACAGGTTAAACTTTACGTAGACAGGTGTGAGACATGTAAGACCAGTAAAGCAGCCAACATGACGTTACGAGCAGAGATGGGAGACAGTTTTGAAGTGGATAGACCGTTTCAACACTTATATGTCGACTTTCTCGGTCCGTATCCCAGGTCGAAATCTGGTAACGCTTACATCGCCATAGTGTTGGATCAGCGGACAAAGTTCGTCTTTATTAAACCATTACGCAAGGCAACAGCCGCGAGCGTGATAAAATTTGCTAGGAATATTTTTTACCGAAAATCAAAACCGAAAATACACGACCGCGATCGAATATAATATATATTATTTGAAACTTAACTATTAGGATTACCCGAATCCAAAACTAAAACGCGAATATATTTATTAAAAAGAATACACAAATGCACAGAGACGATGTGCAATACGACTTTGGAAATAACAATTGAAACGTCAAACGCCGCGCCGGTGTGTTTGATAGGATAGATAAGAGAACGATCAAAATCAAAAAAAATACTCCTAGCCAGACAGCAAATGCAGTGCTGTCTCCCGTTAGCTCAGCTGGTAGTGGGTTCGATAAGAACAATTATGTTTATTAATTGCGCTCGATTAATAAAAAGAAACGATGAATTGAGATTATGTGTATATAGAGTACAGGGTGTACTCGATTTAAGTGGGCGCCAGGAAACTTTTATGGTAGTTTGCCTTACCAATACTAATCTGAAATAAGTCTTCAATATTAACAATATGAACACAAGAATTATTATTTCCAATGGGAAATTTGAATCTTTTATTGATTAGAAGTTAGTGGTCTGGGAAACCTTGGCAGAAGGCCTGGACGAAAACCCAGAGTCTTTTCAACAAAAAGAAAAATAGCACAATGATATTTCGACGTAAGCTGAAGGCTTATTCTCGAAATAAAGAATAGGTTTTGGCAAAAATAAACAAAAGAAAACAATGTTTTGTGTCACGATGACACAAAGTAAAATCACAATGGTAATAGAATGTACAAAAGAAAAAGATCACGAGTCCCACAATCTTGGGAGGAAAACGAAAGTTCAGCGAAGGCCTACACAACTAAATTTGTTTGCCCCACATAGGGTCACAAACAAAACGAATTAAAAACAAACAATAGACAAGCTAAAATTTCTGGTCTCAACCAGACACAAAAATACTTAGCTTGGTACAAATTTTCCAACAAGAATATCCTTCTTGAACGCTTCCAATATTTTCCTCAATAGTCTTTATTCCTTAACTCCAAGTTATCTTCTCGATTTCGATAAGTTTTTCACTTCTCTTTTTCAAAAAAATTCTTACTTCCAAATTAAAATTATGTTTTCCCCTCAAAATCCAAAATTGAATCGTCATCCAAAATGGAGGCTTGGCTTGTCCACTTCGCCCCGACCATATAGCCATCCTCTTCGGATCTTTTGCGTGGTGGTGTTCTTGTCTCAGTCATGCAACAGCATCTTGCCCATCTATGCAGAGACGTGCGACTGAGAGCGGTGATACAACCATTGCACGCGATCCTATGCGTTGAGGATGCGATCCTCGTAGGCTCAGTGGACGTGTTCAGCCGTAAAATGTCAATTATATTTTATTTTAAAAAGGCAAGTGAAAAACTACGACACAACGCGCAAAGTCCCCAGCCCAAACCGGCCCAAATTAATTATTTTAAGAAGAATATTGTTGTTGGAAAGAAACCTAACCATTTTCCAACTAAAATGGTGGAATTTATAAACAAGACAAATCTTTATTTTGTAGACCTTCGCGCAGAAAATATTAGAAAGGGAAAAACACATCATTGTGATTTTTCTTTGATGTCCGACACTTTATGGTGGGCACTTGCCATACTACATTTATGTTGGTGTGATTATAGTTCACACATCGTTGGACATGAGTCATCTTCATGCCTTTCTGCTCTTTCGACCTTCTGTCGACAACTCGAAGATTTAGTGGCTCTTCCACCTTTCGTAAAATAAGGTGGACCTCCTGTCCAACACCTCTGATGGAACCTAGATTGGTTACTTTTCCAAAATACTTAAAGAGCAGTCCTCTGGCTGATGGACCAGGTTTCTACTGCACTCTTTAGAGTATTTTGCAGCCGCAACAGGAAGGGATTAGGAAACAAAAGTTATTAGAGGAAATGGGTTGGCAAAACTTGTTGTGGTAAAATTTACCGCAACAAATCCCACCCCCACCTCCTAGGAAATGTACTTACAATTCATAAAAATTGTAATACATTTTCAAAGAGATGCTCGGGAAAGAAAAAGGTATAATTTTCCATAAAAAAAAATTAAAACAAAGTAAATGTTAATTATAAATAACAAAAATTAAGAATCTAATAATCAAAGTAAAATGAAATTCAAATTCAAGAGCAGAAAAACAACAAAAAAAAAATAATCAAGCTACGTTACTTTACTACTTTTCACAAAAAAAAAATCAAGCTACGTTACTTTACAATTAAGTACTTTCGGATGCGTCGGTGTACGGTTTCAAATCCTTGACATTCCAAGTTCCGCGATCTTTATTATTATTATCTTCCAGCAAGTAAGTCCAAAGTGACAAACGCTTTTTAATTCTAAACGGACCGACAAACTTCGGTGCTAATTTCGCGGCGTAATAATTCGCGGCATCCGACAACGAAAAGTTTCTTCGCCACACAAGTTCGCCGGGGTGATATTGAACATCACGCCGACGAAGATTGTAGGCTTGTGCAGATCTCTTAGATGCTGCTTGCAATTTTTTTAAAATATCTACTCTAAGCACTTTGAAACGATTCTCGATCTCGATCTGATCTTGAACCATTTCGGAGCTATCATCCACCAATGGTACTTCACGACCAGAAGTCACCATATCCCTTCCAAAATTCGCATAATAAGGAGAAACTCCTAAAACCTCATGCTGTGACGTACGAATCGCGCACGCCACCTTCTGCAGCTGTGAATCCCACACTCTGTGGTTTTCAGCGACGTAAGCCCTCAACGTCGTCTTAATAATCTGATTTATCCTTTCCGCAGGATTCGCCTGCGGATGATAATGGGCTGTGAATTTTATTTCTGACGCGTACGCCTGGCAAAGCGTTTTCAGTTCCTTGGAACGGAACTGAGGACCGTTGTCACAGACGACAGCCCTCGGAATGCCAAAAAGAAGGAAGACGTTGTCTTCTAATTCCCTACAAATTGATTTGGCCGTAGCCGACCTCAGCGAAAAGAGTAGTGGAAACTTAGAAAAGTAATCCACTACCGGCAAAATATAAGTAAAACCCCTACTCGACTTAGGAAGTGGACCTACCAGATCTATACAAATCATCTCCCATGGTGATTTGATTCCTACCCTCTCCGTCATCAAACCAGCTGGCTTATCATTCACCGGCTTAACCTGTTGGCAAACTTTACAATTCCTAACATACCTGGTTATATCGGCCCTCATTTTTGGCCAGTAAAATTTTGCCATTACTCTGGCGAAAGTTTTCCTAACACCCATGTGTCCTGCTAATGGACTATCATGGTTCTCCTGCAAAATACCTAATCTTTCATTTTTACCTATCACTCTCTTCCACTCCCGATTAGTTTCATGTACTACGACATGATTTGGCTTCACCAGTTTGAACAACTTCCCTTGTTCAACTCTCCAAGCTGGAAACCTTAGTGGATTGGCATTGACTGTTGAAATCATTTTAGCCACCCAAGGGTCTAAATCCTCATCTGAGATACCACCCAACTGTGGCACTCCTCGAGAAAGCATATCCGGAACTACATGCTCTTTGCCCTTGCGATGAATGATCTCAAAGTTAAACTGCTGTAACTTAATGGCCCAACGAGCCAACCTACCCTGTGGATCTTTAAGATTGCTTAACCATACCAAGGAATAGTGATCCGTCACAACCGTAAACCGAACACCTTCGATATACGGGCGCAACTTCCCAATAGCCCAAAGTACAGCCAAGCATTCTTTTTCAGTGGTACTATAATTTCTTTCGTTTCTATTTAACGACCTACTAAGGTAACAGACAACCTTTTCTCCCTCATCAAAGTTCTGTGGAAGAACCGCACCGATACCATAATCTGACGCGTCTGTTTGAACGACAAATGGTCGTTTGAAATCTGGGCAAGTGAGTATAGGTGTTGTCACCAAATACTCCTTTGCCTTTCTAAAACTATCCTCACATTCCTGACTCCAAATGAACTTTTTATTCTTTTTCAGCAAATCTGACAAGGGCCTAAGTAATTCTGCAAAATTTGGTACAAAACGACGGTACCACGAAACTGTCCCTATAAAACTCCTAACTTCTTTAATATTTTTCGGTGCTGGAATCCTAACCATGCTTTCCACTTTTTCTATATCTACATGTAACCCATTTCGATCCACTATATAACCTAAAAATTTAAGAGAGGGCATGCAGAAGTTGCATTTTTCCCTACTCACTTTTAATCCTGCCTCACTCAACCTTTTCATCACCTCATTCAGAATTTCAAGATGTTTCTCGAAAGTTTCTGAAATGATGATGATGTCGTCTAAATAGACGAAGACGAATGGCTCCAGGTCGGCACCCAAAACTGTGTCGATAAACCTCTGCCAAGTCGCCGGTGAGTTATGCAGACCGAAAGGCATTCTCCTTAACTGAAACAGACCCCTCCCAGGTACCGTAAAAGCAGTAAAGGGCTTAGATTCTTCCTCCATAGGTATCTGCCAATACGCTGACTTGATATCTAAAGAAGACAAGAACTTAGCACCCCGAAGCCTATCTAAAATTGAATTAATATATGGAAGTGGATAAGCATCCCTATCAGTATTCTTATTAAGCTTCCTATAATCCACACAGAATCTATAGGAGCCGTCTTTCTTTTTAACTAAAAGTATTGGAGACGACCAAGCACTTGTCGATCTCTCAATAACTCCTGCCTCTAACATCTCATTTAATTCCCTATCAATATGTTCCTGCATTGCCGGGGAAACCGGATAATATCGTTGTTTTATCGGTTCCGCCGACGTCCTAATTTTGTGCTTAACTAATGTTGTACACCCTAAGCCTTCAGGCATTTTCCTAAAAGATTCTCCTATAAACTCTTCTAATGTTTTAATTTCCCTAACACTCAACTCTGATCGTTCTGTAATAGAACAAATCGAAACAGGACTGTCCTGCTCCGAAAAAGTCCACATCCGTGATCTTAAATCCGGCACGATACCCGACAGCGCCCAAAAATCTGCGCCGAGAATCACCGTATGTGGCAGAGAAGGGATGACCAAACAGTCAACTAATACTGCCCTATCCTCAACTATAATTGGAAGAGAGATCACTCCTAAAACTTCAACTCTTGTTCCATCTGACAAACACACGCAGTGAACAGAGTCTTTTTTCAAAGAAAGCCCTAAATTTCCTATCATTAACCAGGCATCCCTACCTATTATGGTTCTAGAAGCACCTGAATCTAATAAACCTAAAAATTTAGAACCATAAACACTAACACTCAAAAATGGTCTCCTATCACTACCGTTTGCCTCGAGAGTAAATCCTAAATGAATTAAATCCGCCGACTGGTTACCAGCAGGCAACCCTGTCAACGTCTTCGGACCTCCCGCCCTGCTGGCGCAGGAGTCCGTTGCCCATTTCCCGAACACTTCTACAATTTTGTCTAGAGACGCCTGCAGCGCCACAACCAAAACAACGCCTAGGAGCAGAACACCTATTTGCAAAATGGCCTGATCCATTGCAATTAAAACACCTAACTGTAGAAGAAGATCGGGGTTGGTTTGAAGTTTGGGCCTGATGAGAATTTGGGTTGTTGTCCGAAACAACCGAAACTTCCGATGAATCGAAACCTACGTATGCCAGATCCGGCTCTAGCAAAGTCCTATTATTCCTAACACTAGGTGGTGGAACATACGCTTCCACATTCGCCCTAACCGCTTCTAAATTCCTACCTAATGCAACCAAATCCGAAACGCAACTTGGCTTAGCCAAACCAAGTTGAGTTTGGTAGAAAGGTGTCAAGTTCCTTTGAATCATTGACAGCTTCCTACCCTCTGAGATTTGATCGGTTAACCTACCAAACAAATTCTGCATTGTCGCCACATAGACTCCGATGGATTCATCTTTGCCTTGTGTACGACGCCTAATCTCATCGAGAAGCTGATCATCATAGTTCGGCGGCAAGAATTCAAGTTTCAACTCCCTGACAAGTTCTTGCCACGAACCAACCGAAATCCTAATCGCCCTAAACCAAATTAAAGCTTTTCCTACGAAAAGCTCGACCGCTGCCTTAAAAAGTTGGTTTTCTGAAACCCCCCTAGCCTGTCTCAACTCCTCAACTCTTTCTAGGAATGAGTTCACTGAGGCACCACAGCGCTCCCCAGTGAACTTCACATCCCACTTTGCCAAGTTCTGAAACTTTTCTGCATTTACTACCACCTGTTCTACTGTGGTGTTAACTTGCCCACTAATATCCCTACTCCTACTGTCTGCCTCTCCTATACCAATCGGTGCACTGGCAGAAGTGATCACCGTCTTACTCCTCCTATGTTCAACTTCCTGTTCTTTTTCCACTAAAATCTTCTTTTTCTGTGTAACTATCTCTACTTCCTCTTCTTCTTCCTCATCTTCCTCTTCTTCATCCTCATCATCCCCATCTAAATCTGCCAAGGCCATTATTAATTTATTTTTTAATCCTAGCCTACATTTCTCCTGCAACTCATTCTCAGGGACCGACCTATCCATTCTCCTTAGCCCCCACTCAATCTTCGTTAAAATTTTCAAATACTCCTTCGAAGTTTCCGACTTCGGAGTATTTTCTAACAATTTCGAAATTTCTCCTAATTTGTTCTCTACGGCCACTTGATCCACATCAAAAGTGAATGGGTAGGCCGGAGCTACAAAGGATGCCCTGCGCTGAAGTTTAAGAGCTGCCCTAAGCGTCTTACGCATTTCCTCAACTGTTCCTACAGTTAAACCCCTACTCTCGATTTCGTAAGAAATCTCATCCTGAGTCAGTCTATTTATTTGACTAACATCCATTTTTCCAAACAGAAACAAAAAGAAAAACAAAAAAAAAAACAAAACTCAAAATCGAGAAAAAAACAAATAAAACAAAATAATTCCTCACTAAAAAAAAACTCTAAATTGACTTTAAAATAAAAAAGACAAAATTGAAATTTTACGCAACAAGCAAAAGCAAAAAAAAATTCACCGAAAAAAAAAGTGGTCAAAATGTTTTCCCTAAATATTAGAAAAATTTAAAGGGGCAACACTGAAAATTGATAAAATACTTTTGACTACTGTCAAAAAAAATAAATCAAAACAATGAGTGAGAGTGAAACGACACTTCAATTCTCAACTCAAAACGAACAAAATTGTATTCGATTTTCTTTTTTGTGCAAATTAATTGTTTTTTACAAAAAAGAAGAATCGAATAATGAAAATGAAATTTAAAATGAAATAGTAGGTATAAGAAAAATAACTATAGGTACGAAAAAAAACTCACTACTTGTTTGCCTTTATTCACAAGGCTTACCTATAGCTGGTAATAAAGTAAAGGGCCAAAGGGGCGTCTGCCAAGTTGAAAACAAATGTCACCGGGAACTATACCACACTGCACCTGAATAAAATGAGAAAAAAAAACACCAAGTAAATTATTTTTAATAAAACCAATATTTCACAAACTTCCCTAAAATAGATATTGGACAATTTACTGCCACCAAACAGATTCACAGAACACAATCTTAATAAAGCCCAACGTTGGGCGCCAATTGCTAGGAATATTTTTTACCGAAAACCAAAACCGAAAACACACGACCGCGATCGAATATAATATATATTATTTGAAACTAAACTATTAGGATTACCCGAATCCAAAACGAAAACGCGAATATATTTATTCAAAAGAATACACAAATGCACAGAGACGATGTGCAACACGACTTTGGAAATAACAATTGAAACGTCAAACGCCGCGCCGGTGTGTTTGATAGGAAAGATAAGAGAACGATCAAAATCAAAAAAAAAAAAAAAATACTCCTAGCCAGACAGCAAATGCAGTGCTGTCTCCCGTTAGCTCAGCTGGTAGTGGGTTCGATAAGAACAATTATGTTTATTAATTGCGCTCGATTAATAAAAAGAAACGATGAATTGAGATTATGTGTATATAGAGTACAGGGTGTACTCGATTTAAGTGGGCGCCAGGAAACTTTTATGGTAGTTTGCCTTACCAATACTAATCTGAAATAAGTCTTCAATATTAACAATATGAACACAAGAATTATTATTTCCAATGGGAAATTTGAATCTTTTATTGATTAGAAGTTAGTGGTCTGGGAAACCTTGGCAGAAGGCCTGGACGAAAACCCAGAGTCTTTTCAACAAAAAGAAAAATAGCACAATGATATTTCGACGTAAGCTGAAGGCTTATTCTCGAAATAAAGAATAGGTTTTGGCAAAAATAAACAAAAGAAAACAATGTTTTGTGTCACGATGACACAAAGTAAAATCACAATGGTAATAGAATGTACAAAAGAAAAAGATCACGAGTCCCACAATCTTGGGAGGAAAACGAAAGTTCAGCGAAGGCCTACACAACTAAATTTGTTTGCCCCACATAGGGTCACAAACAAAACGAATTAAAAACAAACAATAGACAAGCTAAAATTTCTGGTCTCAACCAGACACAAAAATACTTAGCTTGGTACAAATTTTCCAACAAGAATATCCTTCTTGAACGCTTCCAATATTTTCCTCAATAGTCTTTATTCCTTAACTCCAAGTTATCTTCTCGATTTCGATAAGTTTTTCACTTCTCTTTTTCAAAAAAATTCTTACTTCCAAATTAAAATTATGTTTTCCCCTCAAAATCCAAAATTGAATCGTCATCCAAAATGGAGGCTTGGCTTGTCCACTTCGCCCCGACCATATAGCCATCCTCTTCGGATCTTTTGCGTGGTGGTGTTCTTGTCTCAGTCATGCAACAGCATCTTGCCCATCTATGCAGAGACGTGCGACTGAGAGCGGTGATACAACCATTGCACGCGATCCTATGCGTTGAGGATGCGATCCTCGTAGGCTCAGTGGACGTGTTCAGCCGTAAAATGTCAATTATATTTTATTTTAAAAAGGCAAGTGAAAAACTACGACACAACGCGCAAAGTCCCCAGCCCAAACCGGCCCAAATTAATTATTTTAAGAAGAATATTGTTGTTGGAAAGAAACCTAACCATTTTCCAACTAAAATGGTGGAATTTATAAACAAGACAAATCTTTATTTTGTAGACCTTCGCGCAGAAAATATTAGAAAGGGAAAAACACATCATTGTGATTTTTCTTTGATGTCCGACACTTTATGGTGGGCACTTGCCATACTACATTTATGTTGGTGTGATTATAGTTCACACATCGTTGGACATGAGTCATCTTCATGCCTTTCTGCTCTTTCGACCTTCTGTCGACAACTCGAAGATTTAGTGGCTCTTCCACCTTTCGTAAAATAAGGTGGACCTCCTGTCCAACACCTCTGATGGAACCTAGATTGGTTACTTTTCCAAAATACTTAAAGAGCAGTCCTCTGGCTGATGGACCAGGTTTCTACTGCACTCTTTAGAGTATTTTGCAGCCGCAACAGGAAGGGATTAGGAAACAAAAGTTATTAGAGGAAATGGGTTGGCAAAACTTGTTGTGGTAAAATTTACCGCAACAAATCCCACCCCCACCTCCTAGGAAATGTACTTACAATTCATAAAAATTGTAATACATTTTCAAAGAGATGCTCGGGAAAGAAAAAGGTATAATTTTCCATAAAAAAAAAATTAAAACAAAGTAAATGTTAATTATAAATAACAAAAATTAAGAATCTAATAATCAAAGTAAAATGAAATTCAAATTCAAGAGCAGAAAAACAACAAAAAAAAAATAATCAAGCTACGTTACTTTACTACTTTTCACAAAAAAAAAATCAAGCTACGTTACTTTACAATTAAGTACTTTCGGATGCGTCGGTGTACGGTTTCAAATCCTTGACATTCCAAGTTCCGCGATCTTTATTATTATTATCTTCCAGCAAGTAAGTCCAAAGTGACAAACGCTTTTTAATTCTAAACGGACCGACAAACTTCGGTGCTAATTTCGCGGCGTAATAATTCGCGGCATCCGACAACGAAAAGTTTCTTCGCCACACAAGTTCGCCGGGGTGATATTGAACATCACGCCGACGAAGATTGTAGGCTTGTGCAGATCTCTTAGATGCTGCTTGCAATTTTTTTAAAATATCTACTCTAAGCACTTTGAAACGATTCTCGATCTCGATCTGATCTTGAACCATTTCGGAGCTATCATCCACCAATGGTACTTCACGACCAGAAGTCACCATATCCCTTCCAAAATTCGCATAATAAGGAGAAACTCCTAAAACCTCATGCTGTGACGTACGAATCGCGCACGCCACCTTCTGCAGCTGTGAATCCCACACTCTGTGGTTTTCAGCGACGTAAGCCCTCAACGTCGTCTTAATAATCTGATTTATCCTTTCCGCAGGATTCGCCTGCGGATGATAATGGGCTGTGAATTTTATTTCTGACGCGTACGCCTGGCAAAGCGTTTTCAGTTCCTTGGAACGGAACTGAGGACCGTTGTCACAGACGACAGCCCTCGGAATGCCAAAAAGAAGGAAGACGTTGTCTTCTAATTCCCTACAAATTGATTTGGCCGTAGCCGACCTCAGCGAAAAGAGTAGTGGAAACTTAGAAAAGTAATCCACTACCGGCAAAATATAAGTAAAACCCCTACTCGACTTAGGAAGTGGACCTACCAGATCTATACAAATCATCTCCCATGGTGATTTGATTCCTACCCTCTCCGTCATCAAACCAGCTGGCTTATCATTCACCGGCTTAACCTGTTGGCAAACTTTACAATTCCTAACATACCTGGTTATATCGGCCCTCATTTTTGGCCAGTAAAATTTTGCCATTACTCTGGCGAAAGTTTTCCTAACACCCATGTGTCCTGCTAATGGACTATCATGGTTCTCCTGCAAAATACCTAATCTTTCATTTTTACCTATCACTCTCTTCCACTCCCGATTAGTTTCATGTACTACGACATGATTTGGCTTCACCAGTTTGAACAACTTCCCTTGTTCAACTCTCCAAGCTGGAAACCTTAGTGGATTGGCATTGACTGTTGAAATCATTTTAGCCACCCAAGGGTCTAAATCCTCATCTGAGATACCACCCAACTGTGGCACTCCTCGAGAAAGCATATCCGGAACTACATGCTCTTTGCCCTTGCGATGAATGATCTCAAAGTTAAACTGCTGTAACTTAATGGCCCAACGAGCCAACCTACCCTGTGGATCTTTAAGATTGCTTAACCATACCAAGGAATAGTGATCCGTCACAACCGTAAACCGAACACCTTCGATATACGGGCGCAACTTCCCAATAGCCCAAAGTACAGCCAAGCATTCTTTTTCAGTGGTACTATAATTTCTTTCGTTTCTATTTAACGACCTACTAAGGTAACAGACAACCTTTTCTCCCTCATCAAAGTTCTGTGGAAGAACCGCACCGATACCATAATCTGACGCGTCTGTTTGAACGACAAATGGTCGTTTGAAATCTGGGCAAGTGAGTATAGGTGTTGTCACCAAATACTCCTTTGCCTTTCTAAAACTATCCTCACATTCCTGACTCCAAATGAACTTTTTATTCTTTTTCAGCAAATCTGACAAGGGCCTAAGTAATTCTGCAAAATTTGGTACAAAACGACGGTACCACGAAACTGTCCCTATAAAACTCCTAACTTCTTTAATATTTTTCGGTGCTGGAATCCTAACCATGCTTTCCACTTTTTCTATATCTACATGTAACCCATTTCGATCCACTATATAACCTAAAAATTTAAGAGAGGGCATGCAGAAGTTGCATTTTTCCCTACTCACTTTTAATCCTGCCTCACTCAACCTTTTCATCACCTCATTCAGAATTTCAAGATGTTTCTCGAAAGTTTCTGAAATGATGATGATGTCGTCTAAATAGACGAAGACGAATGGCTCCAGGTCGGCACCCAAAACTGTGTCGATAAACCTCTGCCAAGTCGCCGGTGAGTTATGCAGACCGAAAGGCATTCTCCTTAACTGAAACAGACCCCTCCCAGGTACCGTAAAAGCAGTAAAGGGCTTAGATTCTTCCTCCATAGGTATCTGCCAATACGCTGACTTGATATCTAAAGAAGACAAGAACTTAGCACCCCGAAGCCTATCTAAAATTGAATTAATATATGGAAGTGGATAAGCATCCCTATCAGTATTCTTATTAAGCTTCCTATAATCCACACAGAATCTATAGGAGCCGTCTTTCTTTTTAACTAAAAGTATTGGAGACGACCAAGCACTTGTCGATCTCTCAATAACTCCTGCCTCTAACATCTCATTTAATTCCCTATCAATATGTTCCTGCATTGCCGGGGAAACCGGATAATATCGTTGTTTTATCGGTTCCGCCGACGTCCTAATTTTGTGCTTAACTAATATTGTACACAACAAGCCTTCAGGCATTTTCCTAAAAGATTCTCCTATAAACTCTTCTAATGTTTTAATTTCCCTAACACTCAACTCTGATCGTTCTGTAATAGAACAAATCGAAACAGGACTGTCCTGCTCCGAAAAAGTCCACATCCGTGATCTTAAATCCGGCACGATACCCGACAGCGCCCAAAAATCTGCGCCGAGAATCACCGTATGTGGCAGAGAAGGGATGACCAAACAGTCAACTAATACTGCCCTATCCTCAACTATAATTGGAAGAGAGATCACTCCTAAAACTTCAACTCTTGTTCCATCTGCCAAACACACGCAGTGAACAGAGTCTTTTTTCAAAGAAAGCCCTAAATTTAATATCATTAACCAGGCATCCCTACCTATTATGGTTCTAGAAGCACCTGAATCTAATAAACCTAAAAATTTAGAACCATAAACACTAACACTCAAAAATGGTCTCCTATCACTACCGTTTGCCTCGAGAGTAAACCCTAAATGAATTAAATCCGCCGACTGGTTACCAGCAGGCAACCCTGTCAACGCCTTCGGACCTCCCGCCCTGCTGGCGCAGGAGTCCGTTGCCCATTTCCCGAACACTTTCTACAATTTTGTCTAGAGACGCCTGCAGCGCCACAACCAAAACAACGCCTAGGAGCAGAACACCTATTTGCAAAATGGCCTGATCCATTGCAATTAAAACACCTAACTGTAGAAGAAGATCGGGGTTGGTTTGAAGTTTGGGCCTGATGAGAATTTGGGTTGTTGTCCTAAACAACCGAAACTTCCGATGAATCGAAACCTACGTATGCCAGATCCGGCTCTAGCAAAGTCCTATTATTCCTAACACTAGGTGGTGGAACATACGCTTCCACATTCGCCCTAACCGCTTCTAAATTCCTACCTAATGCAACCAAATCCGAAACGCAACTTGGCTTAGCCAAACCAAGTTGAGTTTGGTAGAAAGGTGTCAAGTTCCTTTGAATCATTGACAGCTTCCTACCCTCTGATATTTGATCGGTTAACCTACCAAACAAATTCTGCATTGTCGCCACATAGACTCCGATGGATTCATCTTTGCCTTGTGTACGACGCCTAATCTCATCGAGAAGCTGATCATCATAGTTCGGCGGCAAGAATTCAAGTTTCAACTCCCTGACAAGTTCTTGCCACGAACCAACCGAAATCCTAATCGCCCTAAACCAAATTAAAGCTTTTCCTACGAAAAGCTCGACCGCTGCCTTAAAAAGTTGGTTTTCTGAAACCCCCCTAGCCTGTCTCAACTCCTCAACTCTTTCTAGGAATGAGTTCACTGAGGCACCACAGCGCTCCCCAGTGAACTTCACATCCCACTTTGCCAAGTTCTGAAACTTTTCTGCATTTACTACCACCTGTTCTACTGTGGTGTTAACTTGCCCACTAATATCCCTACTCCTACTGTCTGCCTCTCCTATACCAATCGGTGCACTGGCAGAAGTGATCACCGACTTACTCCTCCTATGTTCAACTTCCTGTTCTTTTTCTACTAAAATCTTCTTTTTCTGTGTAACTATCTCTACTTCCTCTTCTTCTTCATCATCTTCCTCTTCTTCATCCTCATCATCCCCATCTAAATCTGCCAAGGCCATTATTAATTTATTTTTTAATCCTAGCCTACATTTCTCCTGCAACTCATTCTCAGGGACCGACCTATCCATTCTCCTTAGCCCCCACTCAATCTTCGTTAAAATTTTCAAATACTCCTTCGAAGTTTACGACTTCGGAGTATTTTCTAACAATTTCGAAATTTCTCCTAATTTGTTCTCTACGGCCACTTGATCCACATCAAAAGTGAATGGGTAGGCCGGAGCTACAAAGGATGCCCTGCGCTGAAGTTTAAGAGCTGCCCTAAGCGTCTTACGCATTTCCTCAACTGTTCCTACAGTTAAACCCCTACTCTCGATTTCGTAAGAAATCTCATCCTGAGTCAGTCTATTTATTTGACTAACATCCATTTTTCCAAACAGAAACAAAAAGAAAAACAAAAAAAAAAACAAAACTCAAAATCGAGAAAAAAACAAATAAAAAAAAATAATTCCTCACTAAAAAAAAACTCTAAATTGACTTTAAAATAAAAAAGACAAAATTCAAATCGCGCCTTAGTTAAAATAAAATTGAAATTTTACGCAACAAGCAAAAGCAAAAAAAAAATTCACCGAAAAAAAAAGTGGTCAAAATGTTTTCCCTAAATATTAGAAAAATTTAAAGGGGCAACACTGAAAATTCATAAAATACTTTTGACTACTGTCAAAAAAAATAAATCAAAACAATGAGTGAGAGTGAAACGACACTTCAATTCTCAACTCAAAACAAACAAAATTGTATTCGATTTTCTTTTTTGTGCAAATAAATTGTTTTTTACAAAAAAGAAGAATCGAATAATGAAAATGAAATTTAAAATGAAATAGTAGGTATAAGAAAAATAACTATAGGTACGAAAAAAAACTCACTACTTGTTTGCCTTTATTCACAAGGCTTACCTATAGCTGGTAATAAAGTAAAGGGCCAAAGGGGCGTCTGCCAAGTTGAAAACAAATGTCACCGGGAACTATACCACACTGCACCTGAATAAAATGAGAAAAAAAAACACCAAGTAAATTATTTTTAATAAAACCAATATTTCACAAACTTCCCTAAAATAGATATTGGACAATTTACTGCCACCAAACAGATTCACAGAACACAATCTTAATAAAGCCCAACGTTGGGCGCCAATTGCTAGGAATATTTTTTACCGAAAACCAAAACCGAAAACACACGACCGCGATCGAATATAATATATATTATTTGAAACTAAACTATTAGGATTACCCGAATCCAAAACGAAAACGCGAATATATTTATTCAAAAGAATACACAAATGCACAGAGACGATGTGCAACACGACTTTGGAAATAACAATTGAAACGTCAAACGCCGCGCCGGTGTGTTTGATAGGAAAGATAAGAGAACGATCAAAATCAAAAAAAAAAAAAAAAATACTCCTAGCCAGACAGCAAATGCAGTGCTGTCTCCCGTTAGCTCAGCTGGTAGTGGGTTCGATAAGAACAATTATGTTTATTAATTGCGCTCGATTAATAAAAAGAAACGATGAATTGAGATTATGTGTATATAGAGTACAGGGTGTACTCGATTTAAGTGGGCGCCAGGAAACTTTTATGGTAGTTTGCCTTACCAATACTAATCTGAAATAAGTCTTCAATATTAACAATATGAACACAAGAATTATTATTCCCAATTGGAAATTTGAATCTTTTATTGATTAGAAGTTAGTGGTCTGGAAAACCTTGGCAGAAGGCCTGGACGAAAACCCAGAGTCTTTTCAACAAAAAGAAAAATAGAACAATGATATTTCGAGGTAAGCAGAAGGCTTATTCTCGAAATAAAGAATAGGTTTTGGCAAAAATAAACAAAAGAAAACAATGTTTTGTGTCACGATGACACAAAGTAAAATCACAATGGTAATAGAATGTACAAAAGAAAAAGGTCACGAGTCCCACAATCTTGGGAGGAAAACGAAAGTTCAGCGAAGGCCTACACAACTTAATTTGTTTGCCCCACATAGGGTCACAAACAAAACGAATTAAAAACAAATTAAACAAACAATAGACAAGCTAAAATTTCTGGTCTCAACCAGACACAAAAATACTTAGCTTGATACAAATTTTCCAACAAGAATATCCTTCTTGAACGCTTCCAATATTTTCCTCAATAGTATTTATTCCTTAACTTCAAGTTATCTTCTCGATTTCGATAAGTTTTTCACTTCTCTTTTTCAAAAAAATTCTTACTTCCAAATTAAAATTATGTTTTCCCCTCAAAATCCAAAATTGAATCGTCATCCAAAATGGAGGCTTGGCTTGTCCACTTCGCCCCGACCATATAGCCATCCTCTTCGGATCTTTTGCGTGGTGGTGTTCTTGTCTCAGTCATGCAGCAGCATCTCGCCCATCTATGCAGAGACGTGCGACTGAGAGCGGTGATACAACCATTGCACGCGATCCTATGCGTTGAGGATGCGATCCTCGTAGGCTCAGTGGACGTGTTCAGCCGTAAAATGTCAATTATATTTTATTTTAAAAAGGCAAGTGAAAAACTACGACACAACGCGCAAAGTCCCCAGCCCAAACCGGCCCAAATTAATTATTTTAAGAAGAATATTCTTGTTGGAAAGAAACTTAACCATTTTCCAACTAAAATGGTGGAATTTATAAACAAGACAAATCTTTATTTTGTAGACCTTCGCGCAGAAAATATTAGAAAGGGAAAAACACATCATTGTGATTTTTCTTTGATGTCCGACACTTTATGGTGGGCACTCGGCCATACTACATTTATGTTGGTGTGATTATAGTTCACACATCGTTGGACATGAGTCATCTTCATGCCTTTCTGCTCTTTCGACCTTCTGTCGACAACTCGAAGATTTAGTGGCTCTTCCGCCTTTCGTAAAATAAGGTGGACCTCCTGTCCAACACCTCTGATGGAACCTAGATTGGTTACTTTTCCAAAATACTTAAAGAGCAGTCCTCTGGCTGATGGACCAGGTTTCTACTGCACTCTTTAGAGTATTTTGGAGCCGCAACAGGAAGGGATTAGGAAACAAAAGTTATTAGAGGAAATGGGTTGGCAAACTTGTTGTGGTAAAATTTACCGCAACAAATCCCTAAAAGAAGATATATTTTTGGTTTATGGAGTGCCGGAGGGTCTTCTCTCTGACAACGGCACGCAATTCATTGGTAAGGAATTTCAGAAGTTGTTGGATATTTTTGGGATGAGACACTACCGTACAGCAGTGTATGCTCCCCAGTCGAACGCAAGTGAACGCGTGAACCGTTCAATCCTCGCGGCCATCAGGTCGTATGTCAATCCTCGACAGACGGATTGGGATGCCCATCTGTCTTCGATCAGTAGTGCTCTACGCACGACAGTGCATTCAACTCTTTCCATGTCCCCATACGAAGCCTTGTTTGGTCAGCGTATGATAGAACATGGGGCAGACTATCGTCTTTTGATTGAGTTGGGTGGACTGAACTGTTCGGTGATAGATTGGTTGCCCAAGGTCGCTAGGATGAACATCATCCATTCATATTTGAAGCAAGCGTTAATCCAAACTCACGATGCCTACGAGAAGACTTACAACCTTCGCAGTAGGAAAGTGATGTTCAAGATAGGTGATGAGATCTATAAAAGAAATCAGATTCTGAGTGACGCAACCAAGCACCTGAGTGCAAAGTTGTGCCCGAAATTTGTCAAAGTTCGTGTGAACAAAATAATCGGTAACAACCTTTACGAAGTAGAGGATAGGCGAGGTCACAAATCCACCTGCCATACCAAAGATCTGAAGAGGTAAATTAATAACTCAATAACTATTATTACACCTTATTTGAGAACCCTCCTTCACATCTCTTTTCCAGAAATAAACCTAAATAGACTTATTTTTTTTTATTTTTTTTGTTTTTTACCAGATGTGACATATGTGTACATTGTATTACTATAAAGTACATAACCCAGATTTACAAATTTGAACTGATGCCCGGCGCTCAGCTGTGCATGAGACACTTGGTTCAAATCATTTCCCTGACTTAACTATATGTTTGTTTTTTTTTGTTTGATGTTTTCTGATATTTAGCAGAATATCTACACAATGACTTAACGTCATAAATGCCAGTTTTATTTTATTTTTGTCTTCGACCGACTAGACGATAAAGAGTTGCAGTGTCATATCGACACGAAGAGTAAGAAGATTCTACGTGTGAAGATTCAATTGCAAGAAGTTATCCTTTTTCTTGGAAGTTAGACTAAGTGGACTTAGTCGAAATTCCAAGTTTTGTAGGGAAAACTTTATCGCCCTCCAATTACAAATAATTTTTGTAACCGGTGCCATCTATCGGGGAAACCGATTGACAACTCACTTTGTGCTGAACGCACTAAATATGGCCCGCCATTAAAAATGAATCCACATTTAGAATCCACCCCGACGAACGCATTCCACTTCTCTCGGAACACATTCGGTCTCCATTTTGAAAAGAGAATTTCTGAGACATGCGCAATCTGCCATTCCAAGGGAAGAATAATTTTTGAGCGATAGGCGACTAGAAGTTGTCGCCATGGATTTCTTTTTGCTTGGCTTACACGCAAAACTGCGTATGATGCGGTTTACACTGTAGCCTGCAGAATGAGAGGCTTACACCAACGAAAATGCATAATCAACAAAAATTTCGGAGTGACAGACAAATGTCGATTTGCCAAGTCCATTTCTAGCTGAAACACAAGATCTTTCTGACTGACATAATCGGATATTACATTCCTAATTGACATGAGCAATTATCTGTCAAATACTTAAGGAGTAATCTCAGAGTCCTCCAGTAGATTTCTCTTTGACAGCTAGTGTGCAAGACGAGAACGAAGAATAACGTGACTACTGATGACGTCATCAGTGACACAAATTTCGTCCTCTGTCCTGATATCTACTGCCCAACAGACATCACTACTGAAGTCCTTTTCTTTTTATAAATGGTCACTTGACAATAGGCAAAATCAGTTTGGCGTTTGATACTGCCGAGTGCAGGTCATGAATAAATGACAGAAGTGATCATGCCGTTATTGTAATAATCTGTTGATACTGTCATCTACCATAAACAAATCGGCACCACCTGGTCAAAATAATTTGTTCATCCAAGGTGAGAATATTCACAGAATGGAAACTATGACATTTCCCCTGTCAAACTTGTCAAATTATTCAATACCCAGTCAGAACAATCACCATTGGTGTCACTTATCATGATTACTCAGAAATGCGTATATTGCGAACCAATATATCGTTATGACACGATTCCCTATGAGAACGTATTCAAAATTTAGAATACTATGCATAATAATATCTTTTGGTCAAGTTTACCTCACATCATTATGCAGAACACCGAAATGCGCCAAGTGTAAACTGGCCTTGTAAACCCACAATCGCAAACCATCTCTGACGTCACTAACACACAGAGTTGTAGAATAGTAGAAATTTCATTGGAAGGCAGGGCGTTGGCTGATTGGAAAAATAGAAATATTTTCCAGGAAGCCAGACAGAAACCCCATTTTGAAGAAGACCACCGCCCGAAGTACAAGTCCGTAGCCGAACGCTTAAGTAAATCTTTTTTTTTACTAAGTGTTCGCCATTATTTCATCATCCGATGGGAGAATAATCTAATTGCTGGTGCAATTGATTATTCATCCCCAACCAAACCTATAATTAACATTATTTAATCCAGGTAAGTTAATTTCTTCTCGTCCAATCGCATATCCGAGCAGAGGAAATTTAATTTCTTCGTTTCGGAATGTGATTGACTACAAACCATGTGGCTGTGGGTTGATTAACCATGAAATTGTTCCACTCAATATAGGATTAATCGACACCAGGGATTTAGGAACGGAATTTACACGACCGAGAGCTGAAGAAGACACGGATTGAAGGAATTTCCTTTGACATCTACGGATGGAGTCGCTGCATTAAGACGATAGTTCTATGGCCACTTCGGTCCATTATATTCAACATTATTCAGTTGTGTCCTGACCACCTAAATCAATATACGAAGATTCAAGTGAATTGTGTTTTTTGTGTGATCCGGAACCAAAAGTTTGCTCGAAAGCAACATTCTGTTGCCGAAGAAGGGGGCATCCAGATGCTAGCCCCTCGCTACTCCAAGGTTATTAGACCTATTGATTAATCCGTGCGGGCTGATATCATACTTGCGTCACCGTGGCGTTGATCCTGTAAACGGCTCGCCAGCAGACGCGTCCACGCATCATACATATCAGCCGCACCACCTTTTTTTTTGGTCGTGAAGGAATCATCTTTATTATCCTTGATATAAGTCGCCCTCCCGGCGCAGTACGTATTATCTTTTTGTCCGTGAAGGAGTCACCGCTATTATTCACGATATAAGTCGCCCTCTCGGCGCACGTTTTTCACTTCGGGAGGAAAAATTTTATTCATCCTCCAATATAAGTCGCCCTCTTGGCGAAGCATCAGTGTTTCATCAGAGGAAACATAGCAACGTCCACGACATAAGACGCCCTCTCGGCGCAGCACCAGCGAGACGGAGATACTTGCCTCCTGCGGCAACTATCAACGTCATAATTGACTAAAATCTACAGTCTGCATTACTCGTGCCCATAATTTTGGCACACCACGAGACGTCTCTCGAAGAACTTCACTTTCTTGGAAATTATTCCAAGGAGACATCGCATCTCTGCTGGAGTTGATAACGCCCTATTGAGGGGAGCTTACAGCAATCAGCTTAACCACCCTATCGGCGCAACGAAGGGACATTTACCTACAGCATCAAGACATTATACGTCGTGGGATTTTCACTGTGTCGCATTATTCAACGCGGGACAGTATACACCCGGATGCCTGGCGAGTGCCAACCGCACAGATGCCGGTCCCACATCAGCAGCAGCATATTGCAATCACCATCACTTCATCAGTTCCAGAATATTGTGTAAATTATATGTATTACAACCCAAATATAATATAACCAGGTAACCATCTTTCTATTATAAGTAAAGTGCATGTGTTTATATTAGAAGATTAAGAATAACAAAGTCTTGGCCACATAAATGGCAGTTGAATAGGTTTATGTGCATTTAGATACCTCATTGTCACTGTATTCTAAGAAGTGCATATGTGAAGATAAATAACGATATCCTCGTCCTCAGGACATTGAGATCGCGACATAGTTTGTTTCGTTAATCACGGGATTTCGGTCATGCCTTTTGTCTTTTTGAATATCGTGAACATTTACTTAGAGCCAGTGCTCGTAATTCCTTTTACTTTTCGTGGGCTTATGCTACTTAAATCGCAGCAACTAATCGTTACATACGAACCTCATTGTGTATGCTAATGAAACGTGTGTATAGTTCTTTGATACTTTTATCTTTTCAGTCTTAAAGACAGTATCGTTTCGATCATTGTGATCATAGCATCTTTTACCTTTATGAATCGTGTCAGTAGCGACCATCAACGCCAACGTTGAACGCCGCGTATGGAATTTTTATATTATTTTTGGTGTGTTAAGTTACGTTAATTTGAATATCCTTCCCACCACCCCCAATTTACACAGTCGCGCTTGTTATCCGCCTATAATTACATTTATCAGGTTATCAGTTTTTATAACTACTGCGTTGATTATATACAGTCTTAGTATTTTATCGTGCATGTAATTAAACTTAACTTAGAAACCGTCTTCTTACCTTTTCGTGCCCAATAAGCAATACTTACCTTTTTTTTAAGTACCGAAGCACGAACTGCTTGAACAGTCCAAGTCGGAACAACCTTAAATTACTTATTAGATCATTGACAGCAACAGCGAACCAGTTAGTGTCGTTTCTAGAAGATTAACGTAAATAAAAATTTTGTTTCAGCCAACTCAGGAGTGCACTTCAGAGGTTACGCATACAAAATATATTATCCCCGCTGCCCCATTGGCAGCGCTGTATTAACCTTATTACATTGAATTGATTTACATTTTTATACACTATATTGCTTTAAAAATAATTGCTGATCGATTATATGCGGGATATCAATTTGAGATCCCACATATATGGTTGTATATTTGTTGGTACGTTGTTTGTGCCGTCTCTATTTGTTGTCGTGAGGATACAGTCATCCATACGATTATGATTTTTTTTTTTGTCGGGAACCGAACGCTTTAAACTTTAATTGATACGCGTTTTGATCGTAAAGTTTGTAGTCGCGTGGGAATAATCGGGATACTGAGATACTTTTGAAAAATCATCTAGTTTCTTCCGAGATAGTTTTTTTTAATATCGCGAGTATATTCCAGATACCAATTAATGGTTCGACTTCGTTATTTTACATCTCACTTCATTATATTGACTTTTCCTTCTTTTTATGTGTTTAATGTATATGATAGCCCTATATCTTGAATCAGTATAGGCAATTTTATTTGAATTTTTTTTTGAACAAGAGTCTCAATAAATTTTTGTGAATTATTGATAGGGTTATAAGAAAGAAGAACCCCAACTAATAAATTACTTAAATTAATTTCAAAGTCTAGGACTTTTTCTTGTGAAAGCATCGATGACAAATCGATTCGTGATCACCCCCTTTGTATTAGAGTTTTGATATTTGAAAAGAACTTGTAAAGATCCAAGGAGATCGAATATAGACCATTAGAATCTAAAATTGATATTTTCTCTTAATTATAACTTTCCTTTTCATACTAGATAAGGTAGAATTAAGTAACTTTAAGCACTTTAAAATTCATTTTTAATAAAAGATATTTACGTTTTAAAACGTTTTTTTTACGAATTTCTAGCTGTTGTTATTTCGATAAGAAAGTTTTGAATTCTGTCTTTTTTAGATTATTTTTTTTCTCTTGATATGACGCAAACATGTTTGTCAACATGAAGTAAGTTTCTTCCAGGGGAGGGTGGTACCCCTCTCGTTTCCTTGGTGGGATATTGTGATGTGTGTGTGCAGTTTTTCCTTTTTTTTTTTTTTTTGAAGATTGAAGTTTAGATGCTTAGAGTTTCGTATAGATATTAGATTATGAACGAGATGATGAAGTAAGCAAGCAATTTAACAGCTTGCCTTTTCATATCAAGGGGTTGTCCATAATCTTCTTGAGTCGTAGGGACTCTTTGGTTCGCGGACAACCACGGTCGATGATGAGAGAGTTGGTTTTCACATCGAATTGGGTGGGTTGAGAGGCCAGGAGGGTCAATTAACATCTTCGATTCCTCCCTCCCTACAACGTGAGACACCTCGACATCTGTGCCCAGCACATCATTACGGCAGTTGGACACGTCGATAGTAATAACGAGCCGTAGCTGCCTTGATTATCTAAGGTACGCATTAGACAGAATACTTACGTGCAGGGTTTGTATGGGCTAGGACATTAGAACAAACAGGGCTTCTTACTTCCAGATTAGGGTTACTCACATTGCGTTAAGAGGTGCAGCTTTGGGTTCGACTTTCTTCTGGGTCAGTTCGTCATGATCGAGTTTTTCAAAAGTTATGAGGGCCAACAAGCATTTTAACATACTTATTCGAACTCGACCACCAGGGTTCAACGGTCGGCAGGATAATAAGAGGTAACACCGGTCAGGTAGATCCCGGAGCAAGTGCCCATGGCCTGACTGAGCTAGTTGTGGCATGGGTGCTGCCGGCCAACGCGACGGTCGATCTCGGCCACAGCCTTACGTTGTCGCATGCCTTCCTTACCGTTTACTTTTAACGAGTAGTCGGCGAGGAAGGGGGCGTTGCCGACATAAGGTTGCTTCCATCCCAATTCACGTCAAATCGAACTGATGATATCTAAAGTCGCAGACACTATCTGGAGCTAAGCCTCTGGGAAAGATGATGACATGATAATAAAGGTAGTCTTGCAAGTTTAGGTTCATCAATGGGATATGAGTAAAAGGTTATGGTTTACAGGTGTAGGCTATTGAGTAACATGACTGCGAGCGGAACACCTAGTACTCGCGGCGGATAGACGGGAATATGTCATCAGGTACCCTCTAGGCTGTTCTACGGTGTTTAGTAGTCAGTACCTATGGTAGGCTGATGGATAGTTCTCGTTTCTGTGATAGGGATGGATGAAGGTTATTATTCTTCTTTTGGGATTTTTTTGGGAACTGTCGGAGAGGAGTAGAGAGAGCGGGAGGCTACCACTTTGAGGTGTAAGTATGTCACAGATATAGGGGCATTGGATACATCGATGAACGAGCAATGGATGACAGGATTGCTGTTCCTTGGTATAAGAGCCAAGGTATATGAGTTGCCTATCTCTTTCTATTCCCTCTTGGGTTCGGGTTGTTATCAGGCATCGGGTTTAGATCTTGAATGTCCATAGGGTGTTTGGGTGAAGAGACTGAGTGGCTGTTGGTGATTCGAATTCCATGCTGTTTTCCGTTTGCACCTTCTCATTAACATGGACGTTACAGATGGCGTGGGGGCAGGGTTACTATCAGTTGTCTCACGGATCCTGTTTAGGCGTTGGAGAAGATGGAGAGCAGTGTGTCAGTAAATTCCCTCCATGGTTTAAATTCCTAATAAAGGTAATAAAAAAATAATAATAATAATTTTCTCATCGTTACAAAGTCATTAAAACCAAAAAACAAATTCTTCACATAAGGAGGAGCTACTGGCACAGGAATTGGAATAAATTGTGCTAATGGTGGAAGTGACTGCATTGCATCCAACGAACCATTTTGGTACCTTTACGGACTTCTTCTTTGTTGTTCCCTCGACCTAGATCTACTGCGACTATAACCGAAACGACGTTGTGATCAGTAACATTCATAGAACCATAAGCTCCTGGTTTGACCCTTGAAAGCTGGACACGTCTATGAAGGCGAAGAACACTGGTTGAGAAGAAAGTTTCTGAACATACATATATATCACATGAATTTGTTTGGACACTGGCGGCGTACGCTCTTCTTTAGCTGATTAAAAATAAAATCAAAATTATTCGATTCATTTCACAAAATATATTTCACAAACTATGACCGATTTGGAAAACAGCTGTTTTCTCTCCAACTTCAAAATTTAGCGCGCCTTTTTAGCAAAGGTATGTAGAGATAAAAATTGTAGAGATAAAATTTAGTTTAGCGCGATCTGAGTACTAGGCTTAACACTAAAAACACGCAAAATTATTTATTTATTTCAAATTTTAGTAATAAAAAAAAAACGCACCACATCAAATTTCAAATTTGAATTTGAAAAAAATTACGTTTTAATTTTCTTTATATTTTTTTCGCTTTCACCACTGTCGCACCTCGTTTCAATTTTTCAAATTTGAAAATGCTTATCCAACGCTCGAGTGGGCACAATCAAATGATTGTAATCCTCCTAACTGGAAAACATCATCCGATCATTATCCCACTATAATCATTTATATACTTAATTTGTCATAGTATTAGTGGCAATTGAATATTTCCAAGCATCGGTTCTTCTCTGTCTCTCGCCAATCTTCACATTTCGATTTATCTCTACTCCGAAAAATTCAGGGATGTCACTTCAAGTCGAGCTTTAAGCCGAATACGCACCCCTCGTTTACACTGTGGTGAGTGCTTTTATTTTTAAATTTGTTTTACAAAATTCAACTACATTCCATTAAACTACACCCCTAAATGACGAACGTACACTTGGGACAATACCGAACGATTTCAATCCACTTAAACACAAAATGCGGAAGACACAAACCTTGTATTTTAACCTATACAATTATATACAATTATACCAGTCAACTACATCAAAAAGAAACTATAAACTATAATGCTCTCGTAGGCAGTGACCTCAAGCGGCAGAGCTCTACAACATCAAAACAAGCTGCTTTTCCACAACCTATAGAAAAATACTATATGGGCGTTTGCCTCGCTTGGTTTCTTATTGGGTGTGTTTCTTTATTAATTCCGTATATTCGGAATATATGGAACGCACTTTTTGCGTTTCTTTATTCAATGGAATATTCCGGATAAACTATTTCCTTGTTTCTTTATTCAATCTGGAATATTTGGAACGCATTCTTTTCATTCCAAGTGAAGAGGTGGTTTAAATGGAATATTCCCTAGTTTGACTGATGCAGTTCACTGTCAGCTATTGTTTATTCTTTTAATTCTAGTTCTGTTTATTTATTTACTCTATTCTGGATATTCTGGATAGATATTTGATCTTTTCTGTCTTTTCTATTCCTTATCCGGAAAAAATAAAGAAACACACTCATTGTTACTTTTATGGCATTGTGCATGATGCCCTGAAAAACGTTAAACTCCAATGGGTGTTCATGACGTAGATGCGCAGAACAAATACAAATTGAAAATGGGAAGGCGTTTTCTTTGGTAGTTGTTGTTTCATGATCACTTAAAACATAGAATACTGATAACTCTGACATTTCAACGAACAACACCAACGGGCCAAACATAAAAACAAAAACATTGAAATGGACGCAAAGGTAAGTACCAATTAATATTTTACTAATATTATACATTTAAACATAATATTTCAATTCTTTTAATATTTCAATATATTTATAACATATTTTCACAACTTTTTTAGATGTTTCTGGACTGGAGTGGCCTACGTCCCAATGAGATATTTAGTGGTAAATATTTTGAAAACTTGTTAGTGATGTCTAATATTTTTTTCTCTTTTAGGTTGACTCAACAATGCAGCAGCCGCGCCAGGCGTCCGCAACAGTTCTTACGAGAAGTGGTCCATAGACATGCGGCAACGCAACGGACAGAAGTAGCCGAACTTTTAACTTTTTCTTCTCCTGCAATCCGTTGACAGCTGGTTGACAGCATTTTTTTTCGATTTGAAGTGTTTTCGTTTTGGCATTGAACAAGAGAAATATATTTCTTCAGCTAAGGGTTTTGGCTACAGTTGTGATTCGTTAAAAAATGTGAATGGAATTATTTTAATATAATACCTATATTGTATTAAAAAAAAAGGAAAAAAAAACCGAACGTCAACGCATTCATTGGGTAACCCCCAATCCGGCGATCCGGCAAACGTCAACGGATGCGTTGTCGCAATGGACCAACGGATTCTATGGGTCAGGGCCTTTACAATGATACTAAAATGAGAAAAAAATCCCATTATAAACAGAGTAAATCTCGAAGTGAGTGCTAAATAGTAGCAGTATAAAGTTTTAAAACGTGAGTAATAAAAAAAAAAGCTAACCAATGATTTGAAAATAAAATAATACTGAAGTGAGTGATATGCTTACCAAAGGACTGTATATACAACTTATGGTTAAGCTCGACGTAAAAGTAAGTATTTCTATATATTATCGGAGGTAAATGGGTCTTGTTACGCGACGGTAAGTATTCGCTATAAACGTATACGCAACGACAACTTCATATGTTGTAAATATCTCAAACCGAAAATCTTCCGGATGCTAAGTGCATCGATTCTTAGTATCAATCTTTCTGCTTGAACTCTTTCTTTAATTTTCTTTTTATATGGGTACTCACAGCAGTACTCCAATAGAATTAATATTGTATATTTAAACTTATATACATATAACACAAGGACTATATAAAATTTGTATCTTTTCAAAATATGTGTTGTACTATTGTGTGCAAAATATGTATACAAATTCTTGTAATCTTATTAAAAAGTTGATTTTGAAGTATAATTTATACTATGCTTGCATATCTATACGATATTGTTGCGGATACCATCAAGCCATTTCCAGTCTAATCGATCTCTGCCATGGACGCAAGCACTGGGCCTATAATATATGTAACATATGTAAGACCCGAAATGTTTTTTTTGCGAGGAATGTTCGAAGATGAACTTTTATTCCCCGAACGAGATTTCCCACCAAAATAATGAATTGAGTAGCCAGAACTAAATGTCGTACGATTATCTGGGTCGTCTGGGTTCATTGGATGATAGGGCAAAGCGGATCATGTTAGCCAGTGCCTACAAAAAAAAAAGGAGGAAGAGGTTAAGATGGTTCCATATGCAAGGGAAATCCAGAGACATTCTATGAACCGCAGTTAGATTGCTTCGATTCAATGAGTGGGCCAGGCATTCCAAGTATACTGTAGGGATACGGGGATAAAACAGAAAACACTGACTTCGGTCGAGCCCTCGATTCTTTCGCAGGCTCTTCGGGCTTGGAAATTATCCAGTCGCTACTGGCGAAGCAGATATATCCAGGTCAGGAGGAGATGAGAGTGGCTCGGTCACCAGAGCCTAGAGCAGGCACGCCATCCCAGGTTTTTGCTTTTTTTTTTTGGTTTTTTTTTGTTATTATTTATTAGACAAACTTTATTTTTATTAAGATTAGAAAATAATTCATGTGAATGCCAAACAAAACGAGGCAACTCCTTTTGACAGATAAGTCAAAGGAAAATGAAGGAAAAAACAGTTCGAGAAAGGCCTGGGATTTTTTATTCTTATGGGTAATATGGGTTCTTGTCTGGGGTCGGGGAACAAATGCAAAATGTTGCTGGCCTGAAAAACCCCAAGCAGCTGTTTTTGCGAATGTAGGTCGGAGGTGATTGAACTTCAATTTGGATTCAGCTACATTTACCTAGGGATGAGAAAAAAAAAATGAAAGAAAAAAATATAACCGCTCGTCGACTTTGACCATGTATCAAAGGCAGAACCAAAAATTCGGTACCTTGTAGTCAGTGGCGGGAATTTCAAAAAAAAAAGCTGTTGGTGGAGGTTCAAAGGTTCGTAGTGCGGACAGCAGTAGTCAGTTCGGTGTCCAAATAGTCGCAAGAGTGCACTAACGTTTTTATAAAGAACAACATAAAGACAAGTTAAAATATCTATTGGTGTCTAAATTTTCAAATCAAAATTTAAGTAAAGTCCTTGAGTGTGTAAAGATAAAACTGCCTTTTTGCTGTCCTTTTTTTTTTAATTCAAGAAGGTGAGATTTTTCTTTCGATATTTTTTTTTGTCACGAGATAGTATAGTGAGAATTGTTTTAAATTAGGAAGTGAAGTGTTTTTGGTACTCATCGGCGTGGACTCCAGCCGCTAAAAGGAAGATCTGGGGGTGGCAATTACGCTTATAAGCCCAACCTACTGATGAGCCCCGATAGTCGTCCCTGAACGAACCATAACTAATCCCCTAGCAGAACACCAGGAGGCAAGCCCGTGGGAGTCCCGGGTTTTCAAGAGTAAAATTGTATATATTAAATATTAGAGTTACTAAGTAGACCGGATTTAAAATATTGGGTTTTAGTGTTTTTTTTTTGTTCCCGCAAGTGATATATGAAGAGGAAATAATAAATAAAACCAAATCCTCCAGAAACTATCAGAAAGTCCACCGCTTCTCCTTGAGGGGGGGCAAAGCCTCCATTAAGCTTGTCTTCTCACGTGCCAAGAGAAAGGCCCGTTGATCATCGGCTGCAGCTTTAGCTTCAGCTTCTTTTTATTAAAAATTTATCTGTATATAGTTTTCTAAGTTAAGTTCCATTGGCGTGATAATTTTTTTTTTTGTATCTTGCTTTTATGTAAATTAATTTATAGAAAAGAAGATTTTTTGAGTGCTGACCAAAAGTGTGTGATTTGAGCGGTCGATCTTGAGTAATCGGGTCGGGGTCCGAGCCACCCTATCTTCGTAACAGCAGATTTGCTACCCCCTGCATTCGCCCACATAGAGCTCTTTGTAGGTAGGAGGTAAGGGATAAGGTACATTCCTGGTGGGAAATAGACGCAGGATTCGGTTATTTTGTTAAACGGGAAAACGGGCCCTTGGTCCTCTTGCTGGGGAAATCGCCGGAATAAAATATACACTTCTGGTCAAAAAAAAAAAAAAATAAAAGAGGTGAACAAGGAGAAAAATTTAGATTGAAGTTACTTGCTTCTTTTAGAACAATTCACCCGCCATAATTATAATTTTTTTTTTGATTTTAACGTTATTTTTTTTGTTACATTCTTCTTTCTTTTGATTCTAACTAGTTTTAAGTCCTTTCGTTTTTTCTTTGTTATCTTTTCCATTTAAATATGTAGGGAAAACTTTCTCGCCAATCATTTACACATAATAGAATAACATTTGCCACTGGTGCCATCTAGGTGCGAAACCCTCATTTTACTCGCACATTGCTGAACGCATCCGATGGGTTCCACCAGAGAATGGTTTTACCATGGACCTAATAAGTATGGACTGCTAGGAGCCAACTTCACGTTGGTTCCAAATTAGCGCCTTGAAAGTCATGGTTGTCAAACATGGAAACAAAATGATCTTGACAGATGAGAAACAGCTGATTGCAAAATTGCGCTTTTATATTCTCATTCAAAATAATCATCACTTGACTTGGGTCTCTATATTCCAAACGAAACGTGCTGAATGGGGCGCAACGGCAGACTATATAAGTTTCATCATTCCCCTAGGAAGAACCTAGGTACACAAAAAGACATTTTCCATCAAAACTATCAACATTTTTATTTCAAATCCTAATAAAAATAAAACTATAAAACTACTGTGCCGCTTCTTCTTGGGCGTCTCCCTTTAGTTTGTTCCATTCTTCTACAAAGAAAGCTTTGTGAATTGTCAGGGGAAGGTTCTTCTGTCGGAAATAAAAGTTTGCATTGCTCTTGGACGTGTAAGTGTCGTCCCCGATGAGCACACGAAGTGCCATTTTCTTTTTCAGGAGTTTGTCATAGAAACGCCTTCCCGCATCTACAAATTCTGGTCCTAATGCACTCAACTTTTTGTCTATGGATGTGTCGTACAGAACCTGATTGTAGTCTTTCATGAACGACCAACTTCCAACTCCAAAGAGTCCTTAAATCACGTACATTACTAGACGAAGCTGAAAAGACGAGGTTAACTATGATTGTACACACAAATCAAGGAATCTCCTTACGTAAAGTGGCTTTGCAAGCAAATTCAACTTCAGATTAAGGTAGCTGCCAATACTGTATACAGTCAGAAAGGATACACTAGGGAAAACCGAGTTAAGAAGTACTCAATGGGTTTGCAGTTGCAGAATAGTTTTGCAAATTCCGAAGACGTTCGTCTTTCTGGAGGCCAAGTGCTTCCTGCAATATCTGGCAACTTTCTGATCCACATTTTATCTGTTCGTTGCTGACACGAATCACACTTCGATCGATGGTGTCGATTGACCTATATGAGTAGTTGGTAGGGGTGCCAATGAGACCACCGTATTTGGATTTCGTTGATCCTAACGCAAAGTAAAAAGTACTTTACTCTTTCATTGGATTTTATAAAACAGTCATATTACCTGCAGAGAACATATTGAAGCCATAGACTATAAAAGGTTTCAGAACCTCACGTTCATGCGCAGGGACTTCCAGCAGGTTCCTTCGATGAATTCAATGTAGTCTCGGCAGAATACTAGAATACTTTAACATACAGAATACTTTAACATACACTATAGGTCTGGGGATCACGTTCAAGGATTGTAGTCTCTGTCAGACACAAGATTCGTTTCACTGGTTCCGGATGCCGGGGAGTCACCTTCTGCACTGTAAATTCCGTCATCGAGGTTTGGAATTGATCTCCACTACAACAGCAACAAGAAAAGAGGTTAAACAATTAGATTTAAAACAAAATATAAGGCTGGCTTACCTGTATTTTCCAAATCTTTGTCGTTCAAACTGTTCGAGTGTTATTTGACTTTTAATTTGCAAATGTTTCTGTCAAACGAAACGTCATTTCCATGCAGGTACGTACAATGGTAGAGACAGCAGGGCAACTAACCCCTCTCAACTTTTAAAAATATATATCAGAAAGATATCCAATTATAAATTTGAGCTACAACTTTCTGTCTTAAAATATGATTCTATTGCGAAACTTCATACTTTTGCTTGTAGTATTCTACTTAAGAAAGGTTAAAGGCAATTTAAATTTAGAGTAAACTGCTGCAACACCCCCTCGCTCATATCCTAGACACGCCTATGAAAAAAAGTTTCGTGTAGGGAAATATTTCACAACTTGCTTTTTCAGTGAGCTAGTTTCGTTGGCGACACGATTTTCGCAGATATTGTATGGAAACGAAAATCAACTAGCAGTCCATACTTATTAGGTCCATGGGTTTTACAAACAGGAAGCCATTTTGGAAGATGGATTCCACTTCAAGTTTTGATCCACAAGATTTCCCCTATCAATGCTACTTCCAGTATGGTCTGATTTCCGTGACGTCATCAGATGCAAAATTGGCTCCCAGGAGACAACTACTCGCTAGTTAGTACTGAGAAATTTACACGTCAAATATATTGAAGTAGCGATCACACTAAGTAATTTTGGTAGTAATAGCGACAGTCATGTCACTAGGCTTTTTATAAACACAAAACTGACAGGCAGTTGTCAGATAGACAATACGAGGAAATTAGTCGATGCGGCCGATGTATTTCTCCCATAATTGTCAATTTGGACTTATAAATATGCTATCACTCTACTGTCCAAATATTAGGATTGTCATTTCTGGTCTGTGCGGAAAATGTTCTTTAAGTGACATGTCAGCACAGGGAACGAAATCTCGTTCTAAGAAAAGCAAATCAATCGAACGCTAATTGCTATGTTGCTACACATTGCAGAAACCAAAATCCCTACACTTAACATTTTCTGCAGAAGTGTTATACGCTAAAGTTAAGAAACAGAGCGCTGACAAATACTTACCAACTGCTATCCAAACAGACACCTTGATATCCAGACCACTTGGAAAATATCGTTTAGTACTCAAGCTAGGATGGTTAGAACTGTCAAAATCTGGATTTCTCAAAATTGTCAAATTTATCAAGAGCATTAATACTTCACAAGATGTATTTGACAACTCAGAATTCCACTGTCAATATATTACTCTCAATGCCAAATTTCCATTTACTAGTGTAACTAGAGCCTCAAGATATGATAGAGCATGCAAATGTCCATCATAACACATAATTTCGCGTGTAAATCACGCCTAGGCAGAAATAACGCAATGTGAACTGAACATTAACATTCGTTACTTCGACCCATTCAACTCGCTGAAATCAATGGAACGGCATCCTGGAAAGCGAAATATGATTGGAAGTAAAACGCAATCTGATTGGTGCCGGCTATTGTGGAACTCATATTCGTCTGCTAACTTCATTTTGAAGACAGACATCGGTGAGATCGCAACACACAATACAGAACTTTTTTATTTGAAGCAGCAAAGCCACTTCATATATACTATTTTATACAACGAGGATCTGCAGATTTTCCTTTTGCTCAGGCAATTGGAACTGCCTCCCTCAATTATAAGGATTCCTGCGAAAATCCAAGCGAACCAAGGTAAGAAAAAAAATAAATTTCTTGAATCATCGAAGCAATTTTTTTTGTTGCTTCGACGATTAATGGCGCAGCGGTGCCACATGGCCATGTCATTAAGACAAGTTCTTTCCTTATAGGAACCTAGGGATTATACCCGACAGGACAGCTACCAGTATCTTACCAAAGCGAGGTGGATGAAGCTGCAACATTTTTCTTTTTATTTGACCTCACATATGAGGCAGTGAATTCCTTGTGCCCCGTTCATAAGATTATACTTACTTGCGTGTGTCTACCCATGCGAACAGATCCTGTTACGCATATATTCATCCATACATTAATTAAAGCCAGGAGGCGCAGCTAGTGTTGTGCAACCAGAAACAAAAAAAAAATCGGATCTTTTTTCTTTTGATCGCATCGAATTCCTTTTGTTACATCATACGAGACACGTGCGTCCACATCATACGAGGCACATCGTCCTACATTTGTGCAAAACGTACACTTGGGTCCGATCGACGTTGATCCGTATACCGGCTCGTCGACGACCATTAAAACCCCAGGAATTTCCTTTTTTTTGTGATACTTACCTCCACCTGGTGCTGATTCGGTAATTTTACTTGCCTGAATCCTAACACGTGGACATTTATTCATCGATGGCTTCTATGCCCAACCTGTTATCAACAATGGCTTCTATGCCCTACATGTTTCCAACAATGGCTTCTATGCCCAACGAACAGCTTTAAAATTCTGCTGGTTATTTGATATCAGCATTGCTGGCAGTGTTCAACGGACGTTTTGGCGCGTGCAGATGCACGGATGCCAGTCCCCATCAGTTCACCAACTCCACAG
Source organism: Platycheirus albimanus (assembly GCA_916050605.2). Taxonomy (NCBI): domain Eukaryota; kingdom Metazoa; phylum Arthropoda; class Insecta; order Diptera; family Syrphidae; genus Platycheirus; species Platycheirus albimanus. The sequence goes on along the minus strand of OU696696.1, from coordinate 169,206,518 downwards.
ATAGATTCTCTGTTGGAGCAACGCTGGAGTAAGCTGTACACGACTTCAAGATTTGTATCCAGAAGCATCAGTTCCTGTATATCTGTGTATCTTTATAAAATTATTGAATCCATTATACGATTATCAGAACCAGGTAACGAAGATTTTGCATGTCCATTTGTATTTGTGTTATTTTTGTTCGTATCCTGAGTGGGAGCCATATGCTCGTACCACTCCATACAAAAAAAAAAAAAATCCTTGGATATATTTAAATCCATTTGTCACTCGACGCAACGATCGACGCTGTCGGTCGGAACCAAGCAACCACGGACGGTGGTTGGTGCACTCTATATTACATTTCATAAGAGAAGTAAAGTGTGAGGACTTCACGCCTCCTCCACTCCACTGCATTCTTGATACTTTGAGTGCTATTCTTTATATATTTTGGAAGAATCAACTTGAATTTTTATGAATTTGTTTTAATATCGAACTTGTGCATGAAGAGTGAAATATTTTTTTTATCCGTGTCTTCGATCTATATAATTCCTTTGGTGTATTGAGATTTCCTTTTTTTGTTGAAGTGAAGTGAGTACGTTTTTCGTGTCGGTTGATATAGTTTCTTGCTTCGTCATAAGATTAGTTCTTACCCAATTTTCGTGGTATAACGACATAATTTTCGTTTGTGACCAAGGGACAGTGTCGGACGTCCACATTGAATACCCATTATTAACGTCGCTGTTATAAGCATCCTTGACAATCTGTCTGCGTAGGCAGTTGTTCAGAATCCAACTTCTTACTCGGTTTTTATAACTTTTTCTATTTTTGCTTTTAGTGTCGGTAGCGACCAGTCGTTCGCGTCTCAACGCCGCGTTGATTCTTTCGGAATCACTTTCGGAGCACATCGCTCATATTTAATACTCACTCATATTTAATACTCACTTATATTAAATACTCACTTTATTTTGTCGATTGTTTTTTTGTAAAGTCTTGTTTCGTCTATATGTAACTTTAAATCGATTTGTTTTTGATAACTTTTTTTTTTGATCATATCCTAAACGCAACGGATACATATAAGATCCATTTAGTACATCGGTTTTATAATCAATCCTAATACCGAGACACTTGAACAATTAGAAATTCGAAATCAAATTAATCACTGTACGCTCTATAGCCGTAGTAGCTAAGAAATAGAGAGCGACGATAAGAGAATATAGTGCTTTTAGTAGACAGATAACAATATATATATATCATTAACAATTTTTACAGGTACATTTCTGGAGTGCACTTCCGAAACGTCGTAAAGAGAATTATAAAGATTCGAATCTACCCCATTGGTAGGAATCTCAGCTACGATCTTTTAATATATTGAAATTTATAGATTATCATTTTACACACTATATTGACTTATTCTTTTGCAATCGATTACACGAATGAAGCCGAATTGGATTCATACGTGTATGGTACCTTTACATTTCTTTTGATTTCCTTGAATACTATTTTTGTTCTCGGGTGGGAATTCTGGTATTCAGTCTTTCGTTTGTCGTGTTTTGTCTTCGTTTTATTGTTATCCTATCCTCATATAGGACCATTTTGAATATTTTTTCGAGGTTTAAGAAATTGAATATATAAGAACAGTAGCAACGGTTAGCGAATATTTTGACGCCGCGTTAGAAAAGTTTTAGCTACGAAGAGCTTAGCTATCGGTAAATAGCTCAGCCCATATATGAGACAACGATCCGCGTGTCGTTTGGAGAACAACTCCACATTCACTTTTGAATTTACTCAATATCGATTATGAATATTTCACGCTATCATATTTTCTTCATAATTCCAATTAGCTTATAAGAAAACTTTCCTTATATTTTGAGATTAAAGTATAGTAGCGCTTATAAAGAAAGCGTTGATATTTATTTTCTTTGCATTTTAATAAGATAAAGAAATAATTGTTTATGAAATTAACTCCCTTGCATAAGATATAGTTACTTTTTTTTGATTCTGAATCTAAGATTAGGTCATTTAAGATTTCTTAACAGGGTTATAGATTAGTACTAATTAGGTATATAAAACATTAGATATAAGATTTCTTTGATACTTTTAAATAAATAAGACACTTGGTTATAACGTTTTTCTGAAACTTTTGGTAGTTGATTCATTTTGTTGGAATTTTATTTAAAGACTTACAGATTTTTCAGGATGACAGTTTAAGTTAGTTACAGGGAGGGTGGTATCCCTCACGAACCCTTCGGATGGAGTAAGTGGGTGTGTGTTCGATTTCTTTTGGAGGTTGTAATATAGTACAGCTTTGAGATTTAGAGTTTTAGATGTTGATTTTTCTTTGGTACATATAATTTAGAGTTTTAGGCAAGCAGTTTTCAATCTGCTTGTTTATTATGTAAGGGGCTGCCCATAAATATTAAAGAGTCATGGGGACTCGATAGGTCCAGGGTCAGCCAACGGATGAGAACACGGGAGAGATGATTTCTGTGCTCATTTAGGGTGGGTTGTGAGACTAGGAGGGTCTGCTTTACATCTTAGATCCTCCCTCCCCATATTGTTAGACACCTCTTCTGCCACCCTTTGCATTTCATCGTGGCAGCAAAAGGGGCGGAAGTTAATTAAATGCCACAGCAGTCACGAACTCCTATGACTTGCTTGCATTAGCGAACGTACGTGTTACGTTCACTGGGTCAGTGTGATAAAGATAATCACGAAATCTTTGCTTTCGATTTACGATTTCACTCTTTTTGATGAAGAGGTGCAATTGAGTCAACTTTTCTTCAATTCAACTCGGGAATATCTTTGCTTCGATGGTTATGAGGCCCAATAAGCGTATTAACATTGAATATTCGAACATGCACATCTTATGTTCAACGGTCGGCAGTGAAAAATAAGAGGTAACACCGATAGATCCCGGAGCAAGTGCCTACGGCCTGGCTGAGCTAGCTATGGCTATGGTACTGCCGGCCACCGCGACGGTCGATCTAGGCCACGACCTTACGTTGTCGCATGCCGTTCCCATTCGTCTACTCTTTTCGGGTAGCTGGTGAGAAAGGGGGCGTTGCCGACGAAGGGTTGCTACTCACTTATATTAAATACTCACTTTATTTTGTCGATTGTTTTTTTGTAAAGTCTTGTTTCGTCTATATGTAACTTTAAATCGATTTGTTTTTGATAACTTTTTTTTTTGATCATATCCTAAACGCAACGGATACATATAAGATCCATTTAGTACATCGGTTTTATAATCAATCCTAATACCGAGACACTTGAACAATTAGAAATTCGAAATCAAATTAATCACTGTACGCTCTATAGCCGTAGTAGCTAAGAAATAGAGAGCGACGATAAGAGAATATAGTGCTTTTAGTAGACAGATAACAATATATATATATCATTAACAATTTTTACAGGTACATTTCTGGAGTGCACTTCCGAAACGTCGTAAAGAGAATTATAAAGATTCGAATCTACCCCATTGGTAGGAATCTCAGCTACGATCTTTTAATATATTGAAATTTATAGATTATCATTTTACACACTATATTGACTTATTCTTTTGCAATCGATTACACGAATGAAGCCGAATTGGATTCATACGTGTATGGTACCTTTACATTTCTTTTGATTTCCTTGAATACTATTTTTGTTCTCGGGTGGGAATTCTGGTATTCAGTCTTTCGTTTGTCGTGTTTTGTCTTCGTTTTATTGTTATCCTATCCTCATATAGGACCATTTTGAATATTTTTTCGAGGTTTAAGAAATTGAATATATAAGAACAGTAGCAACGGTTAGCGAATATTTTGACGCCGCGTTAGAAAAGTTTTAGCTACGAAGAGCTTAGCTATCGGTAAATAGCTCAGCCCATATATGAGACAACGATCCGCGTGTCGTTTGGAGAACAACTCCACATTCACTTTTGAATTTACTCAATATCGATTATGAATATTTCACGCTATCATATTTTCTTCATAATTCCAATTAGCTTATAAGAAAACTTTCCTTATATTTTGAGATTAAAGTATAGTAGCGCTTATAAAGAAAGCGTTGATATTTATTTTCTTTGCATTTTAATAAGATAAAGAAATAATTGTTTATGAAATTAACTCCCTTGCATAAGATATAGTTACTTTTTTTTGATTCTGAATCTAAGATTAGGTCATTTAAGATTTCTTAACAGGGTTATAGATTAGTACTAATTAGGTATATAAAACATTAGATATAAGATTTCTTTGATACTTTTAAATAAATAAGACACTTGGTTATAACGTTTTTCTGAAACTTTTGGTAGTTGATTCATTTTGTTGGAATTTTATTTAAAGACTTACAGATTTTTCAGGATGACAGTTTAAGTTAGTTACAGGGAGGGTGGTATCCCTCACGAACCCTTCGGATGGAGTAAGTGGGTGTGTGTTCGATTTCTTTTGGAGGTTGTAATATAGTACAGCTTTGAGATTTAGAGTTTTAGATGTTGATTTTTCTTTGGTACATATAATTTAGAGTTTTAGGCAAGCAGTTTTCAATCTGCTTGTTTATTATGTAAGGGGCTGCCCATAAATATTAAAGAGTCATGGGGACTCGATAGGTCCAGGGTCAGCCAACGGATGAGAACACGGGAGAGATGATTTCTGTGCTCATTTAGGGTGGGTTGTGAGACTAGGAGGGTCTGCTTTACATCTTAGATCCTCCCTCCCCATATTGTTAGACACCTCTTCTGCCACCCTTTGCATTTCATCGTGGCAGCAAAAGGGGCGGAAGTTAATTAAATGCCACAGCAGTCACGAACTCCTATGACTTGCTTGCATTAGCGAACGTACGTGTTACGTTCACTGGGTCAGTGTGATAAAGATAATCACGAAATCTTTGCTTTCGATTTACGATTTCACTCTTTTTGATGAAGAGGTGCAATTGAGTCAACTTTTCTTCAATTCAACTCGGGAATATCTTTGCTTCGATGGTTATGAGGGCCAATAAGCGTATTAACATTGAATATTCGAACATGCACATCTTATGTTCAACGGTCGGCAGTGAAAAATAAGAGGTAACACCGATAGATCCCGGAGCAAGTGCCTACGGCCTGGCTGAGCTAGCTATGGCTATGGTACTGCCGGCCACCGCGACGGTCGATCTAGGCCACGACCTTACGTTGTCGCATGCCGTTCCCATTCGTCTACTCTTTTCGGGTAGCTGGTGAGAAAGGGGGCGTTGCCGACGAAGGGTTGCTTCCATCCCATTCACGCGAATACAGTTGACGTTCTCGAAATTCAAGCATGTGGACTGGAGTAGAACCTCCGGTGGAGATAAAGCATTGGTTATTAAGGTCGCATAGCAAGTTTAGGAATTGTCAGCAGGGATAATAGTAGGGTCCTTGGTTTATAGGTGTAGGCTACTGTGTGAACCAGCTACGAGCAGAACACCTAGCACTCGTAGCGGATAGGCGGGAACATGCTGTCAGGTACCCTCTAGGCTGTTCTACGGGGTTTTGTAGTAGGTACTGACTACAAATGACATGGTAGGCTGGTAGATGGTTCTCGCTTCTGTGATGAGGATGGAGATGAAGTTAATGAAGAGTGGTAAGAATGGGAAGAGGAGTGGGAAGAGCAAGGTGCCGTGTTAGCAAAGAGTAAGTATGTCTGTTGCAGGGATGCTGAATACACCGATTCACGGGCGGTTGCTGATGGAGACATTGTTCCTTGATATAGGAGTCAAGGATGAGTATGGGTGCTTGTTTCTTCCGGCTTCCTCTTTGATTTGTGGTCACAGTAGGCATTGGGTTCGAGGCTCGGGTGTCCATAGGACATTTGAGTGGCGGGATTCGGTGTCTGTTAGTTTGAACATAAATGTATAAATGGGGATGATAAGTTTATTTTTATCATTCTTATTTTCATTCTTATTATTGTCTATGTATTATTATGAATATTATTTTCATAATTTTGATAATGGTAAACTTAATAATAATTAGAATTAGTATTGTTCTTTATTATTTAACTTAACTTTATTTTTACGTTACAAATATCTTATTATAAAAAAAAAGGAATATATATATACATATGTTGGTCTTGATCGCATAGTGGATGAACCAATTAGCAATAAAGCCAAACATTCACTAGATATATACATCGACATCCTCTACCTAGTATTTAAGCATTCCGTTTTAACAATGGTAGTTTAAATTTCAATAAATATTGTGTAAATTACGCCAATTCAAATGAATTCCATCCAATCTTTTTATTTTGAGCGTGTCAAAAGCGCCGTCATGGTTTAATTTGATTTTCAGGGGGGTGCGTACGGCCCGCTAAAGCCCGGCGGGTGAAGTAAGTATGGAACAACTGCGATAGTAAGGTCTTCGTTACAGGAAAGGGGGACTCAAAAGACAATGGCGGAACGAATCCCAGGTGGGGAGGGCAATGGCCGTGCTGCGTCGTCATCGGCAGCGTTCCCAAGGTGTTGTGTGTGTTCTTTTTTTTTGTATTATCTTTGTGTTGGCAAGTTTTCTTTTTTGGCATGTTTGATATATTTTTTTTTGAAATAGGCGAGGTCTGACTTCGGGGGCAAGATCCCACCCACATCCGGCGAGCAGAGTCGAGCAAAGCAAGCATGCCTCGCCCCCGGAGCAGACATTCCATCCTTTCCTTCATACCATCCCCACTGCCTGTCCCGATGCCTTCTCCCAGGAATCCCTTCCCAAACACCTCCCTTCGTGCCCCAACTCCCTCCTATTGCCGTATTTCAAATGGCGCCCAACGTTGTGTGTGAGTGTGTTGTGAGTTGTTCAGGGTCAGCGTTATCTGTCGTAACGCCAAATGATAAAACTAACCAGGGAGAGAGGGTTACCGAACTGCAGAGGTCGCTAGACGAGGCGTAAGTCGTGAACAAGATAGCTTCTAAGAACGCTTGTGCACCTGCGACGCATCGAATGGAGGTCGCGGACGGTGACAGCTCCAGCTGTAGAGAGAAAACATCATCGGTAATTTCTTCGGAGTCCTGTAAGCCTCGTTTTTCTGGAAGGTTTAGACGTACCGAAACGATTGCGACAGGGGCCTCTAGAAAAAATTTTTTTTTTTATAAATATAGCGAGACATTGTTCGATGATGATGTATCCGCTTCTCCCAACGCAATCGACCGTATTCGTAAGTCTTGGTTAGAATAGCTTGTGAGAAGTCCTTCCAATCGCGACGGATTGAGTGGAATGCAGCAACGAAATGAATTAAATGTTTGGTTTTTGAGTTTGAATCCCTGTGGGTAGTGTGTGTAGTGAGTGTTGCGAGTATGCACCTTGGAAGATCAAAATATAAATTATGAACGGATGACTCGCAGTTGGTCTATACAAAACAAAAATATATATATATAAATATAAACGTTACCCCCGAAAGCCGCCGGCGCCGGAAACACCCCCGTATGTACATGAGAAATTTTTGTTATCAATTGGGTCACATATTTACAATATATTTTATATTATAAAATTATTATTTTCGATATCGATATATGTATGCTGTTTGAGTTCTTTGCGTTTGTGTGGTGAAGATAGATTCGTAATAGAAAAAAAAAATTTTTTTATTTTTAGTAGATATCCACTATAGATTTAGAATTTCGGGTCGCCGATAGTGTGTTCAAGTTTTCCTTTAATTGACATAGTGGTTTAGTTAGGTAAAAGTCATACGATATACCCAAAAGTTACTTGTTTTAATAACTACAATATCCTTCAGGGTGATTTCAGAATAGCAACAGCCTTATTAGCTGAGTATTTAGATATTTTTTTTTTTGTTTTGGTAAGCTAATGTCAAGGAAGTTAATGTCAGAGGAGGAGGAAGCCAAAATCAGTGTAATAAAAACAATTTTTGAAAACCGATCGGTCACCAGGTCGTTACTTAAAAAACCGGTAGCAACCCCTAGAGAGATGCCAGTAGAACGGTCGCCGGAGCCGGCGAGTAAGAACTCGAACACCCAGAAAACAGCGCGGCCAGAGGCACCTTTAATAGAGATGTCCGATTCCCCAGGGCTTCAAAATCCCATGGAGCCTAGCGTCTTACCGTCTCCTCCCTCGACTGGAGCAGGTACGTCCCAAAGCTTAATTACTTCGATAAGTGCTCCACCATTCAGCAACATTTCTGAAAAGAGTGCGGCACCGCCGCAGGCCGACCCAAGATCTGCAGAATACCAGGGACAGAAATCGCTTTGGCCGACTAACGAACAGGCAGAATCTCAACTTGGCGGGAACCGAGATAATCAAAGCCAATATGCGCAAGCCGTTAATCCCTCGGATCGCAATCAAAACGACCAGATTGAGGGAGTCTTCAACTATGGTCAAGATGGCGTCAGTCATCAACACCCTGGAGAAAATGGGCAAAATGGAGTAGAAGAGACTGTTTCCTCTGAATTGAGAACGGTCATCAATCTAGCTGTGGTGAACGCGTACGAATCATATACAGAATCCATCAAAGGCGATATTTCAGATGTGGTGAGAGCCGAAGTGGCCCGAGGATTCATGGATTTCATGAGAGAAATCAATTACGCGGTTCGAACAACTCCACCCTTGGAAGAACGAATTCGCCCGACAAACAACAATTCGACATCGACGCATGGTGACGCCCAGCCTCCGCCCGTAATACATCCAACTGCCGGGCGTTTGGGCCCACTACCAAGGCGAAGCACGGCTTCAGTAGGAAATCGACGCGAGAATACGCCTCCAAACGGACAATACGATAATAGGCGAGCACCAGACAGGGGTATGCAGCCGTCCGGAAGTCATCCGCCTGATCCACCTAGTGGAATGAGGAATGGATTTCAGCCAAATTACAATCAACCTTCTTACCCGGTGAGAAACATGCGTCCGCCGATCAGAATTGATAAGTGGGGAGTAAATTTTGACGGCAAACCAGATCGACTCACCGTAGAAGATTTTATCTTTCGCGTTGAAATGCTACAATACCAACATCAGTGTTCTTGGGACGAGATTTTAAGGGACTTCCACTTGTTGCTTTCGGGAGCAGCCTATGATGGGTACTGGCAGTACCAGAGGTCTAATTACCATCCAGAATGGCCGACACTGAGAGATGCCTTAATGCGACAGTTTCGCAACTCGAAGATGGACTTTGAGATAATGCGAGACATTATGGATCGTAGACAGGGAGCTTGGGAGCCCAGCGATGAATATTTTGCAGCGGTGAGTAAGATACGATCTCAGCTCAGGATACCAATTCCGGAAGCGGATCTGGTGCGTATTTTGAAAAAGAATTTGAACGATCGAATCGGAAAGTTGGTATATCCACAGTCGATCTTTTCACTAGACCAGCTAAGGAGGGCGTGTAAGGACGCAGAGGACGCGTTCCCGGTAAAAGGCCACGAGCGGGATGGGCCAAAGCCGACTCGGTCAACTGGTCGATATGCGGTATACGAATTGCAAGTGGAACCCGGAGGATTTGAATGGGAAGAAAATATTGATGCGATACGGCCCATGGGCTCTCGCCCGAAGAACTCAGGGGGTTATGGTGAGGGCAGGCCTGTTCATTGCTGGAATTGTCGCGTCGCGGGCCATACGTTTATGGAATGTCCTTCGGGGGTCAGAACTATTTTTTGTTATCGGTGCGGAAAAGAAGGGGTGATTACTCCCAAATGTCCCATGTGCACAACGGAAAACCGAAACCGGAACGCGAGATCTTTGGGGGAGTCGCGTTCGACACAGACACCCCAAGAAGTCCCAAAGGACATGTAGAAACGCAAACCGGGTCCGAGGAGAAAAAGATTACGATTCTGTGGCCCTGTTCTGTAACTTTGGCGAAATTTGTTTGTATCGTTATAAAATGAAACAACTCATTCCGCTTTTATGGCGTCTGGAAAAAGTAGGGTTTCTATAAGTTGAAGCGATATGCAAGGATTTCGATATTACTTTGCCTGGAACTTCCAATGGAAGGCCATAAATTGAAGTGTCAATCTGTCAAATCAAAACAAAAATAATTCAAGATTTGAAAGATTGTGAAATTGAAATTTAAGTTGTTTTTTAATAAATAAAGACTTATTTCTTAAAAAAAATGTTATTATATTATATTATGTTAAAAGAAATTTTAAAGTATAAAAGGAATACTTATTCTGAATGTTGATGTATACTTGTTTGTGTTATTTATGAGTTAATAATATAATTTTGCTCCCCAATTTGATTGGCATTTTATGTTTGTATCCTATACCTACTACCTACTGGTTACTGCGAGCACATTTTTCTTCACATTTTTATGTTAAATGGGTAAATAATTAAAAAAAAAAATATTAACAGCGCCAAACTTGATTAAATATTATAGTATAATTATGCACATAAAAACGAACACTCCGTTATTTTTTTTTTTTTTAATTTCCAAAAAAAATTATAAATATATTTATGTACATATATTAAAAATGTTAGTCGTCTTCTTCGACAGAATATTTATGAGAGGCACTTTTCTTCTGGCGAAGTTCACAAACATATTTGCGCAAATAGAGCATGTCATGAATGTAGTGTACGTCTAGAAATAGATTTAAACGGCTTTAAACATTTTTAATGGTAAATTTATTGCTTATCGCGTGCTCAATACAAGGCGAGTAAATTTGACGTTTAAAATTAAAAATATATGACTTTTCGGTCATAGAGAACACCATTTTATCGCAGTTTTCCAGTTGTTTCATTTCGATGTGTTCCATGCAATAAAATTATCGCCTGTCAAAGTTAAAGAACCCGATGAACTCGTTAAAATGTGTTTTGTTCCAGTTTTCAACGTTTCTCGACAACGCGAGAGTTACAGAACAGGGCCACTGGCTAGAAAAAGTTTTAATAAAGAGGTCCCGCAAAAGCCAGAAAAAGAAATTAGAATACGAAAACCGTTACATATTAGAGTGAAGGAGTATAATGAAGCCAGAGATAGGATTTTTAATTTACAAGTAAGTGAAGTGTCAAATAAGATATTAAAAACAAGAGAAAGATTTAGGAAAAGAAAAGAGATTAAGAAATGTTTATTGTCAACCATTATAGATACTAGCCTTGACCCCCGGCCATACGCCAAAATAGTTCTTGCTTCAAAAGAAATATTAGGATTATTAGACAGTGGGGCTAGTGTCAGTATACTGGGAAAGAATTGTATGCAACTGGTGCAAAGTGAGGGAATTCATGTTTTACCATTTAGGTCAGGGGTCAAAACCGCCGATGTGAAAAATCAAACCATTGTCGGAAAAATCAACGTTGGAGTAAATTATAAAGGAATCGAGCGACAAATAACCTTTTATCTGGTTCCTAACTTGGACCAGGAATTGTATTTGGGTGTAGATTTCTGGAAGGCTTTCCAAATAGCTCCGTCCGTGGTCAGTGCCGTCTCAATTTCAGAAGAGGGAAGTACCAAGGATATCCATGAATTGTCATATGATCAGCAGTCCCGATTGGATGTAGTTAAGCAGAAATTTTTAGATTATGGTCGGCACGGTCTCGGTAAGACGGCTTTGATGGAACACGTCATTGATACCGGAGACGCGGTCCCGATCAAGCAGAGACACTACCCTGTCTCTCCAGCGGTGCAAGACCAGTTGTATCAGGAAATAGATAGAATGTTGGAGCTCGGCGTTATAGAGGAGAGTGAGAGTCCCTGGTGTTCACCGGTTGTCCTTATAAAGAAGCCAGGCCCAAACGATACGGTGAAGTATCGTTTTTGCTTGGATTCTCGTAAGGTCAATACGGTTACCAAGAAGGATGCTTTTCCTCTTTCTCATATCGACGGGCTCATGAGTCGCCTGTCAGATACCTACTACATAAGTAGCGTTGACTTGAAAGAAGCGTTCTGGCAGATACCGCTGGAGAAAGGGAGTAGAGAGAAAACTGCGTTTCCGGTACCGGGGAGACCTTTGTACCAGTTTGCGGTCATGCCTTTTGGGTTGTGCAATGCAGCTCAAAGGTTATGTCGTTTAATGGACAAAGTGATCCCTGCACGACTTCGGGATCGAGTCTTCGTCTATTTAGACGACCTTCTCATCATATCACCGGATTTCGAGACCCATATCGCTCTGCTGGACGACGTGGCAAGCTGCCTGAGGAAAGCAAATCTCACCATCAACGTTACCAAATCCAAGTTTTGCTTCAAAGAGCTGAAGTACTTAGGGTTTATCGTTGGCGGTGGGAAGGTCAAGACCGATCCAGCGAAAGTTGAAGCCATAGCTAGATTTCCTATGCCAAAGAATCCCAGGCAGGTTCGTAGCTTCCTAGGTCTAGCAGGGTGGTATAGAAGATTTATAAAGAATTTTTCTAGCTTAATTGCACCCTTGACGGACATGCTCAAGAAAAGAAATAGCAAATTTGCGTTGACCGTAGAAGCCAAGGTAGCTTTCGAAGCGTTAAAAGAAGCCCTGATGACCGCTCCTGTACTCAACCGCCCCGATTTCAAAAAGCGATTTTACATCCAATGCGACGCTTCCGACACTGGAATCGGCGCGGTGTTGTTTCAGAAACATGACCAGGAAGAAGAGTTGCCGATTTCGTATTTCTCTCAAAAGTTAAACAAATGTCAGAAAAACTAGTGTTACCGAGAGAGAGTGTTTGGCGGCAGTGTTAGCAGTAAAAAAATTTCGACCCTATGTCGAGGGCATGGACTTGATGATCATAACAGACCATTCAAGCCTGAAATGGTTAATGTCCATGAAGGACCTTAACGGTCGACTAGCGAGGTGGAGTTTGGAATTACAGTCATATGTCTTTGACATAGAACACCGAAAAGGGTCGCTAAACGTGGTGCCAGACACTCTGTCTCGGGCTCACGAGGATGCGTTAGATATGAAAGAAGTTGCTCATTTGGTAGATTTTGACTCTAAAGAATTTCATTCCGAGGAATACGATAACCTACGAAGAACAATTTTCGAGCGAGGAGAAGAATTAACAGACTTGAAAGTAGAAGATGGATACGTCTATAAACGGGTTCTTCCGTCGAGCATAGGAGAGACACAGTCGGAGCATACCTGGTGCCTTTGGGTTCCATCGTTGTTGACCGAAGACCTCATTAAAAAGGCCCATATTCCACCTAGGGCGGCCCATGGTGGTATCAGCAAAACCTTGCACCGAATAAAACAATACTTCTATTGGCCAAACATGACCATCCAAGTCCGAGAGTTTGTCTCGAAATGTGTCATATGCAAGCAGTCAAAATCTTCCAATCAAGTGTCTCGTCCACCCATTGAGAGCGTTTATTGTTCCGATCGCCCTTTTCAGAAATTATACGTAGACTTTATAGGACCCTATCCACGGTCTAAAACGGGAAATGCTTACGTGTTTGTCGTATTAGACCATTTTTCGAAATATGTGTTTTTGAAACCCTTACGTGCTGCTAATTCCAGCAGTATAATTAGATTTTTGCGAGATGATATTTTTAACCAGTTCGGAGTTCCCCAAATTATCCATTCGGACAACGGAAAGCAGTTCGTGGCGAAAGAATTTCAAAATCTAGTAAAAAACCCCCCAATCAAACGCCTCAGAACGGGTCAATAGAACACTTTTAGCAGCAATACGTTCGTATTTGGAAACCGATCAACGCGACTGGGATGTCCATTTAAGTGACATCGCATGCGCGTTGCGAAGTTCCTTCCATTCATCTATTGGTGTTTCACCCTATTTTGCTCTCTTCGGGCAAAACATGATGACTCACGGAAAATGCTACGAGTTAGCAAGGAGGCTAACCACTTTAGAAGATAGTGAGCTTTTGATCATTCCAAAACAAAACCGGTTACAAGTAATACGTGCCAAAGTAAAAGAGAATTTGTTGAAGGCAGGTGAAAAAAGCGCAAAAACGTACAATTTGCGATCGCGGACAGTACGTTATCAACCTGGGCAAGAAATATTTAAAAGAAATTTCGTCTTAAGCGATTTCTCAAAACAACTTTCTTCGAAACTCAGTCCCAAATATATAAAATGTCGTATCGTCAGGTCGGTGGGAAAAAACATGTATGAGATTGAGAACCTAGGAGGTAAAACCATAGGCATATTTCATGCCAAGGACCTGAAACAGTAACGTCCCAAAGAAAAGAAAAAAAAAAAGAAGAACAAAAAAACCAGTAAACATCGCAACTATGGATTAGTCAAATCACCTTTTAATCAAAATATTTATATCCAGCCACAAGTTTTTTTTTTGTTTAATAAAGAAAACATACCTTAATTTTCTAATCGGGATCGATGTCGGTGAAGATGTCCTCTTACGTGATACCATGTATACAGTGGATATCAGGCGTAACCAACAGGCAAGGGTGAACAGGACCACTGATTATGAACCGAACAGTTAAATGGGTTCTTCCCCACGTCTGCATATTTCAATTATTAGAATACTTATTAACTGACATATTCCGACTTCCAGCTTCTTTTAACCCGGCTGACATCTTAACGTGGGTTCTTTCCCCCCATCCAAGCTACCCTTGTTGCTATCCGTGTTCACCGCCTCTTAGAGCACAATAAGTTGCTAGATAAGAGTCGGAGCTTTGTTGCGGATACCATCAAGCCATTTCCAGTCTAATCCATCTCTGCCATGGACGCAAGCACTGGGCCTATAATATATGTACATATGTAAGACCCGAAATGTTTTTTTTGCGAGGAATGTTCGAAGATGAACTTTTATTCCCCGAACGAGATTTCCCACCTAAATAATGAATTGAGTAGCCAGAACTAAATGTCGTACGATTATCTGGGTCGTCTGGGTTGATTGGATGATAGGGCAAAGCGGATCATGTTAGCCAGTGCCTACAAAAAAAAAAGGAGGAAGAGGTTAAGATGGTTCCATATGCAAGGGAAATCCTGAGACATTCTATGAACAACAGTTAGATTGCTTCGATTCAATGAGTGGGCCAGGCATTCCAAGTATACTGTAGGGATACGGGGATAAAACAGAAAACACTGACTTCGGTCGAGCCCTCGATTCTTTCGCTGGCTCTTCGGGCTTGGATATTATCCAGTCGCTACTGGCGAAGCAGATATATCCAGGTCAGGAGGAGATGAGATTGGCTCGGTCACCAGAGCCTAGAGCAGGCACGCCATCCCAGGTTTTTGCTTTTTTTTTTTGGTTTTTTTTTGTTATTATTTATTAGACAAACTTTATTTTTATTTAGATTAGAAAATAATTCATGTGAATGCCAAACAAAACGAGGCAACTCCTTTTGACAGATAAGTCAAAGGAAAATGAAGGAAAAAACAGTTTGAGAAAGGCCTGGGATTTTTTTTTTCTTATGGGTAATATGGGTTCTTGTCTGGGGTCGGGGAACAAATGCAAAATGTTGCTGGCCTGAAAAACCCCAAGCAGCTGTTTTTGCGAATGTAGGTCGGAGGTGATTGAACTTCAATTTGGATTCAGCTACATTTACCTAGGGATGAGAAAAAAAAATGAAAGAAAAAAATATAACCGCTCGTCGACTTTGACCATGTATCAAAGGCAGAACCAAAAATTCGGTACCTTGTAGTCAGTGGCGGGAATTTCAAAAAAAAAAAACTGTTGGTGGAGGTTCAAAGGTTCGTAGTGCGGACAGCAGTAGTCAGTTCGGTGTCCAAATAGTCGCAAGAGTGCACTAACGTTTTTATAAAGAACAACATAAAGACAAGTTAAAATATCTATTGGTGTCTAAATTTTCAAATCAAAATTTAAGTAAAGTCCTTGAGTGTGTAAAGATAAAACTGCCTTTTTGCTGTCCTTTTTTTTTTTAATTCAAGAAGGTGAGATTTTTCTTTCGATATTTTTTTTTGTCACGAGATAGTATAGTGAGAATTGTTTTAAATTAGGAAGTGAAGTGTTTTTGGTAATCATCGGCGTGGACTCCAGCCGCTAAAAGGAAGATCTGGGGGTGGCAATTACGCTTATAAGCCCAACCTACTGATGAGCCCCGATAGTCGTCCCTGAACGAACCATAACTAATCCCCTAGCAGAACACCAGGAGGCAAGCCCGTGGGAGTCCCGGGTTTTCAAGAGTAAAATTGTATATATTAAATATTAGAGTTACTAAGTAGACCGGATTTAAAATATTGGGTTTTAGTGTTTTTTTTTTGTTCCCGCAAGTGATATATGAAGAGGAAATAATAAATAAAACCAAATCCTCCAGAAACTATCAGAAAGTCCACCGCTTCTCCTTGAGGGGGGGCAAAGCCTCCATTAAGCTTGTCTTCTCACGTGCCAAGAGAAAGGCCCGTTGATCATCGGCTGCAGCTTTAGCTTCAGCTTCTTTTTATTAAAAATTTATCTGTATATAGTTTTCTAAGTTAAGTTCCATTGGCGTGATAGTTTTTTTTTTGTATCTTGCTTTTATGTAAATTAATTTATAGAAAAGAAGATTTTTTGAGTCCTGACCAAAAGTGTGTGATTTGAGCGGTCGATCTTGAGTAATCGGGTCGGGGTCCGAACCACCCTATCTTCGTAACAGCAGATCTGCTACCCCCTGCATTCACCCACATAGAGCTCTTTGTAGGTAGGAGGTAAGGGATAAGGTACATTCCTGGTCGGAAATAGACGCAGGATTCGGTTATTTTGTTAAACGGGAAAACGGGCCCTTGGTCCTCTTGCTGGGGAAATCGGCGGAGTAAAATATACACTTCTGGTCAAAAAAAAAAAAAAAGAGGTGAACAAGGAGAAAAATTTAGATTGAAGTTACTTGCTTCTTTTAGAACAATTCACCCGCCATAATTATATTTTTTTTTTGATTTTAACGTTATTTTTTTTGTTACATTCTTCTTTCTTTTGATTCTAACTAGTTTTAAGTCCTTTCGTTTTTTCTTTGTTATCTTTTCCGTTTAAATATCTTATTATAAAAAAAAAGGAATATATATATACATATGTTGGTCTTGATCGCATAGTGGATGAACCAATTAGCAATAAAGCCAAACATTCACTAGATATATACATCGACATCCTCTACCTAGTATTTAAGCATTCCGTTTTAACAATGATAGTTTAAATTTCAATAAATATTGTGTAAATCACGCCAATTCAAATGAATTCCATCCAATCTTTTTATTTTGAGCGTGACAAAAGCGCCGTCATGGTTTAATTTGATTTTCAGGGGGGTGCGTACGGCCCGCTAAAGCCCGGCGGGTGAAGTAAGTATGGAACAACTGCGATAGTAAGGTCTTCGTTACAGGAAAGGGGGACTCAAAAGACAATGGCCGAACGAATCCCAGGTGGGGAGGGCAATGGCCGTGCTGCGTCGTCATCGGCAGCGTTCCCAAGGTGTTGTGTGTGTTCTTTTTTTTGTATTATCTTTGTGGTGGCAAGTTTTCTTTTTTGGCATGTTTGATATATTTTTTTTTGAAATAGGCGAGGTCTGACTTCGGGGGCAAGACCCCACCCACATCCGGCGAGCAGAGTCGAGCAAAGCAAGCATGCCTCGCCCCCGGAGCAGACATTCCATCCTTTCCTTCATACCATCCCCACTGCCTGTCCCGATGCCTTCTCCCAGGAATCCCTTCCCAAACACCTCCCTTCGTGCCCCAACTCCCTCCTATTGCCGTATTTCAATATGCTCGTTTCACCGTCCGTGGGTTGAAGCTGTACGCTTTGTAACTTTTAGTAAACGCTTTTGTATTTTAGTTTGTATTTTGCCTTTAAATTCAAATTCAACGTCTTCTTATGACTTAAAAAAAGTAGGTATGGATACTCTTCTCCATAAATTAATTATGACGGAATTTCGTTTTATTTCAATATCTTATATTGTATTAAATGGACTTAATATCGTAACAAATCTGAACTAGATACTCAGGAGTCAGTTCTAGGATCTATGATCAATAATAAAAAAAACTCTTATCTCAGTAATTAGGGATTTTAGTGACGAGAACCCAAAATACACTCCTCCAGTATGCTGTACTAAATATATTCCAGAGGAGCGTCCGCGCGATGAATCTAGTAGGTATATATACCATATAATAATAAATAAATAATTATTTTACCTTGGCGTTTTATACTTTAAATATAAGTATGTATTTGGTTTTCAAAAAAAGGGTGGATTCGTTTTGGGAATCCCGCCTTTGAACTAACGCCGGAGGCCGACATGGCACTTGCCCCAAAAATAACAAAAATTAGCTTTATGTTGGCGCTCTTTGGGGCGCTTGTCCTTGGGGATTGTATCGAATCGCATGTGTCCTGGTAACTCTGCATTAGATGGTCACATATGTATAAGAAGGTATGATAAAACGTAAGTAAAACTTAACGTAAGAACTTAACGAAAGAGTGCTTGTTCTGCGAACAAGCACGAGTGAGTGTGAGAGTTAGTCTTAAACAGGATTTTGAACCGAGAAGGAATAAATGTGCTAAGTGGTTTTTTTATAACATTTTTCCACTATAAATTATTGTGTTTTATTTCTTTTCACACATTTATTACTTGAGATGATTACACAGTCCTTTGAGCTACGATACATTTCGTCCATATCGAGCGTCGGATATTGTGCCAGTGACGGAATGGTGCAGGTTTCCTTTAAAAAAAATTAAATTTTGTAACGAACAAAATATTGTGAATAATAAAAATGTGCTACAATGAAAATCATGTAGTCACAAAAAATTAAAGTGTGCGCAGCAGTTTGTCGCGACAGGAGTATGGGCAGGAAACCGTGTATCACCAGCAGGCGAAGTGCAAAACGGTACTTTATTATATAATAATGATCAATATGTACCAACCAGCACGTAAGTAGATCAATAATTATTTTTGTTGTTTTTCCCCTTTTTCAAACGGCGCGGCGGTGACCGATGAAAATTCTTCGTCAAGAGAACAAGAGCAGGTAAGAATGTACGTATTCTCTCCTCAGAGCAAGAATACACACTTACGAGTTACGAGACGACTCATGAGCAGCGAGCCGGAGTGAAGGAATACGCATACACAAAACACATTATGTATCTGTGCAACTGTGACAAAGAGAAGGAGAAGAATGACAAATTTCGTCATTCGGGAAAAAAACAAAAGCGGTCTTTCGAAAGAAAGAAAATTAAAAAAAAAACAACAAACACAACAACAACAATATCTATACAATAATAATATTAACATATTTACATTTTAAATAACATTTATTTAAAGCAAAAAAAGGATGAGCTGAAATATAGTCCTAAAACAGGACAAAGTTTTTTTTCATTGTTAAGAAGTGCAAATTTTTGATTGTGTGAATGGTGGTGGTTTTTTGGATTATTTTGCAACGGAGCAGGCTTCCTTTTTTTTCTCTTTATCTTTTCCTGTTGCATTAAATGAGCCCCGATGTATATTTGCCACAGTACACTTATTGAAGTTAATATATAGAGAAGTATCCGAATACGTCAAAGAGAAATGTCAAAAATATTTCCGTATGAAAACAAATACAAATTTGTGATTTTTGTATGCAAAAGCGATCGGACTTCCAAGAAAATGAACGCAAAAATATCTTGCTTTATAATATAAAACAATTTTTTGGGAACAAACAATAGCTTAAATAGTGTCAAAGTGTTTTAAACAATTAATCTATAAAAAAACTTGTATTGTTCGTTTAAATACGGAATAAAAGTGCGACTTGTTTTGGCGCGATTTATTCACTTTCGGTGGATTGATCAATAATTAAAAAAATATATTTCAATAATATTTACTGTCTTTTAATTTATCGGGATAGTTGTTGAATAAACGCAATAAGTATATTTCAACAAAATAATAAAGTTTTATTGATTTCGTGCTGCCAAAATATAAAAACATAGTTGGACATATTTTGCCGCAATATTTTTTTTTCTTTCCTTGGCGGGATTTCACTCGCATCTTAGAAATGTGTTTCCATTTTGAAGAGGCCCAAACGATTGGAAAAGTAAAGAAATGGTCTTCTTAGTTTGCAATCGAATTGCTACTACAACCGTGTACAGAGCAATTTGTCGGTATATTGTAAATGCACTTTTTTATTGTAATTTAAAGAAAAATAAAATTCTTTGGAGAATCCCGCCAACGAAAGAAAAAAAATATTGCGGCAAAATATGTCCAACTTTGTTTGTATATTTTGGCAGCACGAAATCAATTAAACTATATTATTTTGTTAAAATATGTAAACTTATTGTGTTTATTCAACAACTATCACGATAAATTAAAACACAGTAAATATTATTGAAATTATTAATCAATCCACCGAAAGTGAATAAATCACGCCAAAACAAGTCGCACTTTTATTATGTATTTAAACGCACAATACAAGTTTTTTTTATAGAATAATTGTTTAAAACACTTTGGCACTATTTAAGCTATTGTTTGTTCGCAAAAAATTTTTTAAATTATAAAGCAAGATATTTTTTCGTTAATTTTCTTGGAAGTCCGATCGCTTTTGTATACAAAAATCACAAATTTTTATTTGTTTTCATACGGAAAGTTTCGTTTGACATTTCTGAGCGAGTGAGAAGGAAGTATTTTGCCGTTTTGCTCAAAAGCCCTATTGCGCAGGTTGTCAAAACCCACAGTACACACAGGTTGTCAAAACCTGATCTGTCACTTTGGCAGCTCAAATTAAAAAAAAATGGCTGAACAGAACAGAGAGACATAATGGTGGTATAAATGAACAAAAATTTACCTTTTTTATTAAATATATGCTTATTTATATAAATTTAATCATCTAAGACAATCACTTTTAAAAAACCACGAGATCTCTATACTATTTTTACATGAAAAGAAGTTAAAATGTCTCCAGAACCAGCCATTTTTCTTTATTTTGACAGATGCGCAGAAGTATGCAAAAATGAAAACGCTAAGGATATTACCTTTAATATGTGTACTGTGTATGTGTGCAGTGTCTATGAGCGATTTTGTTTTGTTTTCGATAAATGCAAATGTGAATGAGGGAATGAGCAATGATAGCTAGTGTGAAGGGGCACGGGGCGATCTGAGTTTATTTGTTTTCTTGTGGAGAATGAGAATTTTTGAAATGAGTAAAGTGCGCAGGGTGTTCTTTTTCCTCTTTTGGTGCGTGTGTGATTTATATATATTTTTAATATCGTTTTTTATGAATAAGATATTTTTTCAATATTACCTAGATAAATTACGGTGACGTTGCTGCTTTGTTGTTTGCTAGGGATCAAACATTTTTTTTTAGGTGTTAAGTTTTTTTTTTTTTGTGTGTCACTTTTTTTTCTCTTCACAAGTTTTGATTTAGGATTTAGATTGATTTTATTCAAAATTAAAAACTTACATATTTACATACATTAATAGATAAATAAAATCATTTAGACATGGCTATTAGCCGTCTGCGGAATTGACATTTTTACATACTTCTTTTTATAATTTTTCTTTAAAAATTCTATTGTTAGCAAATTTTTTATCTTTTAATAAACGAATATCACATTAGGTTAAAAGTTTGGTATTTTCATTAAAAAAGTCCTTGTATGATTCTATCTCGGTATCTTAAGGCAATTGTGCAGAACCGGTATAGTTTGGACACATCCATTTCATTTAATAGGGCTATAACTTCCTCAATACTTAAAAAGTCTTTTCCAAAGATACATCTTCTCGTTTCTCTTAAAGTTGGACACATTCCTAAAAAATGTACAACGTCTTCCCTCTCCATCTTGTTGCATATATTGCAGATTATAGGAAGGTCTGGTGTATGTGGTACATAATTAAGGTTTAGCATTTCACTTCGCAGTCTAGCCATCATAGATATTTCGCCAACACTGAGCTCATCACGAAAGTAGTTGGCTTGCTGCAAATTGTGATTAAGCTGGCAGTAGATTGTACGATACAAGGAGTTCGAAGCTTCATCCATGTACTTATTTCTAGCTACTTCGTCGACCTTGGAAATAAGTTGATACATGTCGGTTTTTAATTTTTTAAGATCCTCCACATTGCAGTTCAAGTCCATTCCACAATTTTCAGCCAAATCAAGCCATTCGCGGTACCATCCACTTTTGGAATTAATAGTTTTAAGAGCTGCCATTTTGGGTAAACGATCTTCTGCCAAACTCAAAGTTCTAATTATGTAATCCACCTGCATTTTAAATGTTTCCACAAAAAGTGGTGAAATTCCTGTTCCAAGCATTATGACATAGTTCGGTGTGTTGGATGGTAAATGGAACGCTCTTTTGATATAGTAGCGCAGCAGCTTTTCAACAATCTCATACTGTTTGCTTGCCCAAGATTGTACGACGTAAAGCATAATGGATTCTGCCACAGACTCAAATATTTTGAATTTGCTACTGTGAGCCACGGACCTATTCAAGAAACATGTTATGCTTATCGCCATTTTCGATTTGTTGAGTTTTTCATTGAAGTGTTTCTCCATAATTAAGTTCTTGGTGAAGGTAACCCCTAAATATTTAAACTCATTTACCACTTCAATCAAGTCTCCATCGAATCTCCATTTTTCAATAGAGCAAATTCTCCCTCCATGATTTTTGAAAATCATTACTTTCGACTTCTCTAAATTCACTACTAATCCCCATCGTTTGCAGTATTCCTGCAACCGATTAATCATTAGTTGAAGTGATTCTGGGGTATATGCGAGCAACACAATATTGTTACGTGGATGGATTCACTGAGGCCTTGCAGCTGAACGCAACGCTTTGGGTTAAGCCGTGAAATGATTTCATGGAGAATAGCGGAACAGAAGAAGAAAGAGAAAAAAGGAGACAAGAAAAAGAAGAAAAAGGAGGTTTGACTGAAGAAGAAACGTGTCGAGTAGTTTTTAGAGGTTAAGCAATATTGAAGGAGAAATAAAGAAGTTTTAGCTTAAAACGACCTTTCTATTTTTGATTTTTTTTATAAATTCTTAACATTGGTGTCAGATGAAAACAAAAATTAACTATCACTTTTAATTTTTCTATAATGCAGACCGATCGCTTGGATAAATTGGAAAAAATGATGGAAGACTTGTCCGATGGGCTCAATTCTTTGCGAACCTCTTTACTCGCAAACTGCACTACGCCTGAAGTTCGTCCTACTCCAGCAAGAAGATTTTCCATTCAACGTCCACAGCCAACTTTTAATCAACAGCAACAACAAATTCATCAAACAACGAGACAACCAACAGTGGATCAGCTTCTGGACCTCGAAGAAGAGGAAAGCATTTTCTCATTTCATACCACTTCACCACAATTACCGCCACTACCATTAGGGCTAGCACCCACTCTTATTCCGGCGGCTGTTCCATTGACAAGCACAATGACACCCTGGAATACATATTCTTCAACAAGTCCACTGCCAGCACGACTTGCATTGACTCCAAAAGAGTTCGATGGCCGTTCCTCGTGGACCCAATACCGAATTCATTTCGATTCCATTTGTGCAGCTAATGGGTGGTGCAATGAACTGAAATCAGTCTACCTCCCTGCTTTTCTACGCGGCACAGCTTTGGATTTTTTCGAAATGCTTAACAAATCTATTCAGGCAGATTATAGGCTCGTAAGCACAGAGATGGAAAAACGTTTCAGCGCAGGTCATGAAAAGCATTTAGCACATTTGCAATTGAGATGTCGTGTGCAGAAGAATGACGAGCGGCTAGCGGATTTCGCAACTGATCTACAGCGTTTAACAAATATTGCTTTTGGTGACTGCCCGGAAAGTGCGAAGAATCGAATCGCACTAGCACAATTTGTGGATGGTCTATGTGATGTGGAAATACAAAATCGAGTGCGGGAGGCTACCTGTGTCACAATTGAACACGCACTTCAACACGCTTTGAAGATTGAATCTAGTTTTATTGCAACACGCATGGCTAGACGGGCTGTCAGATCTGCCGTTGCACAGATTGTTGACGGCCAACAATCAGATTTCAGTCATCTTTCGGGAAACGATGTAAAGCTGAACTAAAGGAGCATAGTTCAGCTGAGTCCGTTAACAAAGCTCCAGATGTTAACAATCTGTCACAGGTTTTCGAAGGTGTAGTTAAATTTATTCATGCCAAGCGCGGATTTGGCTTTGTTTCAATGAAAGGGAATCAAGGGGATATTTATTTTCACCGCAAATTAATCTCGAAAGAGATAGGCCATCAGCTTCACACAGGCATGGAGGTAAAACTTTATCTACAAGGTACGGAGCGAGGGGATCAAGCAGTTATTGTGGAGATTGTGTCCGAGAACCCTCAAAGAATTATCAATGATAAATCGTTAAACAACATGCCGTTAGCTTCCAAGAGCCGATGCTAACGGCTGAAAAGCAGGCTCTTATAATTCGTTTAGGGGGAGCATCTGCTCAGGCTCACGTGTCAGTCTCTGGAAAAATCGAAGGCAGACATTGCAAGTTTATTGTTGATATTGGTGCCACCCATACTATCGTTCACCCTAGAATAATTAACAAAAAGTTTTGTACAATCCTGGCAGGCGTCACAATAACTAGCGTTACGGGAGAAAAATCACCTGTTCTTGATTGTATTACAGTAAGTCTTTGTTTTGGAACTCTAGTAATTCAACATGCTGCCTATGTTGCTAGAATATTCGATGACTGTATTTTGGGGATGGACTTTTTAGCCAAATTTAGCTGTACCATTGACTTCAGCAGGAATTGCTTACACATAAAAGATGAAATTGTTCCTCTGGATAATCTTCGAATGCAGTGCTATTTATTGAAGTTGAATGAAGATTTTTTTTTAAATGAACGAACAGGAGGAAAACTTCAACTTGAGTGCCCTACAATACCAGATGTCGATGTATTGCTTGAACCGATAGACCAACAAGGGGGTAATTCACGTTGCTCAGTTATATGTAACTCAAAAGATCAAAAAATTGTGGTAAAAGCCGCTGATGTATTTGCCGAGGGGGTTTCTCTTGAGATAGACAAAATAGTAGCCGTGGCTGATCCAACATTTTCCATTTTGAGGGTAAGAACTTCCCGGTTAGAAGAAACCGACTTGCATCCTTTGGTAGAGGCCCTTTTTGAAAGATGTAGCTCAGAACTAAACACACAGCAGAAAATTATATTCAAAGGTTTCCTCACACGATTTCAGAATGTGTTTTCAAAAGGCCCCGAGGACAGGGGCAGGACAAGTGTACTCAAACACAAGATTGAGACGGGGGACGCACGCCCAATAAAGCAGCCACCAAGGCGATTGCCATTTGCAAAACGAGAAGAAGCGAGGAAACTAGTAGCAGATATGGAGACGAACGGAGTGATACAACCATCAAGCAGTCCTTGGTGCTCTCCTGTGGTGCTGGTTCGAAAAAAAGACGGAACCATTCGCTTTTGTATTGACTACCGTCGTTTGAATGAAGTAAGCAAGAAAGATTCGTACCCGTTGCCTTTCGCAATCTTGATCTTTGATGCAGTTGTTGGTTCAAAGTGGTTTGCCACATTAGACGCTGCGAACGGTTACTGGCAAGTTGAAATGGATGAAGCTGATAAAGAAAAGACGGCATTTTCAATCGGCGACGGACTTTGGGAATTTAACGTCATGGCATACGGGCTAGCGAACGGAGCAGCTACCTTCCAGTGGTTAATAGAACTGATACTTAAAGGGTTGACCCCGGGAATTTGTCTGCCATATATAGATGACATAGTCGTTT
Organism: Platycheirus albimanus; assembly: GCA_916050605.2. Taxonomy (NCBI): domain Eukaryota; kingdom Metazoa; phylum Arthropoda; class Insecta; order Diptera; family Syrphidae; genus Platycheirus; species Platycheirus albimanus. The sequence goes on along the minus strand of OU696696.1, from coordinate 169,181,106 downwards.
ACGCACAGTCATTTGAGGAAGCACTAAATAATCTAGAAGCAGTTTTTTCCAGATTAATGGTAGCAGGATTAAAACTTTCTCCCAAAAAATGCCAACTTTTCCAAAAGAGTGTGAAATACTTGGGACACTTGCTGAGTGAAGCTGGCTTGCAGGCTGATCCGGACAAAATTTCCGCCGTAAAGAATTGGCCTCAGCCAAAAAATCTCACGGAAGCACAATCATTTCTGGGTTTGTGTGCGTACTATAGGAGGTTTATAAAAAACTTTTCACTTGTAGCTAAACCACTCAATATGTTGTCTAAAAAAAAATCACAAATTTGCCTGGACTCAGCAATGTGAGAAAGCTTTCGGGCAATTGAAGTGCTGTCTGACCTCCTCACCAATCTTGGCTCATCCTTCCGCCAATGACAGGTTCATTTTGGACACCGACGCTAGTGATTATGCTTGGGGTGCCGTTTTATCGCAGATACAGAAAGACGAGGAATTAGTAATAGAATACTACAGTAAGACACTATCCAAACCAGAGCGAAATTACTGTACGACCAGAAAAGAACTCTTAGCAATGGTCAAAGCTATTAATAACTTTAAACACTATCTGGTCGGTCGCTGTTTCACAATTCGGACTGATCATGCCTCCCTTCGATGGCTACTCAGCTTTAAAGAACCGGAAGGTCAAATAGCTCGTTGGTTGGAAAGGTTGCAAGAATTTAACTTTGAAATCGAACATCGACCGGGCAAGCAGCATTCCAACGCTGACGCTCTTTCTCGTCGTCCATGTGCAGATGCATGCAAAAAATGTGAGAAACTGGAGAAGAGGGAACAGATTTTCGTTAGCCTTACTACCATCAGCAATGATTTACAAGAAGAACAATCGAAAGACGAAGTGATAGGTGCAATGATAAAATGGTTTAATTCAGACACACGGCCCACGGGTGATGAAATACAAATGTTACATCCGCATTTAAAAGCATACGTGGCTATGTGGCCATCCTTAGCTTTACAAAACGGCACTTTGGTTCGAAAATTTGAGGATAACTTTAAAACATATATGCAAGTTCTAGTTCCATCCTCACTCAAAAAACGTGTGCTGGAAGAAATGCACGACAGCCCGACGGGCGGTCATTTTTCTGCAGAAAAAACACTAAATAAAATCAGAAATAAATATTACTGGATCGAATGTTCCACTGACGTTCGACAATGGTGTCAAAGTTGTTATTTATGCCAATCCCGGAAAGGCCCACTTCCAAGACATAAGGCCCCCCTGCAAACGTGCAATGTTGGTGCTCCTTTCGAGCGAGTTGCCGTAGACATCTTGGGGCCACTTCCACTTACAACAAGAGGCAATAAATACATTTTGGTTTTAGGTGACTATTTTATAAAGTGGCCGGAGGCGGTGGCCTTACACAATCAAACCGCAGAAGTCGTGGCTGAAGCTCTGGTTGAACAGGTTTTCTCGCGATTTGGAGCCCCACTCGTACTGCATTCCGACCAAGGGCGAAATTTTGAATCCACTATATTTGCTGAAGTGATGAAACGTTTCGGTATCGAAAAAACACGAACTACAGCTCTCCATCCCCAATCTGACGGAATGGTAGAAAGGTTCAACCGAACAATTTTGGATTATTTAGCAAAGTATGTGAATCAAAACCAACGAGACTGGGATGAGCATCTCCCTCTCCTTCTTCTTGCTTACCGAACAGTCATACATAGCAGTACAAAAGAAACGCCAGCCATGCTCACCTTTGGCAGGGAACTTCGTTTACCTATAGAGTTGAGTGTTGGCGCTTTTCCGGAGGACCCCGTTACAACGCATTCCTATATACAGGGCTTACGAAGTCGTTTAGAGAACATTTACAAGTTCAACAGAAGCCAGCTAGAATGTGTCAGTAGGAGAATGAAAGACCGTTACGACCTATCATCTCGGGGACCTCATTTCGTCCAAGGGGATAAAGTTTGGTTGTTCAATCCAAAGCGGACGAAAGGAAAAAGTCCAAAATTGCAACGAGACTGGGAAGGGCCCTTTAAGGTGGTTGATGTCTTAAGCGAGGTGGTATACCGTATACGAAGGGAGAAATCCAACAAAATGTCAATTGTTCATCGAGATAGGCTGGCTCCTGTAATAGAGCGAAAAACTCCTTCAATAGACGCCTCTTGCAGCTGAACGCAACGCTTTGGGTTAAGCCGTGAAATGATTTCATGGAGAATAGCGGAACAGAAGAAGAAAGAGAAAAAAGGAGACAAGAAAAAGAAGAAAAAGGAGGTTTGACAGAAGAAGAAACGTGTCGAGTAGTTTTTAGAGGTTAAGCAATATTGAAGGAGAAATAAAGAAGTTTTAGCTTAAAACGACCTTTCTATTTTTGATTTTTTTTATAAATTCTTAACAATATCATCCGCAAATAGCAATACTTTGATAAGCGTCTCTGCGTAAACAATGCCTCCAGGCAAGCAGTCAATCAGATCTTCAATGAAAAGTGCAAAAAAAAGTGGGCTTAGTGTGCATCCTTGCCTGACCCCTGAAGTTAATTGAAACCAATCCGATTTTTCTTCACCATTCCACACAGCTGCTCGAGTGTCTTCATATAGTCTTTCAATTATTCTGGTAAACTTCAACTACATTCCTTTACCGTACAACTTATAAATTAGAGATTGCCGATCCACTGTATCGAATGCTGCTTTAAAGTCAATGAAAAACACGTACAGTTCTTTTTCTTGATCCAAGAATGCCTCTGCAATACTCTTCAGTACAAATATATGATCAACTGTTGAATGCCCTTGTCTAAAGCTGGCTTGGAATTCTTTTAGTAATTTGTTTTCGGTTATCCATGTTGATAGTCGCCGTAAATATTTTGTAAGATGCATTGAGAAAAGAAATGCCTCGGTAGTTTTCTGGATTTGATGCACATCCTTTCTTGAATATAGTTAAAATCAAGGATTCTTGGAATTGAATGGGTATAACTCCTGTTTTAAAGATATTGTTGAACAAATAGGCTAGACATTCGAAAAACTCACTATTGACGTACTTATAAAACTCAGTTGGAATTCTATCAGACCCAGGTGCTTTCCTATCTTTAAGTCGCTCAGATGCCAGTTTCACCTCTTCAGAAGTTATTCGTCGATCAAGAGTTTGATTTCCAAATCTCGGAGCTGCATAATGAGTGAAAACTCGGTCTATTACTGGATTAAGAATCCTCTCTAAGTGATCGGATAAAACATCTGTATTGAGTTGTCGACTTATTTTAAATCGTAAGCCGTTGAGTTTCCGTGCAACTTCTTTTTGTGCTTGCATAACTCCTTGAAAAACTTATTAGCTTCCATGTATTGCTTTTTGTTGAAACTACTACTGTTTCGCTGGAACGTTCGCAAGCACGCAAATGATTTTTGCTTTGCCTTTTGGCACTCGTTATCAAACCATGGTTCCACAAATTGCTTAGGACATGTTCTGCTTTGATTCGCAATAGGATATGCATTTTCCAGTTTGTCGAAATTTACTATTTCCTGGTTTCTTAAGCAGTTTCCCAAGTTCGCACGATAAATGCTTCTTCTTGCCTCAGACCACACAAGCTTAGGCAGTAGCGACATGATCCTTTCATCGTCACTCAAACACGTATCCACTTGAAACGATACTTCAATTGGTAGGTGATCTGAATATGGTAGCTGTCCAATTTCGAAATCTGTCACATATAAATTCCAATCGCCACCAATCTGGCTGTTATCGATTACAGATGTTCCTTGATGTCCAACAAAGGTGAAGTCTCCATTTTGATCCATATTACTAGTTCCATTTTGAATTCTCAAGCCAAAAGAGTTGCACAGTTCTAGTAATTTTTTACCCCGCGAGTTGCACATTTTGCCCTTCGACATTCCTGTAATTCCAACTACCATATTTTCAGTACCTTGCTCTTCTCCCATTCTTGCATTCATATCACCAATAACGATGACGTTTGGGTTATTCTTCGTGATAAGCATCTCGTGAAGTTTCTCAAAGTCCGAATCCCAGGAAGTGCAGTTTATATACGTAGATAGTATCCAAACACTTTTCTTATCGAATTGCATACTAAGATAGGTTATTCCCGTGCAAATTATAAATTCGCATTTAAAATTTCGTAGATTCTTTTTGTAGCCAAAATAACAACCTCCGCTAGCTCTTCCCATTGAATGTGTTCTCGTCGCAGGAATCCAGACGAATTCGTTTTTAATTAATTTATTTTCACATAAAGCATAATTTTGTTCAGTTAAAAATGTCTCGTATAAAAAAATAAAATCATAACGATTAAAAAAATTATAAAAATCTACATAAAGGGACTTATTACTTAGACCAGATACATTATAAGACAAAAGTTTAAAATTATAAGCAGTACTATTTTTACAACTAGGACTTTTATTATAACTATTGTAGCAGGCATGTTCACTAAAAATATTGTTGATTACTTGACCTGGAAGGCCGCTCTCCGTCCACTGCTTGTGGTGCGCTTGTGAATGCGCCTTCCATATTTAATCTAGTACAATCATTTTCTACCTCAGCTGTCAATGTCACCCTTTTATAAACACAGCTTACTCAACTTGACAAGCTTTGTTGCTCGAGATATAGCAGGGGCGAGTGGAACTCAAAGCACATTTGTGCGAGTTACGCAATATATGAGAGAGAAATTGTGAAGGACTCGAAATATAGCAGGGGCAACTGAAAGCACATATGTGCGAGTTACCAAACATGAGAGAGCAGGTGTGAAGGGTGAACTTGAGTGCAAATGCACCAGTTGCCATGAACAAATTATTATTAAAAAAAAGGACACATAGCTGGGCAGGAAAAAACTCAAAGCACGACGGTGCTAGTTTTTAGAGATGGAAAGCTTGCAAGCGGCAGGAATAAAATATTTTAAATTCAAAAAGAATAAATATTTTTTAAAGCAGGAATATGAGCCACAAAAGAACATACCTTTTCTTATAAACAAACTATATTGGTAACAACAAAAGCAGCAACAACTAGCCGACCTTTTATTTATTATATCTATTATTTATTTTATGTTATTTTTGCATACTGGGAATTTTAGTACCTACTGCACACTAAGTATTATTTATTTTTTGCATATTGTGAATTTTTAATACCTACTGCAAAAATTTATTTATTTATCTGCATACTGGGAAATCGAAGTACCTACTGCAAACGAGTATCTCTTTCATTTTCAGGGTAGAGCACTTTTGAGGCATAATTTTTAATGCAATACGATTTTATATATTTACAGAAAAGAGCAGCAAATACAAAGAAAATGGGCAACCAGCAGGAGAAAAATCACCAATACGCATTGGATGCCGGTGTATTTTCAGTGAGCAGGATGCTTCCCTTCGTGAAATCTCCAGATTTTGGAATTTGCATGATGGCAGCAGGGCAGGTCAGGTTTGAGGCCTTGCAAGACGCCTGGTCGCAGGTCAAAATCAGCGAGAGAAGGATTTCGTTGGCTGACGATATGTTGGTCAACGTAGAGATGCACCGCAGGATTGCTGGAGCGTAAGAAAGCTACTTCGCAGCCCGCGCAGCATTGCAGGAGAAGCTGAAAGTGATGACGCGAACAACAAGCGCAGCAGGTAGAGCAGAACAGGCATTGAGCGGAGTGATCTGCAGGAAATTTGAGCAGCCGTTGTCACAACTTCAGGCACGGCCGAATTTGAGCTGGCATATGAGGACATGCGAGCAGCTGGCAGTAATGCCCAAAGAGCAGGAGCACCAGGTGACAAGAGGCTGTTGTCTTGGCACTAGTGCCAATTTCTGCATCATCCAATGTGGCGTTGTCCAGAGTTTGCAGTACTCAGCATTCGTGCTAAGCAAGATCTCGTGAAGGAAAAGGCACTTTGCCCCAATTGTCTTAAGACGTCCCATGCTCCAAAGGACTGCTTCCAAAGGCCGTGCTGTCGATGCCCTGGGAAGCAAATGCACAATAGTGCTACGAAAGAGATTGGGAAGGGTGCAGAAACTGTTTTATATGCACAGGAAAAGGGAAAGGAGAGAAGGAGCCAGACAAGCGAAAATAAGCAAAAGACAGATTGACTAATTGTGCCTCTCAGGAAACGCCCTCGGCTGGAGAAGGGCAGGACGGAAGAAGTAGCAGGAAGAGAGAAAGCGGGAAGTGATTTGGAAGAGGTGATGTCCTGGGGGGATTTAAAGAGAGCTAGGCGTTTGCCTTCTAAAAATAAAAATAAAAATATGACTAAAATTTATTTCGTCTTTTATGTCTTTTATTTATAATGAGCAAGAGCAGGAGAGAGTTACTTTGATGCCTACGACACAAGTAAGAATCGAGATGGATAGCAAGAAGTATGGGCCGGTAAGAGCACTTTTAGATACGGGCGCACAGCCCAATCTGGTTTTAATAGAGTAGGACTTTTGGATTCTTCCTAAGCAGGTTAATTGGCATCCAGTAGTGCCAACACACAACTTGAAATCGCCACTGATGAGCACTGCTACAGCATCTCTTGCTGATCCACACTATTGGAAAGCAGGTCCTGTAGATTTATTGCAGGTTCATAGCAGAAGCATTTACTTCTGTCTTATAGCATCGACGAGGTGGTGTCCTTGAGATGGAAACTGTTTTCTGCAGAATAATATTGGGAGAGTATGGTAATGAGAAGGATAGCATGAATGAGCAGGTATCGCAGGTAGTGTGCATGGATAATAATAATCAACTTCATTAATCGCTTGAGCGTTTATGGCAGTTAAATGACATAGAAATGTTGTTGAGCAGGTCAAAAGAGCAGGAGCAGGTGGAGCAAAATTTCATGAAAACATTTTCAAGTGATGATTTTGGCAGGTTTCTTGTGACGGTTCTTTGAAGGAATCAGTGAAAGAGCAGTGAAGTTCAGAGCTTACAGCTAAGCGTAGGTTCTTTGCTTTGGAGAGAAGGTTGGCAGAGATCCTGAGTTGAAACTAAAGCACCAGGAGTTTACGAGAGAATATGAAGAAGCAGGACATATGACACCAGTGACTGGCGCAGTGCATGGCAAAACCATATACCACATCATTGCGTCGCCAAAAAGCTAAGGGTCGTATTTGATGCGAGCTGCAGGACAAACTGCGGATATTAAAATGATGTTCAGAATGGTGAAGGTGGCGAAGGAACAATGGGATTTGCAGCGTATATTTTGGAGAGAAAACCCGCAGGACGATTTGAGAGAATATTGGCTAACAGTAGTCACCTATGGTATGACCTCATCAGCTTATAGTGCTGTACAATGTGCAAGGGAGGCAGAGCAGGAGTTTCCAGAAGCTGCAAAGACAATTGCAGAAAGCCAAAGAGTGTTGGTTATTGAAGGATACATTTGAACACTTAAGTTTGGAAGAGACGGAATGGAAGCTTATGACTCCTGCGGCACCACATCAAGGTGGGATATACGAAGCGGGGGTAAAGTCGATGAAATATCATTTGACGAGAATTGTTGGAGCAAAGGTTTTGGCATATGAGCAGATGTTGACATTAATAACTGGGATAGAAGCCATCTTGAATTTAAGACCGCAACATCCATTAAGCGATGATCCTGATGATTTGCAGTCGTTAACGCCGGGACATTTTGGTTACCGTTTATAACCAATGAGATGCCAAATACCAAGGGCATACAATTGTGGAAGGAGCGCAAGACTATGCTTGCACACTTCTGGAGCAGATGGAAGGAAGAGTACTTATCTACTCTATACGAGAGGAAGAAATGGCGAAAGGAGAAATATGGCTTGAGAGAAGGACAGCTCTGCATAATCAGGAGAGAAAATTTCCCATCATCGGCGTGAGCGAGGGCGCGGATACTAAAACTAATACCAGGCAGGGATGGACTAATAAGGAGCATGGTTCTGCAAACAGCGAGCAATCAACTTACGACACCGATACAGAAGATCGGCATCTTAGAAATCAAGGAGCTGGAATGATTTATATATTAAAATAAATTTTTATTGAGCAGAGATATATGTAAAATAAAAGCGAAAGGGGTGGAAAACCGTAGGTTTTCGCCGGGACTGTATCGAATCGCTTGAGTCCTGGTAACTCTGCATTCGATGGTCACATATGTATAAGAAGGTATAATAAAACGTAAATAAAACTTAACGTTAGATAAATAAAGAAAATTTAATTTTGTATAAATGAATTTTATTAAAATTAAATTTAATTCTAGTCAAATTATGACACAACATAAAATTATTAATAAAGTAAAAAATTACAAATTATTAAATGCGACGCGTTTCGAACTACGTGTTCATCATCAGGCGCAACGGATGGTACTGCCAAATGTGGGTGTCTTGTTTTATTTTATGGTGAAAGTGAAAGGTGATGAAGATTAGAGATGAAAGTATAATTATATTATTATTAATGCGTGTTTATCTGTCTCTTTTTATCTTGTATTATAATTTGAATATTTGATTGCAGTGTCGTATAGTGTGTTTGTTTTGATTGTTAATTTGTCGTTTAATATGCTGTCTCGTTCTAATTTATTGGCTTTGTAGATCTCAAACTCCTCAAGTGCATCTAATGTTTTTCCTTTTTTGCACAGGTGTAAAGGAGTCAAATTAGAATTTAGATCGGTGTAGTTATGGTTATTGTCAATTAAATGTAAAGCGAATGTTGATTTGGTGTTAGGTTTAGGTTTATGTTCATTAAATCTCTCTTTAAATGATCTACCAGTTTGTCCTATATAAAATTTTTCGCAGTCATTGCATTTGATTTTATAAACTCCGGAACAGTTTTCTTTGTTAATAATGGGTTTTGTTGTTAAAAGTTTTTGAATATTGTTGTTGGTTTTATATGAAATGTTGATGTTTAGTTTTTTGAATTGGTACTGGAGTATGTGTGGAAGAATGTTAGTGTATTGTATTGATATGTAATTATTGTTTGTATTGTTATTTTCTATGGTATTGTTTTTGGTTTTATTTTTGATTTTCTTTATCTTGTTGGAAATTAATGTATCGATTATGTTTTTATTGTATCCGTTTGCAGATGCTATTTGTTTTATAATATTTATCTCGTCTTCATAACCTTTTTTGTCTAATGGTACGAGTATGTTGAGAAGACGATTGATAAAAGCATTGAAGGATGACATTTTTTGAGAGTATGGGTGGTGGGAGTTTTTATGTATTACTATGTCTGTTGTTGTTGGTTTTCTGAAGATTTTGTATTTGATTTTGTTATTGTTTTTAGAGAGACTCAAGTCTAGGAAGTTAATTGTGTTATTATTTTCTATTTCTGATGTGAATTGTATTCTGTTATTTATTTTGTTTATATATTTTTGTAATATGTCGATTTGTCTATTGGTGCCATCGAAAATAATGAATGTGTCGTCAACGTATCTTGTGTAAAAAATGATTTTTTGCTGTTGAGGGTTAAGTGATGATAATATGTATTTGTTTTCGAAATAATTTAAGCAGATGTCTGCCATGATTCCACTTAGGGATGAGCCCATGGCGAGTCCTTCGTTTTGTGTGTAAAATTTGTTACTAAATGTGAAATAATTTTGTTTAAATGTGATTTTTAGTAAATGTATGAGTTCGTTGATTTGGTGTGTGGGTAATGTTGCGGTATTTGTGAGGTTTTTTTTTAATATTTGTATAGTTTCATCTATTGGTATATTGGTATACATGTTTGTGACGTCCAAGGAAATTAGTTTATATTGAGGTAGTATGTTGAGGTTCTTAGTTTTTTCTATTAATTCTGTGTAGTTTTTTATGCTTTTGTTATTATTGATCGTAATGTTATTTTTGATTATTTTTTGCAAAGTTTTTGCGATTTTGTAACAAGGTGCTGTAGTGTAGTTGATTAAAGGTCGGATAGGGGTTCCATTTTTATGAATTTTTGGTAAACCAGTGAAGTTAGGTGCTTGTGCGTTTAGTTGTTTAAATTTTATTTTGTTTGTGTTAGTAAATAAGTATTCGCAGTTGTTGATGGCTTGGTTTATTTCTGTTACGTAAGTTTTAGTGGGATCGCTTCGTATGTTTTGTATATTGTTTTCCATTATAAATGTTTGAGTTTTTTGTATGTATTCTTGTTGGTCGATAATGACTACTGTGTTACCTTTGTCTGCTTTGTTATTATGGCTTTATTGTCTTCTAATTTTTGTTTTATGGTTTTTAAATTATTGATGTCTTCTGTGTATTTGTTTTGGAATTTGTATTGTGTTTTCTTATTTTTTATGATTTGTTTTAATTTCTTGTTGACTATTGTTCTTGTTTTGTTTTGGAGTTCTGGGTTAGGTATGGATTTTAATGTGGATTCAGCGTTGATAACTTCCTGATTAATGTTATTTTTATTTATTTTTGGAATATTAGATTTAAGTCCTTTGTTTAAGGTTTTAGTTTCGGATTTTGTTAATTGGATGTTTGTTTCATTTACTAATCTGGGATAAAATGTATGTAAATTTGTTGTATTATTTGTATTATTTATATTTTTGGTGAGTTTAAGTATTTTTGTGTGATGTTTTTTGGTAATTTCTTTGGCGAGGTCTTTGGTGTATTGCGATATTTTTTGTATGTCTAAATCGGCAGCGATAAAGTGTATTGAGTTGTATATGTGTAAGTGCAATTTGTATATGGTGTTATTTAATTTTGTTTTTTTAGAGAATAAATAATTTATTTCTTCTTTAATGCGTATTATTTGTGCTATTTTTTGTGTTTTTAAACTGGCAATTGATTTATTTTTCATTTTGATCTGTGCATATTTTGGTACTATTTGTTTTTTAAGGCAATTTCTATTGAATTTGATATTTAAGTTGGTTTTTGTTAATTTGATTTTGGCGTTTTTGTATTTATAGACTAATTGTGCTTGTTCAGCTGTGATAAAATTATGGGTTTCAGTCTCCATGTGGTAGTTAATGTTAATTAAATAAATAAAGAAAATTTAATTTTGTATAAATGAATTTTATTAAAATTAAATTTAATTCTAGTCAAATTATGACACAACATAAAATTATTAATAAAGTAAAAAAAAGTAAAATAAAGTTGACTATTGTTCTTGTTTCGTTTTGGAGTTCTGGGTTAGGTATGGATTTTAATGCGGATTCAGCGTTTACACAAGATACGTTGACGACACATTCATTATTTTCGATGGCACCAATAGACAAATCGACATATTACAAAAATATATAAACAAAATAAATAACAGAATACAATTCACATCAGAAATAGAAAATAATAACACAATTAACTTCCTAGACTTGAGTCTCTCTAAAAACAATAACAAAATCAAATACAAAATCTTCAGAAAACCAACAACAACAGACATAGTAATACATAAAAACTCCCACCACCCATACTCTCAAAAAATGTCATCCTTCAATGCTTTTATCAATCGTCTTCTCAACATACCATTAGACAAAAAAGATTAGGAAGACGGGATAAATATTATAAGACAAATAGCATCTGCAAACGGATAAAATAAAAACATAATCGATACATTAATTTCCAACAAGATAAAGAAAATCAAAAATAAAACCAAAAACAATACCATAGAAAATAACAATACAAACAATAAATACAGATCAATACAATACACTAACATTCTTCCACACATACTCCAGTACCAATTCAAAAAACTAAACATCAACATTTCATATAAAAACAACAACAATATTCAAAAACTTTTAACAACAAAACCCATTAATAACAAAGAAAACTGTTCCGGAGTTTATAAAATCAAATGCAATGACTGCGAAAAATTTTATATAGGACAAACTGGTAGATCATTTAAAGAGAGATTCAATGAACATAAACCTAAACCTAACACCAAATCAACATTCGCTTTACATTTAATTGACAATAACCATAACTACACCGATCTAAATTCTAATTTGACTCCTTTACACCTGTGCAAGAAAGGAAAAACATTAGATGCACTTGAGGAGTTTGAGATCTACAAAGCCAATAAATTAGAACGAGACAGCATATTAAACGACAAATTAACAATCAAAACAAACACACTATACGACACTACAATCAAATATTCAAATTATAATACAAGATAAAAAGAGACAGATAAACACGCATTAATACACGGAGAGAATTGAAAAATTACCAATTGCGAAATATTCAGTTGCAATTTACAAAACATGTTTTTTTTGTAAATCACGGCGCTTTGATTCGAAACTGATAGAACAATTGGCAATTTAACTTTCAATTCATCGCAAATTACAACAATTCCTGAGTTGAGATTTACGATTAAAAGTTATAATTCAAGCTTGTGCCCTTCAAAGTAAATTACAACCTTTTTGTCGCAATTTACTACTTCAAGGGAATAATTCCATTTATACTTTTTACCAATCTGGATTTGCTAAAATGTTTTCGTGATTTACAATCACTGAGTATTAAATTCAACTCAAGTGTGTCTGACGGCTACGTCGAAGGTCCGGAGTTCGATCCCTGCCTCGAACCAATAATTATCTTTTTTTTTTGGTACTGTCTCTTTTGAAGAAATGTAAAATCATCGGAAAATAAATCTATTTAATATTAAAAGTGGATCTTTGTAAGCCATTCGGATTTAGCGGGAAATGATATTCCACCAGAATATCAACGCACATACAGGAATCGTTTAGAATATAAGTCATTAGGCCCTGGCCCCGCTTGTGTCTCCAATAATGCCTTTTTTGTAGTTCTATTATGTACATAGGGAGTACAAGGTTTAATTTCAACTACACATTATATACAATTTCTTACCTTTATTTAAATGATCATCACAAAAAATTGTACATTAGAGGTTAGACGTCCAAAATAAGACGACTATATTTTTGTCGCCAATAAAACATAATCTTAATTCAGAACACCCCTAAAATGTAACTCATATTCAGGTTGCTTCTTATTATTAATTTTGATATCCGACTTGGATGCATCACCATGGCCTAGAAGATGTGTGCTAGGTTGGTATGCAGAGGGTCTCGAGTTCGATTCCTAGAATCAGCCAAGTAAGTAAAAGTTACATTTTTCAATAAAAAATAATAAATGCTTTTCAATAAATAGAAAACGTTGCTCCTCTCAAAGCAATATAATTTGTTACAAATTGAGTAAAATGGGGTTGCAATTTTCGACTTTACCACTCATTTTTTCAAAAACATATTTTTGATTCAAAACAAAAAGATGGAAATCTACGACTCGCTTTTTTGCAATTTACAATCGAGTAAATATAAAATTGATACAAATTTGGATCAATTTTCGATTCACGATGGCAATGTTTTATTTCTCAGGATCGAATTATTGACGCAAAAAAGTGGTAATTTGCTATTTTTGAGTGTCAATATCTTCATTTCGTTCAATTTTGAAAATTGCGAACAAGGTGTCGTGATTTACAAAACCCCGAGCTAGGGTGAGAAACTGCATAAGATTTTCGTGATTTGCAGCTCATTTTTCTTGATCTGATCTAAAAATTCTTTCCGTGTAATAATATAATTATACTTTCATCTCTAATCTTCATCACCTTTCACTTTCACCATAAAATAAAACAAGACACCCACATTTGGCAGTACCATCCGTTGCGCCTGATGATGAACACGTAGTTCGAAACGCGTCGCATTTAATAATTTGTAATTTTTTACTTTATTAATAATTTTATGTTGTGTCATAATTTGACTAGAATTAAATTTAATTTTAATAAAATTCATTTATACAAAATTAAATTTTCTTTATTTATTTAATTAACATTAACTACAACATGGAGACTGAAACCCATAATTTTAACGTTAGAACTTAACGAAAGAGTGCTTGTCCTGCGAACAAGCACGAGTGAGTGTGAGAGTTAGTCTTAAGCAGGATTTTGAACCGAGAAGGATTAAATTTGCTAAGTGGTTTTTATAACATTTTTTCCACTATAAATTATCGTGTTTTATTTCTTTTCACACATTTATTACTTGAGATGATTAAACAGTCCTTTGAGCTACTATACAGGAATGCTTGTGTATCATAATAACTTTATGTTGAAATTTCGTTGGGGCTCTTGTGCCCTGATGAGAGGCGTGGTCCGTACGCCTGATGCTTCAGCCGTCGAGGCTGGGTTAAAAAAATTCTGATTCTACTCAATCTCTCAAAAAAATATTGCCACTGGGGCTTGAATGGGTTTTCGCATATGCGATAAATACCTGAACCTGAAAAGGAGAGAAATGTTTAAATACATTGTATAAATGTGAATGGACGGCGTGCGCACAAGAAATGTGCAAAAATGCTCGCTGGTGGATGGCTTACACATGGTATTCATGTGTATAAAAAAAATCTCATTGCCATCCACCGAAAAATGATTTTCAGAAAATTCAATAAAACCTTACCTTCCTCGCCGTCTGATGCAATTAAAGTTCCAAATTATATTGCCAATTGGCTTTTTTAATCAATTTTAAACACTTTTTAATAAAATCTGCTGCATTGTATTATACTTGTTAAAAGAAAACGATGTGAACAGATGGATGGCTGACTTCAAAATGAATTCCTATTAAAGGAACACAGCTAACGCCTGCTTCTTGGTTTTGGCCACAGCCATATAAGGCAAACATTTTATTGCTCTTTGCGGACCTACTACATTTCTAGGGTTCCAATTTTAAAGCTCCGTATGCTGTGAACTTTTTATTAATAGTGTACTGGCATTGTATAGAATTTCGTAGTTTTAGATAGTGAAACTGGAATTTTAGGCTGCTACATCTGTGATGAACCTACCTGTCATGAAATGTTACGGAAAGTGTGAACAGAGAATTTTGTTATGCTTGTTCGACATTTTTCTCGCAAGAATTTTTATAATCTGTGGATGCATAGTTTTTACAGGTTTTGACATAAGCTTCTATTTATGGGTTAAATCTTGGATTTGTGTGAAATACCTGTCAAAATTTGATATCTACATTGACAGACTGTCACGATTGTTATTCTGTCGCTTTTCTCTTTTTGATTCGTGACTCAGGTGATGTATTGGTATTTGTTGTCACAAATGTCACTCTTCATCTAACGATTATGCAGATCTGTCATCCTTAATATAACATCGTAAGTGTAACTCCCTTGTCACTTATCGTAACTCGAACTTGGTTTTTACAATTCTTAAAAAGTACATATTCGGACCTACGAACAGTAAAATGTTCGGGCGGACATCTGGCATAGATGAATAATGGATTTGCCGTGTAGGCGGTTTATGTGTCATTTATTCTGAGTATAAGAATATTCTAAAAACAGCAGAAATGTATTGGTGCTAGTGTCGCCGCACTCTCATTACTTCATAAATTTGAAGAGTCTGCACTACTCTATGCTGTATTACATTTTTCATAGACTTACTACTCTGATACAGTTTAATTTTATTAATTTGCTACATTCCTTATATGAAGGCAAAAAAAAATCGTAACCAGACATCGATGCACGTGAAGTGCTTAGTGGTTGGTGATCTCTAAAATACAAAACAGATACAGGGTGAGTAAGCAACTCACTTGAATACGGTGAAGTTTCATAGGTGGCGATGATGTCGCGAGTTCTTTCGCATGTAGCGATTTGAAAGGTTTTCCTTACAAACTATATGAGCGATCCTGGCATGTGGTGACCTCTCTCTCACGTGTGTACTTCTTGAAAAAGATGTTACACATCACCGGTGACAGCCGGTTCCTTTTGCCTCTTTGCGAGACATAAACAATGCATATCTATCGACTAGCGCAATGATGGATAAAGGGATGGTAATAAGGTAATGCCATTCACATAATTGTGGGAGTATATGCAACTATTATTTTATCTCCATGAATTTCTTCATTTGAAAGCTTCCTTTTTATCTAGGCTATGTTTTCTGAGGTATGTCTCATCGGTCCCTGTTGGTGCACGTTGTAGTGGAATGATTGTATCACCTTTCATTCAAAATTTGAAGTTCACGCAAAGTTCTGAAGTTCTGAATTTGTATATGTATTTTTACATTACAGATGGCGGAAGGAAGTAGGGCTGTGTTTTCTGACATCAGTTTCGCGGAAGGTGACCTGACGTTTTGTGGAAATATGTGTATGAATTTTAATATTTAACGTTACAGACGGCGCCCAACGTCGGGCCCAAAATGTTCTTGATCCTTCATTTTGATTGATAGAATTATATCTTTTATAACGAAGTTTTGAAAAAAAGTTGATGTTAGTTTTTGTTGTTGATAGTTTACTCTTACTGGAGGAAATTCATCGAAGTGAGACGAGTGAATGCCATTTTGTCCGGCGATTTGGTGATGTTGATCCCGAATTGCGTATGTTGCATTCAGTTTAGCCGCAGGCTTTTTCAAAAGTGTAACAATCTTTTTAAAAAGTGTAACAAATGAAAAAAAATGTAACAAAACAAACTGACAAAAAAAAAATTAATAATAAAAAAAATCGTTTTTCAACTCAAAAAAATCAAAAAAATCGAAAAGGAAGAGCAAGATGGAATAATTTTATTGCGTTTGTGTTTCAGCTGCAGCAGGTTGAGGATTTGTGCTTTTGACTTTTGATCTTGTTATAAACCTAAAAACCAACACATAAATTTTATATTTGTTTGCCAAAAAAGTTTTTCTGTATTGACCCACCTCTCCATTTTGTGTTAAATAAATCAAAAAAAGCAAAACAAAAACTTTTAGCCGAGAAAGTCGTTCTAGTTCTTATTCGTTAAAAGTAGATTTCAATTCAATTTCACAAACTTTGTTTGCACATTTTGTCTACGGCGACTGCGATCTGCGAACTGCGAGACATAAAAATAACTGTAGTTATTGTTTGCTTGTTGTTTCTCGTTTTCATTTCCATTTCCCACTCGCAGTTTTACGTTTTGCTATGCTTGTGATTTGTGCAAACAAAAATTTTCATTCACAGATGTCGGTGGAAGTTTTTCCGAAAGAAAAAGGTGCTTCTAGAGCAAAACATATAAGATTTTAATGGAAAAAAGTGTAACAAAACCGGAGAAAAAGTAACATCGTAACAAAATTATACAAAAATTAAAAAGTGTAACACTTTTGTTGTACTTGTTACATTGTGGCAACACTGGCTGCATTGGATCCACCCTCTTATCCCCACCCTCTTGTCTTTAATTTACAATTATGACGCTTGTCCGGGCTTGACATGTTGTTTGCTTGGTCGTCAGTTGCTAGGGCATAAGAATAACTTTAAGCATTTGTGAGAGAGTATGTCGACGAAGGTAGTATGAGCAGGTCTTCTGACCGGTGCTTGGTGAATTTTCCCCGATGCACGTCAATTGCAGAAGCTAGTAATTCGCCAAAGTTGATCCTTAATCAATTACGACATCGAGATTAATTTTCATTGTTAATTAACTTTACCATTGTATGTATAAACTTTAGTACTACCACTTGAGGTGCGCCATCTATAGACGAAAAACTAAGCTCAAGAATACCATGGGAAGCAACAACAAAAATTTTTTTTACGTTCCACCATTTTAATTTTTGTTGTTGCTTCCCATTGTATTCACACGACGTGTCGTGGTGACACTGCGACTCTTTTACGTCTAGTCGGTCGAAGACAAAAAAAAATTGTCCACTTATGTAATCTGATAACGTTTGAGCGCTCTATAGATTTTCTGAAAATATGAACGAAATAAAAGCTGGCGTTAAACCAAGAGTCTCATGCACAGCTGAGAGCCGGGCATAAGATTAAAAATTTACTATAGAAAATCTATGTGTCTTTGAATAATGCAATGTACTTGATCATTGTGAACGAAAATAGTTTTAAGTTCTCATCGATTAAATTTTTCGAAAGTCTGGTTGATTAAGAGAAAGTCTGTGATATGGTTTTGATTACAATGATTTACCTTTTTAGGTCCTTAGTGTGATACGTTGATTCGTGTCCCCGCATATCTTCTACCTCATACAAATTATTACCAATGACTTGGCTTACACGAACCTTGATAAATTTAGGACACAACTTCGCACTCAGATGCTTAGTTGCGTCGCTTAATACATGATTTCTTTTATAGATCTCATCACCCACTTTGAATGAGATGTTCCTACTCCGGAGATTGTAAGTTTTCTTATATGCTTCATGAGTCTTAATTAATGCTTGTTTTAGATACGAGTGACTGATGTTCATTTGGGCAACTTTGGGAAGCCAATCTATCTCCGAACGGTGCCATGAACTAAGGCCATACGAATTAAGGCCATAATGGCGCTAATTCACATTTAAGTGTGTACTAGCACCATATCCAAGATATGGCTTTAATTCACTTTTAAATGAGAACTATAGCCATAGGTCCAATGTGAACTAATGCCATAAAATGTTTTGATCTCTGGGGTACAGTTAGTACAAGAAAACAACGGACGTTAGGTGGGTGGGGAGATAGACGAGGAGGCAGATGAGGAGGCAGGCGAGGAGACAGACGAGAAGGCAGACGAGGAGCCCGCGAGGGGGCAGACGAGGAGGCAGACAAGGAGGCAGACGTCTGCACCCTCATCTGCCTCCTCGTCTATCTCCTCATCCACCTAACGTCTGTCTCCTCGTCTGCCTCCTCTTCTGCCTCCTCGTCTGCCTCTTTGTCCATCTCCTCACCCACCTTACGTCCATTTTTCAAAATGAACTAATGCCATACGGCTTAAGTTCTCCTTTTAAGTTGAATTGAGGCCATATCCTGATTATGGCACTAATTCGTACTTAGATGTGAATTTACGCCATTATGGCCTTAATTCGTATGGTCTTCGTGCACGGCACCTCTCCGAACAGTTCAGTCCACCCAACTCTCTCAGAAGACGATAATCTGCCCCGTGCTCTATCATACGTTGTCCGAATAGGGCTTCGTATGGGGACATCGTAAGAGTTGAATGTACCGTCGTGCGCAAATCACTACTATCGAAGACAGATGGGCATCCCAATCCGTCTGTCGAGGATTGACATACGACCGTGTGGCCGCCAGGATGGAACGATTGACTCGCTCTTTACCTTTCGACTGGGGAGCATACACTGCCGTCCGGTAGTGTTTAACCCCGAAAACATCGATGAGTTTTTGGAACTCCTTCCCAACAAATTGCGTACCATTATCAGAAAGAATACTCTCTGGCACTTCGTAAATAAAGAAAATTTCATCTTTCAGGAATTTGACCACGCTCGCGGCTGTTGCCTTGCGTAGTGGTTTGATGAAGACAAATTTAGTCAGTTGATCCAACATGATGACGATATAGACATTATCAGCTCTCGATCTGGGGTACGGCCCGAGAAAGTCAACATATAAATGCTGAAATGGTCTATCCACCTCGAAACGGTTTCCCATCTCTGCTCTTAACGCCATGTTAGCTGCCTTACTGGTCTTGCACGTTTCACACCGGTCTACGTAGAGTTTGACCTGAGTGAACATTCCTGGCCAGTAAAATCTATCTTTCATTCTGTAATTCGTCTTCACCACTCCACCATGCGAAGCACGCGGCGGATTGTGGGCCAATGAGATTAACGATTCCATCATCTCTGAGGGAACCCACAACTTCCAAGTTAGATCGTCGGCCAAGGGATCACCAACCGCGTGTTTAGTGCGTTTCTATATGTACCCTTCCGACACTTTGAGGTCAGGTAACCGTTCCTGTTCGAAACTTCGTCATCGTTATCGTCAGTCCTGCGTTCGTCAAACACTTTCCGACTATCTCCAGAGTCTCCAGGTGTTCGTCGAAATCCTTCGACATAACCAACAGATCATCCAAGTACACAAATACTTGATCTCGTAATCCCGATGGGATTACGCGACTCATCAGGTAACTCAAACTTTGTGCCGCATTACATAGACCGAAAGGCATGACCTTAAATTAGTACAAGATGAAAGTAAGCTTAACGTGAACACCTGACAATAAAGTCTTAATTTCACGGCGAGCCTACTCGCATAAGAGTCAAATTAAGTGTTGATCACCACACTGAAATAAACCCCAGTAGCAAATTTATGAATATGTTGAGGCATGTCCACACCCCTTGCTGAGGATCGAGGCCTATCTAACACCTCTTGCATCCAAGGATCCTTGGATACCATTCGTTTCCGCATTCGGAGTAACCACAGCCACCACGATACTCCCACAAAGGGGCCTACCTCATAGATAATCCCAGGCGACGAAGCCAAGTGTCGTGAAACACAAGAACTTCCCCGCCCATGAGGGCCTATCTCCCGTGGTACCAGAATATACCTTCCGGTGGAGCACCTTCTGGTGCACCACCTATCACTAGTGATGGAGGCTGGTACCAGGGGCATGTCAAACTAGTTGTCTGCGAGGACCAGAGATCGTGTGATCTGTATAGGCTTGCGATCGGTGGTCTTGGGGAAGTATGGCCAGGAGCGAATCTTGAAGTCGTAGCAAAGGAGGATATCCCGAGCAGACCCAGGACTCGCACCTGGATCCCAGCTGAACCCTCCGCGTGGGATGAGATCATCCAAATAATCAGGTTAAGCAACCCGCATATACCTACTCACAACTGGAAGGTCGCCAAGCTGGATGAGCAGAAGGGTCTTTATAGATGCGCGCTAATTGTGATCAATAAAGAGTCTCTTGCCCATTTGGCAAAGACCCAAGGTATGATTAGGTATGGGTTTGAATCTATAACCCTAAGGGTTTATAAAAAAGACGAGTTAGAGGCAGGTATTATTCCTCCACATCCTTCGCCCTCTGACAACGAGGAGCCTATGTTGGAGGCATCGGCTTCTCCACCCGATAATGTGAGGATCACCTTTCCTTCCATGGGTGAGGAGGCGGATGTCTCTGACTCATCATCCTCTACTGGAAAAACGTTGTCTTCTCTTACCTTTGACAAACAGTTGATAGTAGAAACGTACGACTCCCTAAAAGGCTCTCTGAATGAGGACGAACTTCTCGGTTTGTCTTCAGACGAGGACCTGAACAATACAGTGGTGGACGCTTTCAGAAATCACAGGAAAACTAACTGGCTAAAGTACAGAGATACAGTCAAAAACCTGATAGATTGTAATCTCTCAATACCCCCATGTAATACCCAGGAGCTTGACAAGAAGGTTGATGATCTTACATTGGCCCTTAACAATGCTCTGGCAACCTCTTGTCCTCTCATAACACCAAGAGGCAATAAGAAGCCTTACTGGTGGAATACAGAACTAGAACCGCTTAGGAGAAACAGTCGTAAACTGTTTAACAAAGCCAAAAGCTCAAGAAATGAATCGGACTGGGAATCATACAAGAAGTCCCTTCAAAAATACAAAAAAGAACTTAGGAAATCTAAAAGAATGTCTTGGAGAAATTTTTGTGCTAAAATCGAAAATGTCTCTGAAGCATCAAGACTTAGGAAAGTTCTCTCAACAAACCCAGTAGCACGGACCAAGAAGATACAGACCGCCAACTCACCATATGGTCTCTCTTTTTGCCACCAAGCTAAAAATCAGCTGATATGCCATTTATTTTGAGAGTGTGATCCTCTCCCTTGCTTTAAAACCCATTTAGCAAACACACCTAAAAAATAAATGGCATACGCAGGTATAGTTGCCATTACAAAATGCACAGAGAGAGATGTACACATATTCACAGACTGAAAAATATTTCGAGGGTATTTCAGGCAAGAGGAGTACGAGTTGGCAGTCTGTGTATGGTCTGTCCCCAGTAGTACCAAGTTTTATGAAAAAACCTGATGGCTCCTGGACGGCATCAAGCGAGGAATCGCTCAATTTACTACTAGATACCCACTTTCCTGGTAGTTCCTCTGATATCAGTAATATTCACTCTAATAGGTCAAATATTCAAAATATCCCTGAAGGTCTACAGGGACAAACTGCTTTGGTCACTGAACAGCTTTGAGCCTTACAAGTCTGCTGGGCCAGATGGCATAATACCCGCTGAACTACAGAAGTCTTCAGATATTATTCTGCCTGTGTTGGAAAATATTATGAGAAGCTGTTTGGAACTGGTTCACGTTCCCCGGTCATGGAGAGAAGTTAAAGTAGTGTTCATACCAAAAGCGGGAAAAAGCTCCCAAACCAACTCTAAAGATCTAAGACCCATAAGCCTATCATCATTCCTTCTGAAAACCTTAGAACGTCTGATTGATATATATTTACGCAATAACATTGATACTAAACTTTTGTCGATGTCTCAACATGCTTACTGCAAAGGGAAATCGGTAAAAACTGCGCTACATTCACTTGTCCGCACTATCGAATACTCCCTCCATCACAAGGAATACACAATGGTGGCTTTCCTCGATATAGAAGGCGCTTTTAACAACATCGACAAATCTGCAATCGCTAATGCACTCTCAGGTCTGAAGGTAGATGGCTCACTTGGTAAACTGATCGACCAAATGCTGATAAGTAGGGTGATCAACTCAAAACTGGGTGTAACATCCGCAAGACGATCTGTTAGTAGAGGTACGCCACAAGGTGGTGTCCTATCTCCACTCCTTTGGAATTTAGTGGTAAATGAACTGTTAATAATACTGGAAAAGGGGGGATTCAATGTGATTGCCTATGCGGATGACATTGCAATAGCCGTTTCAGGAAAGCATCTCAGCACCTTATGTGAACTTCTTCAATCTGCGCTCAATAAGCTCACAAATTGGGCAAGTCGTTGTGGACTAGGTGTTAACCCCCACAAAACTGAACTTGTCCTCTTTTCAAGGAAATATAAAACTCCACACGTCGACCCTCCATCTATTAATGGTATAAGTCTTATATTCTCTGACGAAGCAAAATACTTGGGTCTTATTTTGGACAAGAAATTAAGCTGGAAACCCAATATACAAGAAAGAGTAAGGAAAGCCACAGTAGCCCTTTTCTCTTGCAAAAAAGCCATCGGCAATAAATGGGGTTTAAAGCCCCATGTTATGCATTGGCTCTACACATCGGTGATAAGACCGATTCTCACTTACGGGGTGGTCGTCTGGTGGCCTGCCTAGACACAGCGTCAAATAGTGCTAAGCTCAGTAAAGTCCAACGTACCGCCTGCCTGTGTATAGGCGGTGCGCTGCGCACTACTCCCTCTGCAGCGCTAGAAATACTATTCAACCAGCTACCCCTAGATATTTCCAGCAAGCAAATCGCCGCTTGCTCAGCAATTTGCCTGAAGGCGATCTCTATATGGAAAAATAATAATTATGGCCATGCTAACATACTGAACACCTTCAGTATCCCCCAAAGTAACATAGACTATTCCACATCTCAACTTCATTTTGATAAAAACTTCCAGGTAAGCATACCCTCTAGATCACTCTGTGAGGAAAATGCCTTCCAGGACGACGATCAAATTCAGTTTTTTACCGATGGGTCGAAAACAAATGATGGGGTGGGGGGAGGTGTATACTCTAATAGACTAAATCTTAGTCCCTTCTTCCGTCTACCAAACCATTGTAGCGTGTTCCAGGCGGAACAAATGGCAATTAAGGAGGTTTTATCTTGGCTTAAAGAAAACGTGATATCTTCTAAGGATATCATCATTTTCTCTGATAGTCAAGCAGCGCTGAGGTCCCTGGATTCCATCTCCTATTACTCTAAAACAGCTCTCGACTGTCGATCAACTCTTAGAGAGATGACGGAACAGTTTAACATTCACCTCTGCTGGGTGCCAGGGCACAGAGATATTCCAGGGAACTGTAAGGCCGACGAACTTACCAAAAAAGGAACAACACTACCTATATTAACTGAACACAGTTACCTGGGTATTCCCATCGCTACATGTAAACTTTTGCTAAGGCAAGAAGCTATGGATAGAACTAATCTTAGGTGGACAAGTGGCAACACATGTCTAGCGACAAAACGGATTTGGCCAATGCTGGATTCAAATCGCTCTAAGACTTTGATCTTTCTGAGCAGACGGCACATTAGCTCCATTATAGGTGTCATTACAGGACACTGCCTCATAGGTAGACACGCCATAAGACTTAGCGTGTTCGCAAACGACTTTTGCAGAAGTTGTATGGACGAAGAGGAGGAAGAGACAATTGCCCATCTTCTTTGTACGTGCCCTGCACTAGCTCACAAAAGGAAACTCCATCTGGGAGCATACTTCTTCAACGAAAGTAGTGATCTGTCTAACGTGGACACTAACTCTCTTTTAAAATTCATTAGAAGCAGAAACTGGTTCTGAGTTACTAGGGGGAAACACCCCAAACTCGTGGTATCACAACGGTCCTCTTATGGACTAAGTGTGTTGGTCTTTTCAGCCACCAGCCACTTTAACCTAACCTAACCTAACCTTCCCATTGTATTCTAGAGCTTAGTTTTTCGTCGATAGATGGCAAACCTCAAGTGGGAATACTATAGTTTATATATGCAATGACTTTTCTTTTCACATTTCGAAATTTTGTTGTTTCATTGATTTCCCTGCAAACCAAACCGCAGTAGTTTTCTAGAAAACACTACTACAACTAAAAACATATCCTTCGAACGTGTGCGTTTTTTATTAACTACCTCCCCTGCGAATATAGAATGTACCCCTACAAACAAAAAAGTATGGTAATAAGAAATAGCGATGAAATGTGTACTACAGAGGAAGTTGTTTGGTTTCCCCTGAAAAAGCAAATAACGATTCCTTTTTGAACTCTACGAAGAAGAAATTCAGGACGAATTGCAAAATTTTGTCTCTTTTTTTCGTGTTGTATTCTTTGATTCAAAACAACGTGAGCAGTTTTGATTTTTAAGCTGAGTCGTTGGTTTGGTACTTTAAAATGAAGGATAACAATAATTTGTGATTTTATGGACAGTCCTTTTTTTTATTTTAGAGTTTTTTTTATTTTTCATATTTTTTTATAAGTTTGTGAACTGAATTGCTTTTTTATTTTATGGAAAATCCTTTTGTTTTATTTGGAGTTATTTTATTTTTTTTTTCTTTTCTAATAATAAATATGTAATAATATAACATGTTTAAAAAAATTATTTTCATACAAAATGCATTACATATTTCTAAGTTTTTGGACTTCAAAGGTGCATGTCTATTTCGGTCAAACGAAACAACTTCACTGACGTACATTTACTTCGCTTATATTTGTAGTTCTACATTCGCAGCGCTCTGCAATTATAGAAGTACAAACGAGGCATTGAGAGCAGAAGTGGCGTAACCTTATAGAAAACACATAAGGGTTACGCCACTTCTGCTCTCAGGGCCAGACATCGATGCACGTGAAGTACTTAGTGGTTGGTGATCTCTAAAATACAAAACAGATACAGGGTGAGTAAGCAACTCACTTGAATACGGTGAAGTTTCATGGGTGGCGATGATGTCGCGAGTTCTTTCGCATGTAGCGATTTGAAAGGTTTTCCTTACAAACTATATGAGCGATCCTGGCATGTGGTGACCTCTCTCTCACGTGTGTACTTCTTGAAAAAGATGTTACACATCACCGGTGACAGCCGGTTCCTTTTGCCTCTTTGCGAGACATAAACAATGCATATCTATCGACTAGCGCAATGATGGATAATGGGATGGTAATAAGGTAATGCCATTCACATAATTGTGGGAGTATATGCAACTATTATTTTATCTCCATGAATTTCTTCATTTGAAAGCTTCCTTTTTATTTAGGCTATGTTTTCTGAGGCATGTCTCATCGGTCCCTGTTGGTGCACGTTGTAGTGGAATGATTGTATCACCTTTCATTCAAAATTTGAAGTTCACGCAAAGTTCTGAAGTTCTGAATTTGTATATGTATTTTTACATTACAGATGGCGGAAGGAAGTAGGGCTGTGTTTTCTGACATCAGTTTCGCGGAAGGTGACCTGACGTTTTGTGGAAATATGTATATGAATTTTAATATTTAACGTTACAGACGGCGCCCAACGTCGGGCCCAAAATTTTCTTGATCCTTCATTTTGATTGATAAAATTATATCTTTTATAACGAAGTTTTGAAAAAAAGTTGATGTTTGTTTTTGTTGTTGATAGTTTACTCTTACTGGAGGAAATCCATCGAAGTGAGACGAGTGAATGCCATTTTGTCCGGCGATTTGGTGATGTTGATCCCGAATTGCGTATGTTGCATTCAGTTTAGCCGCAGGCTTTTTGAAAAGTGAAACAATGTTTTTAAAAAAGTGTAACAAATGAAAAAAAAAATGTAACAAAACAAACTGACAAAAAAAATTAATAATAAAAAAAATCGTTTTTCAACTCAAAAATCTCAAAAAATCAAAAAAGTGGAAAAGGAAGAGCAAGATGGATTAGTTTCTTGCGTTTGTGTTTCAGCTGCAGCTGCAGCAGGTTGAGGATTTGTGCTTTAGACTTTTTATCTTGTTATAAACCTAAAAACCAACACATAAATTTTATATTTTTTGCCAAAAAAGTTTTTCTGTATTGACCCACCTGTCCATTTTGTGTTAAATAAATCAAAAAAAGCAAAACAAAAACTTTTAGCCGAGAAAGTCGTTCTAGTTCTTATTCGTTAAAAGTAGATTTCAATTCAATTTCACAAACTTTGTTTGCACATTTTGTCTACGGCGACTGCGATCTGCGTACTGCGAGACATAAAAAGACTTGTAGTTATTGTTTGCTTGTTGTTTCTCATTTTCATTCCCGTTTCCCACTCGCAGTTTTACGTTTTGCTATGCTTGTGATTTGTGCAAACAAACATGTTCATTCACAGATGTCGGTAGAAGTTTGTCCGAAAGAAAAAGGTGCTTCTAGTTAAACTTTTTTCCATATTTTTTAAAGAGCAAAACATATAAGATCGCTACATGTAAACTTTTGCTAAGGCAAGAAGCTATGGATAGAACTAATCTTAGGTGGACAAGTGGCAACACATGTCTAGCGACAAAACAAATTTGGCCAAAGCTGGATTCAAATCGCTCTAAGACTTTGATCTTTCTGAGCAGACGGCACATTAGCTCCATTATAGGTGTCATTACAGGACACTGCCTCATAGGTAGACACGCCATAAGACTTAGCGTGTTCGCAAACGACTTTTGCAGAAGTTGTATGGACGAAGAGGAGGAAGAGACAATTGCCCATCTTCTTTGTACGTGCCCTGCACTAGCTCACAAAAGGAAACTCCATCTGGGAGCATACTTCTTCAACGAAAGTAGTGATCTGTCTAACGTGGACACTAACTCTCTTTTAAAATTCATTAGAAGCAGAAACTGGTTCTGAGTTACTAGGGGGAAACACCCCAAACTCGTGGTATCACAACGGTCCTCTTATGGACTAAGTGTGTTGGTCTTTTCAGCCACCAGCCACTTTAACCTAACCTAACCTAACCTTCCCATTGTATTCTAGAGCTTAGTTTTTCGTCGATAGATGGCAAACCTCAAGTGGGAATACTATAGTTTATATATGCAATGACTTTTCTTTTCACATTTCGAAATTTTGTTGTTTCATTGATTTCCCTGCAAACCAAACCGCAGTAGTTTTCTAGAAAACACTACTACAACTAAAAACATATCCTTCGAACGTGTGCGTTTTTTATTAACTACCTCCCCTGCGAATATAGAATGTACCCCTACAAACAAAAAAGTACGGTAATAAGAAATAGCGATGAAATGTGTACTACAGAGGAAGTTGTTTGGTTTCCCCTGAAAAAGCAAATAACGATTCCTTTTTGAACTCTACGAAGAAGAAATTCAGGACGAATTGCAAAATTTTGTCTCTTTTTTTCGTGTTGTATTCTTTGATTCAAAACAACGTGAGCAGTTTTGATTTTTAAGCTGAGTCGTTGGTTTGGTACTTTAAAATGAAGGATAACAATAATTTGTGATTTTATGGACAGTCCTTTTTTTTATTTTAGAGTTTTTTTTATTTTTCATATTTTTTTATAAGTTTGTGAACTGAATTGCTTTTTTATTTTATGGAAAATCCTTTTGTTTTATTTGGAGTTATTTTATTTTTTTTTTTATTTTTTTTTAATTTCTAATAATAAATATGTAATAATATAACATGTTTAAAAAAATTATTTTCATACAAAATGCATTACATATTTCTAAGTTTTTGGACTTCAAAGGTGCATGTCTATTTCGGTCAAACGAAACAACTTCACTGACGTACATTTACTTCGCTTATATTTGTAGTTCTACATTCGCAGCGCTCTGCAATTATAGAAGTACAAACGAGGCATTGAGAGCAGAAGTGGCGTAACCTTATAGAAAACACATAAGGGTTACGCCACTTCTGCTCTCAGGGCCAGACATCGATGCACGTGAAGTACTTAGTGGTTGGTGATCTCTAAAATACAAAACAGATACAGGGTGAGTAAGCAACTCACTTGAATACGGTGAAGTTTCATAGGTGGCGATGATGTCGCGAGTTTTTTCGCATGTAGCGATTTGAAAGGTTTTCCTTACAAACTATATGAGCGATCCTGGCATGTGGTGACCTCTCTCTCACGTGTGTACTTCTTGAAAAAGATGTTACACATCACCGGTGACAGCCGGTTCCTTTTGCCTCTTTGCGAGACATAAACAATGCATATCTATCGACTAGCGCAATGATGGATAATGGGATGGTAATAAGGTAATGCCATTCACATAATTGTGGGAGTATATGCAACTATTATTTTATCTCCATGAATTTC
The DNA here is from genome assembly GCA_916050605.2 of Platycheirus albimanus. Classification (NCBI taxonomy): domain Eukaryota; kingdom Metazoa; phylum Arthropoda; class Insecta; order Diptera; family Syrphidae; genus Platycheirus; species Platycheirus albimanus. The sequence continues at coordinate 169,152,719 of OU696696.1, read as the reverse complement.
TTCATTTGAAAGCTTCCTTTTTATTTAGGCTATGTTTTCTGAGGCATGTCTCATCGGTCCCTGTTGGTGCACGTTGTAGTGGAATGATTGTATCACCTTTCATTCAAAATTTGAAGTTCACGCAAAGTTCTGAAGTTCTGAATTTGTATATGTATTTTTACATTACAGATGGCGGAAGGAAGTAGGGCTGTGTTTTCTGACATCAGTTTCGCGGAAGGTGACCTGACGTTTTGTGGAAATATGTATATGAATTTTAATATTTAACGTTACAGACGGCGCCCAACGTCGGGCCCAAAATTTTCTTGATCCTTCATTTTGATTGATGGTTAGGTTAGGTTAAGTGGGGTGATGGAACGGCAAGCCGAACCTTCTCACTCGGATCTCGATTGGATCCATTGTGCTCCCCGGTTGGGTGGGGTGATAAGGAATAGGGGTTAAGGATTGACAGGCAGTGGGTGGGTTAAGTGGTGGAGGCCTCCCTGAACCAACCTGAGTTCTGGATGAATCTCAGGATGTTTCTTGGTGGCGTTTTAGAGACATCGATCAACTCGTTGAAAAAGTATTCACCGAGGTTAACTTTCCTAGTTCGGGCTAAGCTGGGGCATTCACAGAGGAAGTGGAAGGAGTCCTCTTCTGCCTCTTCGTCCTGGCATCCTCTACATAAGTCAGATGTGCTGATGCCCAATCTGCTCATGTGGGTTCCCATCGTGTTGTGACCCGTCAGGATACCAACCAGGAGTGATAATTGAGGCCTGCTTAGCATGAGTAGGGATTCAGTTTTCTTCTTTGAAATTTCCGGCCATAGATTTCTCGATACCCTACAAGTGTCGATTGATGACCATCTGTCATTAGCGGTTTTAAGGAAACTATGGCTAATTCTCGTTTTTTCCCTTTCGAGTGGCATGTTAATTGAGGTTACCATTTGGCTTGGTTCGAGAGATGAACCGGTTTTGGCCAGTTGGTCAGCCATTTCATTTCCGTGTATGTCACGATGTCCCGGGACCCACCGCAGGGTTACTGGATTCGTTGCGTTGAGTAGTCTCAACTCATTACGACAACGGTCGACCAGTTTGGATTTTGTAACTATGGAGGAAATGGCTTTTATGGCCGCCTGGCTGTCGATGAAAATATCAATTTTGATTGATAAAATTATATCTTTTATAACGAAGTTTTGAAAAAAAGTTGATGTTTGTTTTTGTTGTTGATAGTTTACTCTTACTGGAGGAAATCCATCGAAGTGAAGTGAGACGAGTGAATGCCATTTTGTCCGGCGATTTGGTGATGTTGATCCCGAATTGCGTATGTTGCATTCAGTTTAGCCGCAGGCTTTTTGAAAAGTGAAACAATGTTTTTAAAAAAGTGTAACAAATGAAAAAAAAAAAATGTAACAAAACAAACTGACAAAAAAAATTAATAATAAAAAAAATCGTTTTTCAACTCAAAAATCTCAAAAAATCAAAAAAGTGGAAAAGGAAGAGCAAGATGGATTAGTTTCTTGCGTTTGTGTTTCAGCTGCAGCTGCAGCAGGTTGAGGATTTGTGCTTTTGACTTTTTATCTTGTTATAAACCTAAAAACCAACACATAAATTTTATATTTTTTTGCCAAAAAAGTTTTTCTGTATTGACCCACCTGTCCATTTTGTGTTAAATAAATCAAAAAAAGCAAAACAAAAACTTTTAGCCGAGAAAGTCGTTCTAGTTCTTATTCGTTAAAAGTAGATTTCAATTCAATTTCACAAACTTTGTTTGCACATTTTGTCTACGGCGACTGCGATCTGCGTACTGCGAGACATAAAAAGACTTGTAGTTATTGTTTGCTTGTTGTTTCTCATTTTCATTCCCGTTTCCCACTCGCAGTTTTACGTTTTGCTATGCTTGTGATTTGTGCAAACAAACATGTTCATTCACAGATGTCGGTAGAAGTTTGTCCGAAAGAAAAAGGTGCTTCTAGTTAAACTTTTTTCCATATTTCTTAAAGAGCAAAACATATAAGATCGCTACATGTAAACTTTTGCTAAGGCAAGAAGCTATGGATAGAACTAATCTTAGGTGGACAAGTGGCAACACATGTCTAGCGACAAAACGGATTTGGCCAAAGCTGGATTCAAATCGCTCTAAGACTTTGATCTTTCTGAGCAGACGGCACATTAGCTCCATTATAGGTGTCATTACAGGACACTGCCTCATAGGTAGACACGCCATAAGACTTAGCGTGTTCGCAAACGACTTTTGCAGAAGTTGTATGGACGAAGAGGAGGAAGAGACAATTGCCCATCTTCTTTGTACGTGCCCTGCACTAGCTCACAAAAGGAAACTCCATCTGGGAGCATACTTCTTCAACGATAGTAGTGATCTGTCTAACGTGGACACTAACTCTCTTTTAAAATTCATTAGAAGCAGAAACTGGTTCTGAGTTACTAGGGGGAAACACCCCAAACTCGTGGTATCACAACGGTCCTCTTATGGACTAAGTGTGTTGGTCTTTTCAGCCACCAGCCACTTTAACCTAACCTAACCTAACCTTCCCATTGTATTCTAGAGCTTAGTTTTTCGTCGATAGATGGCAAACTATACTATAGTTTATATATGCAATGACTTTTCTTTTCACATTTAGAAATTTTGTTATTTGATTGATTTCCCTGCAAACCAAACCGCAGTAGTTTTCTAGAAAACACTACTACAACTAAAAACATATCCTTCGAACGTGTGCGTTTTTTATTAACTACATCCCCTGCAAATATAGAATGTACCCCTACAAACAAAAAAGTACGGTAATAAGAAATAGCGATGAAATGTGTACTACAGAGGAAGTTGTTTGGTTTCCCCTGAAAAAGCAAATAACGATTCCTTTTTGAACTCTACGAAGAAGAAATTCAGGACGAATTGCAAAATTTTGTCTCTTTTTTTCGTGTTGTATTCTTTGATTCAAAACAACGTGAGCAGTTTTGATTTTTAAGCTGAGTCGTTGGTTTGGTACTTTAAAATGAAGGATAACAATAATTTGTGATTTTATGGACAGCCCTTTTTTTTATTTTAGAGTTTTTTTTATTTTTCATATTTTTTTATAAGTTTGTGAACTGAATTGCTTTTTTATTTTATGGAAAATCCTTTTGTTTTATTTGGAGTTATTTTATTTTTTTTTATTTCTAATAATAAATATGTAATAATATAACATGTTTAGAAAAATTATTTTCATACAAAATGCATTACATATTTCTAAGTTTTTGGACTTCAAAGGTGCATGTCTATTTCGGTCAAACGAAACAACTTCACTGACGTACATTTACTTCGCTTATATTTGTAGTTCTACATTCGCAGCGCTCTGCAATTATAGAAGTACAAACGAGGCATTGAGAGCAGAAGTGGCGTTACCTTATAGAAAACACATAAGGGTTACGCCACTTCTGCTCTCAGGGCCAGACATCGATGCACGTGACGTACTTAGTGGTTGGTGATCTCTAAAATACAAAACAGATACAGGGTGAGTAAGCAACTCACTTGAATACGGTGAAGTTTCATAGGTGGCGATGATGTCGCGAGTTCTTTCGCATGTAGCGATTTGAAATGTTTTCCTTACAAACTATATGAGCGATCCTGGCATGTGGTGACCTCTCTCTCACGTGTGTACTTCTTGAAAAAGATGTTACACATCACCGGTGACAGCCGGTTCCTTTTGCCTCTTTGCGAGACATAAACAATGCATATCTATCGACTAGCGCAATGATGGATAAAGGGATGGTAATAAGGTAATGCCATTCACATAATTGTGGGAGTATATGCAACTATTATTTTATCTCCATGAATTTCTTCATTTGAAAGCTTCCTTTTTATCTAGGCTATGTTTTCTGAGGTATGTCTCATCGGTCCCTGTTGGTGCACGTTGTAGTGGAATGATTGTATCACCTTTCATTCAAAATTTGAAGTTCACGCAAAGTTCTGAAGTTCTGAATTTGTATATGTATTTTTACATTACAGATGGCGGAAGGAAGTAGGGCTGTGTTTTCTGACATCAGTTTCGCGGAAGGTGACCTGACGTTTTGTGGAAATATGTATATGAATTTTAATATTTAACGTTACAGACGGCGCCCAACGTCGGGCCCAAAATGTTCTTGATCCTTCATTTTGATTGATAGAATTATATCTTTTATAACGAAGTTTTGAAAAAAAGTTGATGTTAGTTTTTGTTGTTGATAGTTTACTCTTACTGGAGGAAATCCATCGAAGTGAGACGAGTGAATGCCATTTTGTCCGGCGATTTGGTGATGTTGATCCCGAATTGCGTATGTTGCATTCAGTTTAGCCGCAGGCTTTTTGAAAAGTGAAACAATCTTTTTAAAAAAGTGTAACAAATGAAAAAAAATGTAACAAAACAAACTGACAAAAAAAATTAATAATAAAAAAAATCGTTTTTCAACTCAAAAATCTCAAAAAATGAAAAAAGTGGAAAAGGAAGAGCAAGATGGATTAGTTTCTTGCGTTTGTGTTTCAGCTGCAGCTGCAGCAGGTTGAGGATTTGTGCTTTTGACTTTTTATCTTGTTATAAACCTAAAAACCAACACATAAATTTTATATTTTCTTGCCAAAAAAGTTTTTCTGTATTGACCCACCTGTCCATTTTGTGTTAAATAAATCAAAAAAAGCAAAACAAAAACTTTTAGCCGAGAAAGTCGTTCTAGTTCTTATTCGTTAAAAGTAGATTTCAATTCAATTTCACAAACTTTGTTTGCACATTTTGTCTACGGCGACTGCGATCTGCGTACTGCGAGACATAAAAAGACTTGTAGTTATTGTTTGCTTGTTGTTTCTCGTTTTCATTCCCGTTTCCCACTCGCAGTTTTACGTTTTGCTATGCTAGTGATTTGTGCAAACAAACATGTTCATTCACAGATGTCGGTAGAAGTTTGTCCGAAAGAAAAAGGTGCTTCTAGTTAAACTTTTTTCCATATTTTTTAAAGAGCAAAACATATAAGATCGCTACATGTAAACTTTTGCTAAGGCAAGAAGCTATGGATAGAACTAATCTTAGGTGGACAAGTGGCAAAACATGTCTAGCGACAAAACGGATTTGGCCAAAGCTGGATTCAAATCGCTCTAAGACTTTGATCTTTCTGAGCAGACGGCACATTAGCTCCATTATAGGTGTCATTACAGGACACTGCCTCATAGGTAGACACGCCATAAGACTTAGCGTGTTCGCAAACGACTTTTGCAGAAGTTGTATGGACGAAGAGGAGGAAGAGACAATTGCCCATCTTCTTTGTACGTGCCCTGCACTAGCTCACAAAAGGAAACTCCATCTGGGAGCATACTTCTTCAACGATAGTAGTGATCTGTCTAACGTGGACACTAACTCTCTTTTAAAATTCATTAGAAGCACAAACTGGTTCTGAGTTACTAGGGGGAAACACCCCAAACTCGTGGTATCACAACGGTCCTCTTATGGACTAAGTGTGTTGGTCTTTTCAGCCACCAGCCACTTTAACCTAACCTAACCTAACCTTCCCATTGTATTCTAGAGCTTAGTTTTTCGTCGATAGATGGCAAACCTCAAGTGGGAATACTATAGTTTATATATGCAATGACTTTTCTTTTCACATTTAGAAATTTTGTTGTTTGATTGATTTCCCTGCAAACCAAACCGCAGTAGTTTTCTAGAAAACATGTTGCGAGTCAGGGTTCCACGGAGGACTTGCTTTGGGAAAGTAGAAGGGCGGCGGCACGCTTGTCGTTGCACGGCTATGCTCGACGGAAATGGGGGTGGTTCTTTGCCGCTTCCACTTATCCCTCCTGCTCGACAATCAAAATTATCGTGCCAGAAAAAGAAGAAAGTTAAAGGAAAGGAAGAGGAGATTGGAAAAGGAATGACTCTACTCTAAAAGGTTTGAAACGTTACCACAAATCGAAGGACTTTGACGCTACCTGAAGGAACATGTAAGTATAGTGCTTTTGAAAATAAACTAACCTAACTAAACCTACCTAAAATTCAAAATAATAAAAAAAATAAAATTTCCACCACCAAAATGATAATATAAAATCCCATCACCAAAAATAATAAAAATGAAATCACCTCCACCAAAGTTAAAGTTCGTTTGTACGAACTTAACTTATATACAACTTAAATTTACCTTAATCTAAACCCTAAAACTAAAGCACTTTACTTTTCTATTTCCCTCAGATACCGTACTACCGAATTCCAAGCGCTCGCCAGATGTTATTGACGAAGGCCTGGCCAACCCACCCAAGTATCTAAATCTAAAAGATACTTCCTGAACGTTATTTCCATGGCCGATGTTCGGAAATAACCCCTAAAATGACCAACCAGTCGCAAACTGTATGTAGCGTACAGTCAGTTGGTCATGTCATACTACCGGAAATTTTTACATCAGGACGGCTTTGTCCGCCTTCACACACCTTTAGCTGTAAAAAAAATTAGCAACTCATAATGCAACTATTTTCATCCAACTTTATAAATTTTATTTAAAAATTTCATTAAAAAAAATTGAGCTCTCCTGCTCCAAAAATTTAACTATAACTAAAAATTTCAAATTCTTAAATTCTTAAAAGTAAAAAAAAAATGTGTATTAAAAAAAAAATAAATCTATAATAAACTAACCTAAGAGGAAAAACTGAAACTGCAGTGTTTCTACTGAATTTAACAATAAAAAAAAAAAAAACCTTCTGGTCTTAATATTAGGACTCACTCTTTGTCTCGGTCCCTCGTTGTCCTGCTGGCAGCACTTCGAAGAACTGGCGTAGTTTAATCTTTGTTTTTATATACAGAAATTATTATTAAAAATCAGCATCAAAACCGCACTTTTCACTTCTCCAATAAAAAAATTATTAAAACAAAACAAACTTGAGCTTTTTTTAAAAAAAAAACAAATGGAGAACTTAATCTTTCACAAATAAAAATTCAATATCCTACTTATTTTCTTTAAATTCACTTTCAGACAGGTATTAATTAATTTTGAATAGCTCAGCGAAGTTTCTCTTGCACAGATCAAAAAACAATTTTCAATATATCCTCTCGGGACTTATATATATATATATATATACTGTAGTATATATAACAAAAATCCTGGACACTATTTGACTCTGCGCTGCCAAAGTCTCTGCTTTTGGAGTTATCCAAAAGCAAGCTTTAGTTGGGAATTTCTCCACTGATGTTGAATTAAAAAAAACTGGCAGAGGCTCCGGCCCGCCGATAAAGTCTCGGACAGCTTCAGTAAGTCGAACCCGAACCTATTCAATGAATTTACTTTTAGTCAAGTCTGTAGTTAGACTTTCCGAAAAAAACTACATACCTCTGCATATATTTATTTTTCCAAAAAAAAAAATCCTGGTCACTTTAAGCCTTCCAAGGATTTGTCTTCCTGGAGTTTCAACTTTTCAAAAATTCTCTCTATACCTATATAATTTAAAGTTCAGTATATTTGTACAAACTACGTATATCACTAATTAATTTTCTATTTACCACTGAATTCACTTGGTATTAATATTCCTGACTGAATTCCGAACTCTAGTTTTTTTTTTTCCGAAAAATACTTCTGTTTTTTTTTTAAACCAAACAATTTTATTTGAAATTCGTATTCAAAAATCATAGACAAATGGCCGTTTACTTTGTACTTGGTATTCTGATAAAACTTGACCATGAAATCCTACCAAGGTCAACCCGTCTTCAATTTCATATAAGTAAATAGTTACCTCTACATCTGAGCGAGATAACTATTTCAATTCAGATTTATAATAATAAAAAAAAATAATAAGTAGCATCTTCTATCTTAATCATCAAATTGCAATTACCCCTGGCCCACATACTTAAAATCTAACTTACATACATACATATTGCACTTATAATGATGTTTTCCATCATATCTTAACTTAACATAAACTTAATACATATTACCAACAAAACTACCTAACTTCCTCACATTTAAAAAGTCTACACAAAAAAAACTAGATTCCTTTTAATTTCACCACATCTGGCAACGCTACAGTTCATTTACATTTGACTTTTTAAACTGCGCGAAATTTCTTTGGTTTACCTGACCCCCTTTCCTTCAGGTGCGAGCAAGAAAGATATCGACTTTCGCATGCGCACCTGAAGAGGTAAACAATAAAGTCAAACAAATAAAATCAGAACTGTCAAACAGAAAAACAAAACGTAAACAAGAAGATGCAACAAATTGAAAAAGGTGAGTCTAAATAGTTAAAATTTAGTGCTTTTAATTATCTATGTTTCCAATATTATTACTAAAATTTGTTCTTTAAAGTATTGAGAACATTTTTCAGTAATAATACTGGAAACATATCTCAAATACAGATTAGACGGTGTCTCGGAAAAATTTCTCTGCTTGCACATGGAAATTTCCAAAACACCGGAATCTGTTCTTTTTGCAAATTTCTTTTTAGGAATTTAACTAAAACCTAAATTAATCTATTTTCTTTTATCTTACAGATATCATCATGAATCATGAATGTTGCAGGAGGGCAAGGAAGCCACCCCGAAAATAAAAAAAAAAAGGAGGACCTGGCTTGAAAAAAATCTTGCCCATCGCAGCGCGTCTACCACCGCGGCAAGCGTATTGGATTTTTTTTTTTTTTTTTTTTTTTTATTTTGCTACAATCAACCTAAGGGGTTGATTGTGTTCAGGAAAGTGCCAGGTAAGTTTTTTTTAATTTTTTTTTTAAGTGGAGCCATTCTCATCCTACTTTAATTGAAGGTGTTTTGCTGGCTCCGTAACAGGCTCGGTGGAAGTGGCTGAGTGGCCGTGAGGTCACTTACACCGTAAAAAAAAGGACCAGCAAGATTGTTACTTTGCCTCGGTAATGTGTGGCTGAGCCCACTACCTGAGATAGTCTCATTTATTTGTCGGGCTTCAAGTTATATTTTTATAAAGATGTGAGGAACATTTAGAATTTAACAAAAAAAAACTTTCATATACATGCATGTTATCCATAAATAAACAAGTACACTGAAAACAATTAATAGTGATAAATAAATAGTCTAACACCACAAAAAAAAATATATATTAATAAATTAATAAGCTATACTTAAACTAAATAAAATATCACAGATAAAAGAAGATAAACTATACTTAAACTAATCAGGTACTATAAACTAAAAGAAAATATCACAGATAGTTGAATGTAAATAACTAACTCTACTTAAACTAAATCAGGTACTTTTGACTTCTCAAAAATATCACAGATAAAGATAAATATACTATATGCTTAAACTAAAGGTAAAAATATCACAGATAAATAAATGTAAATAGATAAACTATACTTAAACTAAAGATAAAAATATCACAGGTAAAAATAAGATAAATAAATAATTAAAATAAACAAACTGTGACTACAAATAATACTTAGTATACACTATACTATACTAACATTTAATACACTAACCTAATATCACAGTTTGTCGAAAGCAACATCATCTGAGTGCGTCACATTTCAACACAAAAATTAGACATGTAGGTCTTTTGCGTGAAAGGTTCCTACTTTTTCACCATTGAGGTTACCTACCACGTAGAGGGAATTCCCAACCGGTCTTAAAATTATTGATTTTAGGAATTTTTTTCCTAATTTAGCGTTATAGTTTTCCGCCTTGCTACTTTGTTTAAAGTTTCTGCGGAAAACTACCTGTCCAGTTTTGTATTGCACATCCCTACTTTGGTATTATATACTTTCGAACTTTTTTGATGTGCAAGTTTTAAATTTTCGAATATTTTTGCTCTTATCAGTTCTTATCGATCGTCTCTGTTGATTATTTCAACTTTTGATTCTTTAATCAAGTTAAGCTTCCTGAGAAGTTCATAGGACTTTGCATGTTGAATCATATTAGTTCCAAAAATAGCGTAGTAAGGCTCAACACTTATTGCATCGTGCACAACACTTCGCAGTGAAAATGCAACGTTGCTTACGTGTTGATCCCAATGTTTCTGATCACTACCGAGGTAGGATCGAATTTTCGATAGCACGGATTGGTTCACTCTTTCGGAAGCGTTTGCTTGAGGAGAATAGAAAGCAGTACGAACATGGTTAACACCATAACGGTTCAAGAAACTTGAAAACAATTCCGAAACGAACTGTTTTCCGTTGTCGGAAAGAACATATTCTGGAACACCAAATACATGAAACACATTTTCTTCGAGGAATTTCACTACCTCAGATGACGTTGCTTTTCGTATTGCTTTCAAAAATACATATTTACTAAAATGGTCTAATACTATAAAGATATGTGTATTGCCCTGTTTTGTTCTTGGATACGGTCCAAGGAAATCAATATATAGGCGTTGGAATGGTCGTTCAGTAATTGTCTGTTGTCCCATCGGCGGCCGAGTCGTTATCTTGACAGACTTACTACTTTTGCAGGTGTCACACGATCGTACCCACTTCTGAACATCGGTGGCCATCCCCGGCCAAAAATATTTTTGCCGTAATTTTGACAGGGTTTTCGATATACCACCATGTCCTGACGAAGGTGAATCGTGTGCTGCTATCAACAGCCCTTCACACAACTCTTTAGGAACCCATAGCTTCCATGCTCGGTCGTCTTGTATTGCGTCGCCTGTTCGTATGTCTGTTCGTTTATAAACAAATCCGTCTGATATGCAAATATCAGGAAGTCTGTCTTGGTCGCGTTCAATTATTTTCTTTAGCTCAACATATTCCTCAGAAGAGAAATATGGTGAGTTAAAGTCAACTTCTGGTGTTAAATCTTCGGTCGTGATCTCTTCCATATGTATTCTTGAGAGAGTATCAGGGACTACATTTTGGACACCCTTTCTATGCTCGATCACGAAGTCAAAACCTTGAAGCTTAAAACTCCAACGGGCTAAACGTCCTCCAAGGTCTTTTTGCGTCATAAGCCACTTTAGACTTGCGTGATCGGTAATGATAGTAAAGGGTAAACCCTCCACATAAGCCCTGAACTTCTTTACCGATAAAACGGCTGCATAGCATTCAAGTTCAGTCACTGTGTAATTCCGCTGAGCGGAATTCAGCTTCTGAGACATGAATGCTATGGGTCGTTCATTTTTCTCTTCGTCCATCTGAAAGATCACACTCCCTACACCTGAAGTTGAAGCGTCACATTGGATATAAAAATGTTTAGAAAAGTCTGGATTTGTCAGTATGGGAGCTGTAACTAAACTCTTTTTGAGTAGTTGAAATGCAGTCAGTGCTTCGTCAGTCATTTCAAAAGTCTGTCCTTTCTTCAAGCAATCGGTCATAGGGGCAGCAGTAGTGGCATAGTTTGGCATAAATCGCCTATACCACCCCGTCATGCCAAGGAACCTTCGGAGTTGTTTCGGTGTCTTGGGCACTGGAAACTCTTCGACCGCCGACACTTTGTCCTTGTCAGTCCGTATACAGCCGTCTCCAACAACGTAACCTAAATATTTGATTTCCTTGAAGCAGAACTTACTCTTTTCGACGTTCATCGTCAAGCCAGCTTGACGCAGGCATACGGCGACTTCCTCCAGTACTCGAATATGCGTTTGGAAGTCTGGAGAACAAATCAAGAGGTCATCGAGATAGACAAAGACATTCTGCCGAAGACGACCAGGAATGACTTTGTCCATAAGCTTAGACATTCTCTGGGCAGCGTTACATAACCCAAACGGCATAACCGTGAATTGATATAACGGTCGACCAGGGACTGTAAAAGCCGTCTTCTCTCTTGATTTCTCCTCCAGAGGAATCTGCCAAAACGCATCCTTCAAGTCGATACTGGAGATGAATTTGGTGTCCTGAAGTCGGCTTATTATCCCCTCAATATGAGGAAGAGGATAAGCCAACTTCTTCGTCCTAGCATTAACCTTCCGTGAATCTAGGCACAGTCTGCTTTTGCCACCTTTTCTCACTAAAACTACTGGAGAACTCCAAGCACTGTTACTCTCCTCTATTACACCCAGTGCCAACATTCTGTCGAGTTCTTCGTACAAGAGCTTCTGTACGACTGGCGAAACTGGGTAGTGCCTTTGTTTAATGGGAATTTGTTCGTCATCCACTTCAATTATGTGCTCTTCTAGGCTTGTCTTACCCAGCCCAAGTGTAGCAAAGGAGGGAAACAGTAACTTGATTATCTCCAGCTGTTGTGCTTCCGCTAGAGAAAAGCAGGCTGTTCTTTCGATGACGGAGGTACGGCAATCTCGCTGACGATATTGGGAGCTATTTTAAACCTACTCCAAAAATCTACACCCAGATATAGAGGTTGTTGAAGACTAGGGACAACGAAAATTTCTAATTCATGGGATTTGCCACCCCACGAGACAATCGAGGTGAATCTACCTTCTATCTTTTGATGGTTCCCATCTGCAGTCTTAATCTCATTTCTCATTTTCGTAAGTTGAATATTCTTCTTATTAATAAAATCTATTGCATTTTTCCCCAGACATGTAACAGACGCTCCACTATCCAACAAACCTAAAAATTCTACACCCCCCAATTGCACTTTAACATATGGCCTATTGTCATCCGAAATCGTCAGAATTGAAGATTCAATCTGATTCTTTCTTCGTCTGAATATTGCACTTTTTCCCCTTAGCCTAGATATCTTTAAATAATTCCTACTCTTTACTCTTTCAGAAACTATTTCCTCGCAAAAAATCCTTCTGCGAGCTTCTTCATATTCTAGTTGTCTCTGATGGAGGCTTTTCGCTTGAACTTTGTTTGGATTGTGGTAAGTTGTCACATCAGTCTTTTTATCTCTTTCTAAAATTTTTATTTTGCTAGGTTCTGATGCGGTACATGGTTCTCCGGGACGGTCTTCTTCGTCGGCGGATGAGTCCCGAGTGCACTGCCGACATTTTGGTTTTCCTGACAAGCAGCACACTTGAAGGAAATATTACCTTGTCCGCAACAGAAACACGTCAAGGTATGAAACGAGGATGGGCATGCGCCCGAACTCGACAACTTCTCGGTCATATAACCCCTTTTGTCTTGCTCCGGATGTCTCTGCAGATTGTTAGCAAAGGGGTTAGTCTTTAATCTCTCATTTCTATTTTTATCTATTGCAGCTATTCCTAAATCTTCATCTACATCCCTTCACCTTCTAAATCAACTTCATGAACAAAACGTTTCATTTTTAAATCTCTAGCAGCTAAATAATCTTCTGCCCTCTGGCATTCGTCTCTCAAATCCCTTAAACCACTAATATTGCACCCAAAAATTAAAGTTGCAACCCGGTCCTTTATGTTAGCTCGAACCATCGATACCAAATCGCTTTCTACTGGTCTACTTTGCATTTGCAAAGTCAAACCCCGTATATCCGCGTAGAATTCATCGAATGTCTCGTGGGATTGCTGTTTTCTATCCATGATCGCTCTGAGTATTTCATGGTCACGTTTGTTCGCTTTGAATCTAAGAAGTTCTGATTTTAGATCAAAATAATTTAGCAGTTCATCACCCTGATTTTCTTCCAGAAACTGCCAAAACCATCTTTCCGCGGGACCTGAGACAAGGTGATGGAAATCTGCGAACAGCTGCTCATCACTCACTCCGCTCTTCTTTTGAAGAGTTTCCACTCGAAAGAGGAAACTTTCAACCGACAAACCCTTCGACGATCCATCGAATTTGATCCCCCATTTATGAACATCAACCCTACGATTGATGTTCACAAAAGAGGACTGATTCGACGGATGTGGCAAAGTCGGCTGAACCACCTCCGAGTGGAAAGCTCGTCTGGTCGGTTTGTTGTTGTTTATGTCGTGTATCTGATTTTGTCCGTAAGTTGGTTCGTACATATTGTCTTGTCTGTATGTAGTGTTTTGTTTTATTGTATTGTTAAAGTTTTGTTGGTACGAACCGGCCGTAGCATCTTGTGTAAAATTTGTACTTTGTCTTGGTTGTGGTTTGAAGGTAGTGTTTTGATCAAATGTTGAGCCTTGTCGTGGGTCGTGTTTGACTTTCATGTTTTGTCTTGTTGTATTGTTAATGTCTTGTTGAGAGTATGGATTGTAACAGTTGTCTTGTTGAAAAGTTGTGTCTTGTCCGATGTCTCGTTTAAATGTATTGTCCCCGTGACTTGCCATAGAGAGTTCCAAAGTATTGAGCTTGGAATGAACTGCTTGCATATTCTTGTTGACAAGCTTCATGACGTCGGTTAAACCCTCTGCCAGAATTCCAAGCGTCTTGGTTTGACTCTCTCTGACAGTCACAGAGGCAATTTGTTGCATCCTGTCGTAAAAATCTTCTGTAGCTAGAGAGAAGGATGTGGAAGGTCCTTGAGACATTCCACCTCTATCGTCTCCAGCTACAGAATGATGCAAGTCTCTGTCTTGTTGTTGTCTTAGTAGTCGGTCTCGTTCTCGTTGAAGTTCTTGTGTTTCTTGTAGTAATTTGTCGCGTTCGTTGGTAAACGTTTGTGTAGGGTATGTTCTGTTTTCGTTGTTATAGTTTTGTAGGTGTGACTCATCAAATGTCTCGTTAGTTTCCGTATAAGTTTGTTGTAGTATGTTGGGGTTAGTGTTGTTCGTAACGCTCAGGTTTCGTATTATGTTTGTAATGTCTTCGTAAGTCTTGTCCATGTCGTTCACTTGAGCGTTTTGTGTTGAGCAGAGGCTCGCAGATTTCGGTATGGTACCAGAATGTTTGCTACCCTCTGCCATTTCTTTTTCAAAACAAAATTAAACAAAACTAACGAGAGAAAACTAAAAATTGAATAATAATAAAAAAATTAAAAAAAAAAAATCTTCGCTAGAGCAACAAAGAAAGAACGTATAATTAAAAAAAAAATGTTTTGAAACAAATGCTCAAACAAAAATCGAAGAAAACTGAATTAAAAAAAACAGTTGATACAAATTCAATAAAAGAAATATAGAAAAAATGTTAAAATTTAAAAAAAATAATGATAAAAAAATTATAAAAAAAAGGAATTGAAAAATTGAATAGAAAGAATGATAAAAAAAAATATAAAAAAAAAAAAAAATTTTATATATTAAAAAAAATTTGGAAAAATAAAAAAAAACGTTTTAAAAGTTTTTTGGAAAAAAATGTATGTTTGAATACGCTAAGGTGTGTGGAGTTGGCAAAGTTTTCCTCTCCCTCAGCAACTCCGGCAGTTGTCCTCGTAAATCGTTAGTTTTGTCTGTCTACATTGCGACTGGTGCGCCTGAAATTCAGTGTGTGCTTTGGCTAATCCCTCTCCCATAACCACATCTTACTACCTGGCGTATAGCCTGATAGAAGGATGGCTATGAGTTCAGAAAAAACCTCCACACGAACAAAGTTTTCAGATCCAGAACTTTTACCTCACAAAGAGTTTGGTTAAACCTGACTCTATGGGCAGCAAAAGCCTGAAATCCTACGACTTTGTTCCACTTCTGGCGTTATCACAAACCTTGGACTACCTCACAAGATCTCCTGGCTAAGGCCTGAAGATTGGACAGCCGTTCAAGATCTGTGACACTACCAAAAGTGCGTCCTTGATTTGTGAAAAAAGATAGGAAAGTAAAAAAAAATTAAAATAAAAAAAAAAACGCGGGAGGCCAAAACAAGTCCAAGGCGACGACCTTCAAAAAGAAAATCGTCTCCTTGAAGTTATTTTGGGCCTCGAATCCGTAAGGTCTCGTTGGGCGCCATTGTTGCGAGTCAGGGTTCCACGGAGGACTTGCTTTGGGAAAGTAGAAGGGCGGCGGCACGCTTGTCGTTGCACGGCTATGCTCGACGGAAATGGGGGTGGTTCTTTGCCGCTTCCACTTATCCCTCCTGCTCGACAATCAAAATTATCGTGCCAGAAAAAGAAGAAAGTTAAAGGAAAGGAAGAGGAGATTGGAAAAGGAATGACTCTACTCTAAAAGGTTTGAAACGTTACCACAAATCGAAGGACTTTGACGCTACCTGAAGGAACATGTAAGTATAGTGCTTTTGAAAATAAACTAACCTAACTAAACCTACCTAAAATTCAAAATAATAAAAAAAATAAAATTTCCACCACCAAAATGATAATATAAAATCCCATCACCAAAAATAATAAAAATGAAATCACCTCCACCAAAGTTAAAGTTCGTTTGTACGAACTTAACTTATATACAACTTAAATTTACCTTAATCTAAACCCTAAAACTAAAGCACTTTACTTTTCTATTTCCCTCAGATACCGTACTACCGAATTCCAAGCGCTCGCCAGATGTTATTGACGAAGGCCTGGCCAACCCACCCAAGTATCTAAATCTAAAAGATACTTCCTGAACGTTATTTCCATGGCCGATGTTCGGAAATAACCCCTAAAATGACCAACCAGTCGCAAACTGTATGTAGCGTACAGTCAGTTGGTCATGTCATACTACCGGAAATTTTTACATCAGGACGGCTTTGTCCGCCTTCACACACCTTTAGCTGTAAAAAAATTAGCAACTCATAATGCAACTATTTTCATCCAACTTTATAAATTTTATTTAAAAATTTCATTAAACAAAATTGAGCTCTCCTGCTCCAAAAATTTAACTATAACTAAAAATTTCAAATTCTTAAATTCTTAAAAGTAAAAAAAAAAATGTGTATTAAAAAAAAATAAATCTATAATAAACTAACCTAAGAGGAAAAATTGAAACTGCAGTGTTTCTACTGAATTTAACAATAAAAAAAAAAAAGACCTTCTGGTCTTAATATTAGGACTCACTCTTTGTCTCGGTCCCTCGTTGTCCTGCCGGCAGCACTTCGAAGAACTGGCGTAGTTTGATCTTTGTTTTTATATACAGAAATTATTATTAAAAATCAGCATCAAAACCGCACTTTTCACTTCTCCAATAAAAAAATTATTAAAACAAAACAAACTTGAGCTTTTTTAAAAAAAAACAAATGGAGAACTTAATCTTTCACAAATAAAAATTCAATATCCTACTTATTTTCTTTAAATTCACTTTCAGACAGGTATTAATTAATTTTGAATAGCTCAGCGAAGTTTCTCTTGCACAGATCAAAAAACAATTTTCAATATATCCTCTCGGGACTTATATATATATATATATACTGTAGTATATATAACAAAAATCCTGGACACTATTTGACTCTGCGCTGCCAAAGTCTCTGCTTTTGGAGTTATCCAAAAGCAAGCTTTAGTTGGGAATTTCTCCACTGATGTTGAATTAAAAAAAACTGGCAGAGGCTCCGGCCCGCCGATAAAGTCTCGGACAGCTTCAGTAAGTCGAACCCGAACCTATTCAATGAATTTACTTTTAGTCAAGTCTGTAGTTAGACTTTCCGAAAAAAAAACTACATACCTCTGCATGTATTTATTTTTCCAAAAAAAAAATCCTGGTCACTTTAAGCCTTCCAAGGATTTGTCTTCCTGGAGTTTCAACTTTTCAAAAATTCTCTCTATACCTATATAATTTAAAGTTCAGTATATTTGTACAAACTACGTATATCACTAATTAATTTTCTATTTACCACTGAATTCACTTGGTATTAATATTCCTGACTGAATTCCGAACTCTAGTTTTTTTTTTTCCGAAAAATACTTCTGTTTTTTTTTTAAACCAAACAATTTTATTTGAAATTCGTATTCAAAAATCATAGACAAATGGCCGTTTACTTTGTACTTGGTATTCTGATAAAACTTGACCATGAAATCCTACCAAGGTCAACCCGTCTTCAATTTCATATAAGTAAATAGTTACCTCTACATCTGAGCGAGATAACTATTTCAATTCAGATTTATAATAATAAAAAAAAATAATAAGTAGCATCTTCTATCTTAATCATCAAATTGCAATTACCCCTGGCCCACATACTTAAAATCTAACTTACATACATACATATTGCACTTATAATGATGTTTTCCATCATATCTTAACTTAACATAAACTTAATACATATTAC
This sequence comes from Platycheirus albimanus, assembly GCA_916050605.2. NCBI lineage: Eukaryota > Metazoa > Arthropoda > Insecta > Diptera > Syrphidae > Platycheirus > Platycheirus albimanus. The sequence continues at coordinate 169,134,887 of OU696696.1, read as the reverse complement.
CAACAAAACTACCTAACTTCCTCACATTTAAAAAGTCTACACAAAAAAAACTAAATTCCTTTTAATTTCACCACATCTGGCAACGCTACAGTTCATTTACATTTGACTTTTTAAACTGCGCGAAATTTCTTTGGTTTACCTGACCCCCTTTCCTTCAGGTGCGAGCAAGAAAGATATCGACTTTCGCATGCGCACCTGAAGAGGTAAACAATAAAGTCAAACAAATAAAATCAGAACTGTCAAACAGAAAAACAAAACGTAAACAAGAAGATGCAACAAATTGAAAAAGGTGAGTCTAAATAGTTAAAATTTAGTGCTTTTAATTATCTATGTTTCCAATATTATTACTAAAATTTGTTCTTTAAAGTATTGAGAACATTTTTCAGTAATAATACTGGAAACATATCTCAAATACAGATTAGACGGTGTCTCGGAAAAATTTCTCTGCTTGCACATGGAAATTTCCAAAACACCGGAATCTGTTCTTTTTGCAAATTTCTTTTTAGGAATTTAACTAAAACCTAAATTAATCTATTTTCTTTTATCTTACAGATATCATCATGAATCATGAATGTTGCAGGAGGGCAAGGAAGCCACCCCGAAAATAAAAAAAAAGAAAGGAGGACCTGGCTTGAAAAAAATCTTGCCCATCGCAGCGCGTCTACCGCCGCGGCAAGCGTATTGGATTTTTTTTTTTTTTTTTTTTTTTTTTTTTTGCTACAATCAACCTAAGGGGTTGATTGTGTTCAGGAAAGTGCCAGGTAAGTTTTTTTTTAATTTTTTTTTTTTTAAGTAGAGCCATTCTCATCCTACTTTAATTGAAGGTGTTTTGCTGGCTCCGTAACAAACACTACTACAACTAAAAACATATCCTTCGAACGTGTGCGTTTTTTATTAACTACCTCCCCTGCAAATATAGAATGTACCCCTACAATCAAAAAAGTACGGTAATAAGAAATAGCGATGAAATGTGTACTACAGAGGAAGTTGGTTGGTTTCCCCTGAAAAAGCAAATAACGATTCCTTTTTGAACTCCACGAAGAAGAAATTCAGGACGAATTGCAAAATTTTGTCTCTTTTTTTCGTGTTGTATTCTTTGATTCAAAACAACGTGAGCAGTTTTGATTTTTAAGCTGAGTCGTTGGTTTGGTACTTTAAAATGAAGGATAACAATAATTTGTGATTTTATGGACAGTCCTCTTTTTTATTTTAGAGTTATTTTATTTTTCATATTTTCTTATAAGTTTGTGAACTGAATTGCTTTTTTATTTTATGGAAAATCCTTTTGTTAAATTTGGAGTTATTTTATTTTTTGTATTTTTTTTTATTTCTTATAATAAATATGTAATAATACTACTTCACTGACGTACATTTACATCGCTTATATTTGTAGTTCTACATTCGCAGCGCTCTGCAATTATAGAAGTACAAACGAGGCATTGAGAGCAGAAGTGGCGTAACCTTATAGGAAACACATAAGGGTTACGCCATTTCTGCTCTCAGGGCCTCAAATATAACCAGTGAAATATGCGCGTCAAATAAGTACTTTGGATGTGCTTTGCATGTACTTTTATTGGCGGGGAAGTGCAGCACTTTTTTGATGTTTTGCTTTGTTAGAAAGAGATAGTGCCTTCACGTATTCTCATATACAGAAGGTATATAACTGAGTTTTTTCCCAAGCCCCTATCCTTTTTAAGTGGAAAGAAAGTACTTCTCCTACGTACATATTCCACTGATTATATCTGTACTTTTACGTTTGCAGGGTTCAGTTTGTGATGGATAAGGTTGGTAGTATGAAGGGCTAACCAGTAGTTGGTGATATATTCCTGATATACGTCTGCAGTAGCGAAGTACTATCCTCCTATTCCTGATGGTTTTTTTGTCTTTTAGTTTACTTTTTGGAAACACCGTGCAGTATACCGTTTAAGTCTACACACATTAATTTTTTTTAGTTCGGGGATCAGTGGGTTGCAAGCTGATTTCCTTGATACATACCTTGTTTATGAGTTAAAATATAATGCATTTTGAATATTTATTATTTTTTGTCGAGATTTTGGAGTTATTGAGATTTTTTTAGTTTTCAGGATACTCGGAAAAGACGTAATTTTCAAGATCAAATAGGGACGAAACTATTTGTTCGCTGTGTAAGTTTGTTTTTAGTTTAGCCTTTTGTCAACTAGGGACGTAACTACTTGATCATTTTAAAGTGTTTTTTTGAGATTAGAGTATTTGAGAATTTATGATTTTGAGATTATAGTAAAGATTTAGAATTGATGCAGTTTAGATTTATGCATTTTTGAGGTTTTTTTTGATAAAGATATAGTTGAGAAAACATAGAAAAAACTTAGCTTTGATACAAATTTATCTTTAAGCACTTTCTGAATTACAAATTGTCATTGGAGGTTACTCACGACCAACCTAAACCTGTAAGAGGTATACTCACAGATGTACTTGTTATTTCACTTATACCTTTTTTTAACTATTCGCTTGTTGTTATCCGTCTGTTATTATTCACAGTTGAATTAGCGAACGAGATCGTAAAGTAATAACGTAAAGTACTTATAATCCTCAATGACATGATATAATAAAAATGTCTCCAGGGGTTACTGAACCTTGACCTGGCCCTAGCCAGAATAATCTCGACGATGACCAATCTGTCGATTAAATATACCAGTCAGTGAATAACACAAATGAGAGGAGTATCGATGTAGACGAGAGTGAGTTAAGTGCAGCAGAGCGACAACTTAAACAGGATGCAGCTGATCATTCCGTGTACAGCAAGTAGTATCAGCTACCATCGATCTACATAGGTTAAACGACAGGCAATTTATGGCAGAGGAGTTACAGTTAATGTTCCGCTGGGAACAACGATGAGAAATATTTGAACAGCGCCTTTGCCAGTTACTGAGGACTTAGCATTTCGCGCATCACCCGACTATGAATCAATCAGGGAGCCACTATTGCCGGAACCCAATCCAGCACGCCTCTTGACTCGAATGCAGATGAATTTATGACGCGGATGAACGCATTCAATTTGGATGATTCTCCAAGTTCATCTCCACGGAGACGACCATCTTCAAATGTAACGTCTGTTAACAGAAATATCAATTAGTAATTGTTAATGTTAATAATATTAACAAATCGAGATATCGCAGCCACCACTATAAGCCGAGAATCAAATGACCCACGTCCATACGTAACGGTCGAATTATTCAGAGACAATTTTCTAGGTCTGTTTGACTCAAGTGCAAGCATAAGTTGCATGGCCGCTAATGCACTATCGTATTTGAAAGGCAAAGATATTTCAATGAGGAAGGTAGAGGCTACTGTGTCTACGGCTGATGGATACAAGCAATCTATTGTAGGTGTGATCACAACACTGATCATATACAAAAACGTTGAGAAAAGTAATGAATTTTATATAGTTCTGTCATTAGCTCAACGCCTTTATTTAGGCGTTGACTTCTGGCAAATGAAGCTTGATAAATTCGAGTCCAGACGACTCCAAGCTGTTGTTCATAGTTTTCCCTCTTTCGCAGTCAATTGACTCGGGAAAATGAACCTGTGCAGCACAACATAGATGTTGATATGTGTATATACAACAGAAGCTCCAACAACAACCGCCGATTATACTGACTCATAGTAATTTGCTATAACCCAGTATAAGCGGTGCATTGCAAAGCAGTGTCAGCAAATGTTGACATTTATTATATTGTTTATTATAATATTATTTCAATAAGAAATTATGAAATATACGAGTGTAAGCAAAATAGTTAAGGTAAATGTAATTACTATAAGAATAGGTCAATAAGAAATTACGAAATATACGATTGCAAGCAAAATATGTAGTAAGGAAATTAAATTGTTATATAGTTTTAGGTCAATAATGAAATAATGAAATGTATTGGAATTATTTGGTATAAATAGAGTTAAGTTTTGGCAAATAAATGAGAATAGTTTTTAAAACCCATAAAACGACTTCTCATTTGTTTGATACGATCCCCCACCAGTGGTAAGACGTATCAAACTCAAACATTTGGGGGCTCAACTAAAAGAGTAATTTAGCAAGCGTTCTTAGGGCTTACACTAAGAAATCAAGAAAAATAAGAAAATTTTACAAGCGTTCTTAGGGCTTACACTAAGAAGTCAACGAAAATAAGTCAAGCCAAGCAAGCAAGCGAACCTAGTGTCAACAATGGAGAAAATAACAGAAAAGCAGACGGAAACTGGAGAGATGATTAAAAATCTCTTGAAGAATTTCAAAAAATCACCAAAAATACGATTAACCCCGGAGTATCTCGCAAAGCAACGTCAAGCCTTGAAGGAACAATGGGACAAATTTGTGTTAAACGACACAGTAATACATGAAGTGTACAAAGAAGAAAAACAGTCATACATGGACGAAGGATATTTCGAGAACATTAACACTGTATACGAAGAGATGCTCAAACTGATTGAAGAAGCTCGTGAAGCAACTATAGAAGCCAACAAAAAAACGGAAGAAGAAAGAAAGAAGGAAGACGAAAACAATAAACAAGATGCAATGAATCCACAACAACAACGCTACAAACGACAGAAAAATAAAATTGCTGTGTTTGTACGCCTATACAACAAGCTTAAAGAAGGTTTAACACAGTCACTTTCAAATCTCCTATACGAACAATACTTGAAAACACTAGATCAGTATTGGAGAGATATTGTAGAAACACACGATGACATCATCTCAAACGCCACATCTTTAGACGAATCACAATACCTGAAACAAGATGAATATAGTGAGATAGAAAATATGTACCAGGAGATCTCAATCGAGACAAAAGAAAAAACAATGAAGAAGGAGCAGCAGAGAAATAGCAATAGCGAGCTGAGACTAGAGCGGATTAATATACCAACATACGATGGACGATATGATGCTTGGCCGTCGTTCTACGACCTCTTTAAAACTTTGGTACATAACAACCAATCATTAAACTCAATTCAAAAAATGCAGTATCTGAAGACACATCTAATGGAAGGACCAGGAAAAATAATTAAACATCTTCAAGTCACAGGAGACAACTACGCAACGGCATGGGAACTAATAGAACAACGGTACAACAACAAGCGACTTATCTTCACTACATACATACAACTGATGAATCAACCCTCCGTTACCACAGAGTCGGCGAATTCACTGAAAAAACTACTGGACACAACACAAGAATGTATATCGGGAATAAGAAATTTGGGCATCGAGCTATGATCAATTTAGCTATGCAAAGGTGACCATCAATTAAATGTGTGCAGAACATTTTTGCAAGAGTGTACAGCAGCGATATGAAGTTGTTAAAGAAAAAAAGTTGTGCATGAACTGTCTAAGACCAGGACACTTTACGTCCAACTGCTTGTCGGCTTCACGTTGCCAAAGATGTCAAAGAAAGCATCATACATCGATACATCGTGAGCAATTCGCCTGTGAAAGCAAACCACAACTACAAACGGGGAGAATACAGTTCCACAACTACACAACAGATAACAATGTCCTTCTTGCAACTGTCCTAATAAAAATCTTTGGACATAACAACAGCACACACTATGTCAGAGCGTTGATAGACCAAGGTTCACAAGCGTCATTTATAACCGAGGACATAGCGAACAAACTTCAACTAAGGAAAATAAAAATAGATGCAACCGTTTCTGGACTTGGATCGCACGAAGTATCAACAATAAAATACAAAGTGCACATCACCTTAAGTAATAACCCAGACATTTCAACAACAGCATATGTTCTTAAAAATGTCACTAAAACACTACCATCCACTCGAATAACAACATCAAAATGGGATCACCTATAAAAGTTAGTACTGGCCGACCCAACTTACAACATCCCAAGTAAGATAGACATGATTCTGGGTGCAGAAGTAATTGCCGAAATACTTCAGGAGGGAGTCATCAAAAGAAAACGAGGATCACCTATAGCACAACAAACCATATTTGGATGGATCATATCCGGGAACACAACTATTACCAAGACAAATCATCCCTCGTTGTCATGTCATATAACTCTTACGGATTTAGAGAACCAAGTACGTAAGTTTTGGGAGTCTGAAGAACTTGGAACAACAAACACAGAAAAAGCACAAATAGACGAATCAACGTGTGAAGAGTACTTTACCCAAACAGTAACACGTAACAAGGAAGGCAGATACATAGTAAGAATACCGTTTGAAATTCCCCAGAGCAAGAACTAGCCAACAATAACTCAAGACAAAGGCAACAGCAAGATTAATGCACATGGAAAAGTTTTTGGAAGGAATCTGAAGCTAGGAGATGACTACCGTAATTTTATGAAAGAATATATTGAGTTGGGACACATGACCAAATGCAAGACAACTGATGAGGAGGGAGCACATTACCTACCACACCACGCTGTTATCAATCCAAACAGCTCCCCCACAAAGTTAAGGGTAGTATTTGACGCCTCAGCAAAGTCCGCAAAAGAATATAGCCTAAACCAAATAATGTACACAGGCCCCAAAATACAAGAAGACCTCACGTCAATCCTCATCCGATGGCGAAAACATAAGATTGTGTTCTTAGCTGACATACAAAAAATGTACCGACAAATCCTAATCGCACCTGCAGATCGAAAATACCAACGTATACTATGGAGAAATTCACCACAAGAAGAGATATCGGAGTATGAACTGAATACAGTGACATATGGGACTGCATCGGCACCGTACTTAGCAATTAGAACTCTCAAACAGCTAGCCAAGGACGAAGGAAAAAATTTCCCAAAAGCAGAAAAAATTTTACTATCAGATTTCTATGTGGACGACGTCATGTCTGGCGGAGACTCAATAGAAGAAGTAAGACAAGTGAAAAGGCAGCTAATAAATATCCTTCAAGCAGGTGGATTTAGTTTGCACAAATGGAATAGTAACATAAACAAACTACTTGGAAAAGAAGTTCACTCAGTAAACAATCTCGAGTTAAATAAAGAAGAGTACGTGAAAACATTAGGAATTCAATGGCATCCATTAAAAGACTATTTTTCCTTTGAAGTGAAACCATATCAACCAAAATCAACCTGGACTAAAAGAAATGTACTGTCGGAAATCGCTCGAATATTTGATCCATTAGGATGGATCGCACCAATCGTTCTGAGGGCAAAATGAATAATGCAAGACATCTGATGGAAGAAAAATTACCTGCCAAAATCAAAACGAAATGGGAAGATTACAGAAGCGATCTTAATAATATACAGCAGATACAAATACAAAGATGGACGGGATATTCACGTACGATCCCTAGAGTCAAAATTCACGGATTTTGTGACGCATCAGAAAGAGCGTATGGAGCCGCTGTATATATTCGCATAATAGATAAGGAAGCAAAGGTTACAACCACTTTACTAACATCCAAATCAAAGGTCACTCCAAATCAAAAGAAACATAAAAACAAGAACACCCTAACTATACCAAAACTTGAACTATGCGGAGCTGTCCTACTATCAAATTTGTTATGTAAAGTAAAAAAGGATCTGGATATTGAATCAGTACAAACATAAATGCATGGTGTGATTCAACAGTTGTTCTAGCTTGGATAAGTGGAACTCCAAATAAATGGAAGACATATGTTTCACACAGAGTACAGCAAATCCAAACACTTAATACAGGGTACTCATGGAATCACGTTAGATCAGAAGATAATCCTGCAGACCTAGCATCAAGAGGTTCGTCTCCAGGATCCTTGAAAGAATCATCCATATGGTGGAAGGGACCCATGTGGCTCCAATCAAGGCAACCTATTGAGTCACCACCAAGAGCAAACTTAGTAACTGAGCTAGAACTTAAGATCACGTCACATCATATCATGAAGGAAGAATTAATCACCCATGAAGACATTATATCTAGATTTTCATCGCTTACACGATTGATTAGAGTGATAGCCTTATGGTGCAGATATATAAACATCGTAAGAGAAAAGGTTAAAGAAAAGAAAAGACAGAACAACCTCAAAACTACTGCATCAATAAACATCATCACACAAAGAGAGATTCAGACGGAAAACAAGGCACTACAGAAACAAGGACTATTACAATCAAGGATACAAAATTCATTCGTCAAACTAAGCACGACTGAGCTGAAGAACGCTCTCCACACTATCATAAAAATGGCACAAGAACCACTACACGAAGAATATAAGGCCATAAAACACCAAGATTCATTACCGGCTAGAAGCAAACTAGCAAATCTTACGCCATTTATCAAGGAAGGCATATTAAGAGTTGGAGGAAGGTTACAAAATTCTCATCTATCCACAGACGCAAAGCATCCCGTCATAATTCCACACAAGTCACATTTGGCTAAATTGATCATAGATTGGGCACATAAAGCAACACTTCACGGAGGAAATGATCTGACTTTGGCATGTATCTTAACAAAATACTGGATAATAAAAGGAAGAGGTGAAGTAAACCATTTCATTAAAAGGTGTATAAAATGCCAAAGGTTTACCTTACGAAACCAGGCACAACTAATGGGTAATTTGCCTTCACCACGAGTAACCATATCAAGACCATTCACGCACACCGGAGTAGACTATGCAGAACCATTTATGATGAAAACGAGCAAAATCCGAAATGCAAAGTTAACGAAAGAATATATTGCTGTTTTGTCTGCTTATCAACAAAGGCATTCCATCTTGAAGCAGTATCTGATCTTTCCACTGACACATTCCTAGCCGCATTTGATAGACTGAGCTCAAGACGAGGACTGATAAGCCATCTATACAGTGACAATGCCACAAACTTTATAGGAGCCTGTAATAAAATCAAAAGGCATTATCAAAACAAAGATGACGATTTCAATGAGACAATGGCAAAACAAGGAGTAACTTGGCACTTCATCCCCCAGCATCTCCACACTTTGGCGGACTATGGGAAGCTGGAGTTAAATCCGTGAAACTTCACCTAAAAAAGACAATTGGCGACACCCATCTCACATTTGAAGAATTCTCAACGTTACTCTCCAAAATAGAGGCATGCCTTAACTCAAGACCATTATGTCCAATGAATGGTACCACTGAGGATATAGAATAATTAACCCCAGCACATTTCCTGATTGGTTCTAATATGTTCTGTAGGGATACAGATAATGTACTAACCGTTAGAGAAAACAAGCTCACGAGATGGGAATATATAAACAAATTACAACAACAGTTCTGGAGAAAGTGGTCATCTGAATATCTTACTAGACTCCAACAGCGACCCAAATGGACAGCTACCTCGAATAACATCGAAGAAGGAGACCTGGTGCTTATTCGAGAAGACAACATCGCACCCATAAATTGGTAAATGGGAAGAGTACAAGCAACAGATCCTGGGAAAGACGGTCACGTTCGAGTCATTACAATCAAAACACCTTCTGGATATTTAACTCGCCCCATAACTAAAATATCCAAACTAGCAACCGATGAACCAACAGAAATTTCGACAATTGATAACAATTCAGGCATTAGACAAAACAACCAATTATTACGTAAAGAAAAACCCAACGAGAATCTGAAAGTAGAGGAAAGGGAACAAAATATCAAAGCAAATAACAGGAATCCAATAATAATAAATCAAGATAGAGAAACACTAAAATTACAGTGTATTCATTCGTTAAAACCACGAAAAATATATACAAAATTCAAGATACGACCAACTAATATACCTGTTAGACCACCTATTGAAGTACTCATAGAACGACACCAAGCGAGAAAGCGCAGAAATGAATCAACGATACCCATTGACACAAAAAGAGCACGACCCAACACCCCGTCTTTGATAATATCTATTGCGTTAGCATCAATTATATGGCCAATACCAGGGCACGCTCAATTTTCCAACACCCCCTTTAATACACATGCAGGACTATACTTCGAGGACAATAGTGTTATTAATCTCATGTCATCGAAATGGCGCATGCTGACATATTATAACTTAGCTACATACAAAAGCCAACTAGTAGGACTACACAACATGGTGCAAGAAATAGAGAGTTAGACTCTAAACTCATCTGAATGCCTCAACATCCTAACAATATTAACAACAGATGTAGCAAGTATCGAAGAACGAAATCAAATTCCCTATGAGAGGGGGGGAAGAGTCAAAAGATCCCCTTTTGACGTTATTGGAAAAATATCGAACCAACTATTTGGAGTATTAGACCAAGATTACGCTCACGATATTGAAATACAGATAGACAAAATTAAACGAAACGACGAATACACCCGCAAACTCCTACAAAACCAAACTTCAATTGTCGAAACTACCCCCAACATCCTTCAGACCACAGGTCAACAAACCACAAGCCAATATAAACTGCTACAAGAAAGGATTAGTAATATAACCACAGAAATGCAGAACACAATAAGTAACGTCCAGCAGACGCAACTACTCACAATTCTAGGACTTACTACGCACATGTATGTTACCAACATCAAACAAATTCAAGATTCATTATTAGACGTCGCGTCGTGCTTAACACCCAACATGGAACAACCTACCATTTGATTATAACTCCCCAACAATTGAGACAACATCTGATCGATGTTCGGCAACACATTCCTGCAACTATGACATTATCAGCCAGCGAACGACCAGTTCAATTACTCCAGATCTACAAGTTGATGAATGTTCATGGAAGAATAACTATGAACTACATTATTTTCGAATGCAAAATTCCAATATTAGATTCAGAGAAATACAAAGTGTATAGGACAATACCAGTCCCCACACCATATCATGACTACTTTACATTTATCGCACCATCATCAAAATACATACTGACTAATCTTGCACGAGAAAAATACTATCCAATGCAGGAAAGCGAATTCGATAAATGTATACCAATAGAAGAAGGACTTCACTATTGCTCAAAACGCCATCCACTATATAACCTACAGTCAAACACATCCCAATGTGAAATCAATCTACTAAACCACAACAAAGAAATAGAAGGAAAATGTGAATTGATACACATTAAGCCCAGACAAGTCTGGACCTTGCTACGGAATATGAACAGTTGGTTATATGTAATGGACAAGGAAACATCTTTCAACCTAGTGTGCAAGGAACAGACATATACCGTTACTTTGGTCAATGACGGAATACTCACTTTAGAACCTGGATGCCAACTCAGTTTGGACACTATGGTTATCACTGCTCACGGATCCTTTACAACAAGATTGAATGCATCGTTAACGCCACAACTCAATCTAAGCACCATCTTACCCAAATTCGCTAAAGAACCTCTCATCCACTATCCCAGCGCAGTACGCATATTCCATTATCCAGACGAGCAAATTAGAAACCTAGAGCATTCCGTACAGCAATTGAAGGAAGCTGAGAACGATAGTCCCGAAGACTCCAAAAACAACAACACACATCATATCGTGCATTATTCCAGCTCCACAATATCCATCATGTGTATATACAACAGAAGCTCCAACAACAACCGCCGATTATACTGACTCATAGTAATTTGCTATGACCCAGTATAAGGGGTGCATTGCAAAGCAGTGTCAGCAAATGTTGACATTTATTATTGTTTATTATAATATAAGGTCAATAAGAAATTATGAAATATACGAGTGTAAGTAAAATAGTTAAGGTAAATGTAATTACTTAAGATTAGGTCAATAAGAAATTACGAAATATACGATTGCAAGCAAAATATGTAGTAAGGAAATTAAATTGTTATATAGTTTTAGGTCAATAATGAAATAATGAAATGTATTGGAATTATTTGGTATAAATAGAGTTAAGTTTTGGCAAATAAATGAGAATAGTTTTCAAAACCCACAAAACGACTTCTCATTTGTTTGATACGATCCCCCACCAGTGGTAAGACGTTTCAAACTCAAACAATAGATATGGGTGATGCCGTACCGATAAAGCAAACTTACTATCTCGTATCTCCAGCGATACAAGCCCTTATGTACGCGGAATTAAACCGCATGCTTTCGTTCCTAGTTATTGAAGAAAGTTCCAGCGCATCTAGCTCCCCAGTTGTGCTAGTGCGCAAGCCTGGTAAGAACCGATTGTGCCTGAACTTTCGAAAGGTTTACTTGGTAACAAAGAAAGATGCGAGTCCAATTCCGCATATAGAGGGTCTGTTAGCACGCCTTTCAGAAACACGTTATATTTCTAGCGTGAAGACCGCTTTCACGGTAGCAGGCAGGCCACTGTACCAATTTAAAGTCACGTTCTCAGTCTATGTAGCTCGGCACAAAGTTCAAGCTATTTAGTCTGTCGAGTAATCCCATCGGAATTACAAGATCAAGTTTTCATCTATTAAGATGATCTATTGGTTGTGTCAAAGGATTTCGACGAACACATGAGGAGTCTTGAGAAGGTCAGTAAGTATTTGACTGACTCAGGGCTGACGATTAACGTCGAGAAGTCGAAATTTTGTTTTGATGAGCTTCACTGTCTCGGGTATAGGGTCGGTCAGGGTTGCTTGAAAGCTGATCAGGATAAGATTGCGGCAATAAATAACTTTCCGATACCTACCACCACTCGCCAAGTTCGCCGATTTCTCGGTATGGCAGGTTGGTATCGACGATTTGTTAATAATCTCAACACCCTAGTTTCACCCTTGACCGAGGGACTGAAGAAGGGAGCTAGCGCTTTAATTCAGTTCGGAAGCCATCGAGGCATTCGAACACATCAAACAGGCTTTGAATTCAGCGCCCGAGTTAGTCAATCCTGACTTTTCATAAGAATGTGTGATGCGTCAGCCACCGGAATCGGGTGTATTCTCTATCAGCGCGACGATTCCGCGGCGAAGCAGCCTGTATACTACTTCTCCCGGAAACTGAACGCTGCACAGAGAAACTATTCGGTGACGGAACGTGAGTGTTAAGCTGCATTTGAAAGAATCCAGAAGTTTAGGTCATACGTCCAGGGATATCGATTCCGGGTCATCACGGATCATTCCAGCCTGAAGTGGCTGATGAGTATGAAAGATCCAACAGGAAGATAACCTCGGTGGAGCATGCGTCTCCAGGGTTTCGACTTTGTGGTAGAGCACCGAAAAGAAACACATCATACCCGATGGACTTTCGAGGGTATACGAGGACGGCGAGTTGACTGTTGAAGCCTACCTTTCGTGCATATCACAGGTTGAACTTTCGGAGGTGCTCCACATTGATCCTAACGACCCGTCGTTCAAATCGGAAGGATATTTCAGCCTCATCAGTCACGTCAGGCAGGAACAGGATCGATTACCTAACCTCAAAGTGTCGGAAGGGTTTGTGTACAAGCGTACAAAACATTGAGTTGGAAATCCCTTAGTCGACGACCTAACTTGGAAATTGTCTGTCCCGACAGAGATGTTCGAGTCTCGGATCCCTCTGGCTCACAATCTACCACGCGCTTCGAGTGGTGTGGTGGTAAAAATAATATATCGATTACGGGAAAGGTTTTACTGGCCGAACATGTACACACAAGTCAAACTGTACGTAGACAAATATGAGACATGCAAAACCACAAAAGCATCGAATATGACTCTGCGTGCAGAGACGGGTAATAGCTTAAAGGTGCAGAGGCCGTTCCAACATTTATATGTTGATTTTCTTCGGCCCTATCCACGGTCAAAAAGTGAAAATGAATATACATAGTAATTAGGGGTCAAACACCACCGGACGGCAGTGGAGCAAGTTGTCCTTTTCCTTGGATTTTCGAATTTAACTGGTTTAATCCGAAACTCCAAGTTTTGTAGGGAAAATATTTTTAAACGCTTCATACGAACTGTCACACGATACTATCACCAGCACCACCTTTCAGCGAAATAATTCGAAGGTTCATGATGTCAGAGTAACAACTGCCTTCAGATCTACTTAAAATCATTTGGTTGAAACTAGCACCAACTTCACGCGCCACTTGTGCATTCCAAATTCTTCTGTCTCCATCCTCAAAATAGGCAGAAGCTGGGGTGGAATCGGCTAAGGTGATTTGTGATAAGTGATAGTCACAATCAACAAATTTCGTCTGGCTAAGGTCACATGTGACAATCACATTTTTGTGACTTTTTCTTGTGACAGCTATTTAGGATTCTACCCCTGGAATTTACTAGCTGGGCTTACACAATCGTGATAATTGAGTTTACATACAGCATCGACTCCGCAGAATATTTTTTCCACAACACTGGAAGTACAAACCCTGAGCAATGCATAATCCGAGTGCGGTGAAACATACCAACTGCATTATATAGTATTTTCAAGTATTTCAAATGTTGCGTACAATGACATAATAATCCGCCTGCACGGCCCAAAAATCGAGTCCAGTGTCCGTCAGAACGAAATTTCGTCCTTCTGTTCGAGCTTCAACCCAAAAATCCCTCTACCCAAGCGATATCATTATTTATATTACATATATAACCCCTTTTTCGTCATCTGTCATCTGTAACACAAAGATCATAGAAATTGTCATTAGTGCGAGTTTCACAACCAATTAACACAACTGTCAAAATATTTGTGTCAAGGAAATGAAAAGAAAATCTAGTATTTTCGCTTGATTTCTGAGGCCTAAACGGCCAAATAGAGTTATTCATGTGCGTCAGATTATGACTCAAATCATAAATCTTCCGTCGGGATGTTTTATTTATGCAGTGCAGGATTACACAAAACATCCGCTTTGTAATTCTGACAATGCGTTTACACCTCACTGTAAATCTTTCCAATAAGAAAGCGAGCAGGAAATTTAATGCCCTGCGCCGCCGCAGCTACTTCGTCAGGGTGGCGTTAGTGATATCTTCTGGTCATGGACCTAATAAGTATGGACTGCTAGTTGGTTTTCGTTTCCATACAATGTCTGAGAAATCTGTGTCGCCAAAATAGCGCCTTACTTTACAAGTTGTGAAATATTTCCCTACAAGAAACGTATTGCAATTTTTGACAGAAACTTTTTTTTTAGTTTGATAATAATACGCGTGGAACTAACAACATAATTTATTGCCCATGGTTTTAATGGTTTTTTTTATTTAAAAACGCGCGAATTAAGTTTGTTAATTAATTAGTTGTTTCTTAAAGTTATTTTATTTTGTGCGAACCCAAAAAACGTGCTTATTTTGATTTTCAAAATATTATAATTCATAGTATTTTGAAGTAAATTTATAAAAATAGCATAAGATGCGTCGCCCGAAAAAGTATCAGTCCGGTGAAGCTGCTCAGTATATCACCCGAAAAGCTGCACTCAAGAAACTCTAGTTGTCTCTTAATGATTTCCGTCGATTGTGCATCATCAAAGGGGTCTACCCCCGTGAGCCCAAACACAGAAGAAGAGCACAGAAGGGTTCATCGGAAATCAAGATCCTGTACCATGCCAAGGACATCAGGTTCTTGTTGCACGAGCCGATTGTATGGACACTGCGTAATTACAAGATCTTCGCCAAGAAATCTGGTCGAGATCGAGCAATCAAGGATTTCCGGAATTTAAAACGCCGCCTGGCCCTCTATCCAGAGATTAAAATTGACCACATTGTTGAGGAACGTTACCCATCTTTCATTGATGCTGTTAAAGATTTGGATGATTGCCTGACTCTACTGTTCCTCTTCAGCACCTTTCCATCGCTGCGTCTAATCCCACGTGAACAATCAGCCTTATGTCGCCGTTTGACAGTCGAGTTCCTTCACTATATCATAGCCGCCAAGGCTATTCGCAAAGTCTTCATATCAATTAAAGGCTACTACTTTCAAGCTGACATCAAAGGACAAAAAGTTACTTGGTTTGTTCCACATTACTACCCATTCAGAAGTCGATTTCAAAGTTATGTCTATACTTGTTGAGTTTTACACAATTATGTTGGGATTCACAAACTTTCGCTAGTACCACAGCATCACTATGGCTTATCCACCTCAATTCCCAACAGGGGTGCTTGCCGAAAGCGAAGATACAATGAAGGATGAAAGTGCGTTTGTCTCAGATCGCATTGCTGCCCTCAATCATGAACTTCTCCGTACAGATAAAACCGAGGAAGAAGACGTAGATGTTGACATCGATTTAGAACTCCTAGAACAAGATGGAGATTCCAAGAGAGTACTCAAAATGAAACAAGAAGCCCAAGAAATCCGTAAACTAAAAACACTATTCAAAGGATTAAAGTTCTTCATTGGCCGTGAAGTTCCTCGTAGAGTAGAGGTCATTCTAGTTCGTTCGTTCGGCGGTAAAGTATCTTGGGACAATACTGTCTTTGGTGGCGCAACTTTTGATGAAACTGATGAGACTATCACTCATCAAATTGTTGATCGTCCAGCTCTCACACAGCAGTATATCTCAAGAGATTACATTCAACTGCAATGGGTGTTTGACAGTGTCAACCAGAGAAGTCTTCTTCCAACCAACAAGTACTTCATTGGAGTCGATTTGCCTCCACATCTTTCGCCGTTTGTTGATGCCAAACGTGACACATATATTCCACCTGAAGAGAAGGCTCTTCATGATCCATCTCTAATCGAGACTCATGTGCAAAGTGATGCCGAGGAAGATGAGAACGAATATGACGAGGATGAAGAAACTGATCAAAATCTGATCGATGCACAACTTCAAGCAGCGTATCAGGAAGAGAAAGCTGAGTTTGACGCTGATATGCGTGATGGTGATGACATTGATGAAGAAGATGGTTATGAAGACGAAAGTGGCAATGATGATGATGATGACGTGGAAATAGATGAGAAGGAGAGAAAACGTCTCGAAGAAAAAAGTAACATGGCCGTTGCTTCTGGAAAAGTTCACAATGAAAGTAAACGAGCACAACACAAAAACGATGTTGAAGAACATCGTCTGCAAGCGCGTATGGTCAAACCACGTCACAGAAACCTTTTCAGAAAACTTATCCGTGAGAAACAAGACAAGGACAAAGAACAGTGGCTGCTTAAGAAGAAACGAAAACATATTGATCAAGCGGAAAAAATAACAAAGAAAGCAAGCAAGAAAAAGCCACAGAAAATCGTACAGTAAAAGTATGAATTTTCAAATTTAGCTATGAATGTTTGGTTTATATTAGAAATAGAGAAAAGTTTTATTTTAATAAATAAAATGTTATATAATAAATATTAAAGTGACTGGTTCTTTTGCCGTGACCTGCAGCAGGAGTCGACGTTCGCTTTCGAAAGCAAAAGTTTTTTTTGTGAGATAGACGTTCCCAGAATCATAAAAAAAAAAAAAATTTCAATTAAAATTCTTGTATCCATAGTAGGAAGACACTAAACAGATCCTAAATCCGTTTAAATCATATTGCTAGGCCAAATAGTTTGGCAAGGACATGGTTTTGTGTTGCCACAAAAGTTTGCATTTTCCATATATGTACAATACGATTTAGAGATTGATGTGAAATTTTAAAAAAAAAAATTTTTCAATTAAAATTGTTGTATCCGTAGTAGGAAGACACTAAGCAGATATTAAATACGTTTAAATCATATTCTTATGCCAAATAGTATGGCAAGGATAGCGTTTTGAGTTTACCCAAAAATTTCTTATCAACGTTGTTGAACATCAATTTGTAAAATGCAGCGAAGTTTTTTAATTTTTTTTAAAACAGTGTTCTAGTTTTTTCTTTGGGGTTCTACTGTAGATGGTATTCTTCTTAACCCGAAACCTTGAAATTGAGTACCCTCAAGAATTAAATAAATAATAAGAAAAAAAAACCTAATGACGTCACTACGTGTACGGTGTACTTATCTTCCAAGCTCTTATACGTCCCCCAGAATATAATGTTTGTGTTATTTGAGAGTGTAGCGAGATGATGTTAAATCATCTCAAATTTCGCTCTCTCATTTTACTCTCCTTTGAATAGAAGATTGTAAAGCCAGATGGCCGATAAATTGGAAAACATCTAATCTACACCCATACATTGCAATTATTTTTTTCTGCTCCCATCATGGATGACTTCCGGCATCGCTTTTCTCGAAAACTTTTAACTTGATATAAAATTTCATATTACATCTATTTTTAAAAAAATCTAAAAAGAATTTTATGACCAAAATTTAAAATATCTAGTTAAAATTGAAGGAGTTATAGGAGGCAGCGGAAGTAGTTCGCCGGCCATGTCCGATGGCTTAGGAGGAAGCTTGGGTTGTTGGTGTTTCCTGAGGGGTGACAGGGCGTTTGAGAGTTCAGTTGGGAAGTGGTCGAGTTGAAGAGCAGTTGTGTGTCGGCGGCGGGCGGTCTTAGTATCCCATGTGGGAAAATAATGTTTTTTTGCATTAGAGAGGGAAAAAAGTAATTCCAAATAATACTAAAACTTAAAATATATTAAGGAGGAACATTTTTAAGACATAACAAAAATAAAAAAAGAGGACAAAATTTTACGAGTGCAGTGGAGAGGTTCTGTTATAAACCTTATTAAATAATAGTGTACCGACTTAAAATCGTAAAATGTTTGCATGCTGGCACAACTAAGTAAAGAATGGCATTCTAAACCTCGACCTCTTTAAACTCCCTACTTCGCTCACACACAGACAAAAAAAAAAACACAGAAAAAAAAACTTTTTTTCTTGTGAAATTGGCAGTAAAAAAATCATGTAATTCCGCTATAAGAACTAAATATCAAAAGCAAAAAAAAAAATTAGATGACAAAGAAAACTAAATAAATCTGACCGTGCCATCTGTTAGTGACGTCATTAGTTAAAGCTTTTATTAGTGATATAGCCGATCGTTATGCCGTATGATGATCCCGTTCCCAAAGCTGTTGGATTAAAATCGAGAAAGAAGTCTTCAGTATCCCGTTGTTCCAGTCTCTTTTCGGATTTGGGTCATATTTTTTTTTTATAAGTATTCATAATGATTAATTAAGTGGGGGTAATAAAAAAAAAAAAAAAAAAAAAAAAAAAAAATAATAAAAAAAAAAAAATATATATATAAAAGAAAACGGAGAAGATAGCAAAACAACATAGCATAAAGATAAATGGATTCATAATTAAAACAGTACCTACATGAGTACATTTCTGTAAAAAGTGGTTAAGAAAATATAAAGGTACATTTGGGTAATTTCAGGATATCTAATTTACAGGGTACACATACCTTTCTGCTCTCCCAGATGCTGTGCACAACATCGGTGGAATTGCATGCAATTTTATTCGGGGTAAGTGGTTAAATTTTGAACCTTACGGTTTTTTTTACATTTGAACCTATATCTTTATGCTCATTTAAAAAACAAAAAAAGAAAAAAAAAAAAAAAAACCTTATGCTATCCTAAACTTAACTTGATTAATTTATTTTTTTTCCTTACTTCTGAATAATACAAATTAAATTTTTTTAATATTCCTTATCATAATATTTGTTTATATCCATTCAACATAAAACTGAAAAATACCATTATAAATGATAGTAGTTACCTAATTTTTTTACTCTTATGATAATATCATGTGTGAATTTTTTATTTTTTTATTTGAAGAATGTATCATTGTATAATAAGGGTTATATATAGTAAAACATTTGATAGGTAATAAAATTCACTACCTTAGTATATTCTTAATTTAAACTTTCTTTTTTTTCTTGATCAATTTTCAATTGATCTTGTTTTGGGAAGCTCGAAGTTCAGCTCATTTTGCTTTTCCTTTGTATCATGGGAAGGATGAAGTCTTTTTTTGTGGTTTATCCTACTTTCAGGATAATGATGGCGTAAGATAAATTTCCGTGGGGGAGTCGATCAGATCTCAGCTCATGACATAGGATGGGTTAGTTAAAAAAAAAAAAAAAAAAAAAAAAAAAAACAATTTAGGGGCTACTATCAACATGAGGACATAATAGCCATGGTGTATCGTTCTGTATCCTTTGTGATCGGGGGGATGCAAGGGGTGGGTAAACCCTCAAGGAGTAGAAGCCTACATCTGATTCTCTCCATACCAATTGCGCAAAGGAGGAACGAGGATTTACTGTATGGAGTTTTGGGCTCCCAATACAAAATTTCAGACAACCACATCTTGTCTTAGGCATGGAAATTACGTAACAACGTCTGGGTGATGCAGCAAGAACCTCCCTAAACCGACGAGCTACAGCCAGGTGGAAGCAAGCATGCCTTTAGCTACAGAAGCCCAGACACCCTCTCATTCTTGCTGCTCGGACTGGCTCAAGGAGTCCTGTGGTCTTGAGTCATATGAGTGGTATAGGAATGAGAGGCCTAGTGATGAAAAAAAAAAAAAAAAAAAAAAAACATTTTAACCTTGAGGTGTCAGGCCTCATCGCAATACCTTTTTATATATTCATCGCTAGGGTTACCGTTACAGGTGGCGCCCAACGTGGGGCCCAAAATGTGAATATAGTTAGTCTTCTTTTGGTTATAATTTTAAATTGAAAATCAAAAAAAAAAAAAAATTGAAATTTTCCATGGTTTGCAGTCTTATTATTTTTCACTATTTTTTTAAATTAATTTTTCTATTTAGGTTCATTTTTTTAAAGAGATATAGCTTGGTTTGACCGATATGTGGCTACCTAGTCCACCTATGCTCGTTGCAAATTTGAGCAACTCTAGAAATCCTAAATTATTAGGAAGTTTGAAGGAAGCTTGATTTTCCTTTTCGTTCCCTAGCTAGTAGATTCATGTGATCGTAGATCTATTATGTCAGTGTGGGGATGTGAAGAGGTTCGTGTCTTTGAAGTTCCAAATGACTGTGTCCGTTAGTGAGAGCCTTGTAGTTGAACTATTCCGCTGCACTGTTATCGAGTGCTTCATATTTTTCTTCTTCTTCTTAAAATGGAAATCCTAGGATGCAAACTTGATCTTTATTAGTATGGCCTGCAGTGTTTACCCATGAAACTTGCAGAGGCATATTTGAAACCAAAACATGGATATGATTCGAAATTTTAAATATACTTATAACTTTGCCATTTTCGTATTCCAACTTTTCCTAACCTCACCCCTTGAGTCTTGTCTGGTCACTCCCCCGTATGTATTAATGAAGATTTATTACATTAACAAAAAAAAAAAAAAAAATTTAATATTTTAAAAATATACAATTATAAAATTACTTTGTCGTTTCTTATTTCATAGTTTCGGATGATAAACTATTACCTTTTTATTTTTAATTTTTTCTTTTCTTAATAGTCGATAATTAATTTTTGGAGATTTACTAGATTTATTACGTATACGGTTAATTTTTTTAATTTGCACAGTGGTGGGAAATCTACATATAAAAGCAAAAAAAATGTTTACTTATTCAGTTAATAGTTTCCGAACTAAACGGGCTATTCGAAGAAGATCCAATACTCTTCCAAGTAGTAGCACTAATCGAAATAGTTCCGATCAGGCACTTGGCAAGGAACAATCAGTATCGAATATGAATTCAGAATCTCCACAAGGGCCATCAGGCTTACAAGCTACAGGTGGTAGTATAACTGATAAACCCAAATCTAATTTAGAAAATCAGAATCTCAAGGAAATTATCCAGCAAACAGTTATAGATACCTTAGATATATTCCGAGCAGAAGGTCAAAAATACATTAGTGCCGAATTGGAAAAAAGCAGAAACATATTGAGGGATGAAGTTCCTGCAATTATTCGTTCTTCTCTATCAACTGATACTCCTGAGCCTCGTTTAAGGAGCTCTCGCGCAAGGAGCCCTTTACCACATTCTTCTACGAATGCTCAACCCCTCAATTCCACTGCATCGCGGCAAGAACAGACAGCCAATCAGGAAGACACAGGCCAAAGTTCCAACATGAATACTTTCATTAGAGAAATAAATAACATGAATTTAAATGACGTGTCGGAAAATACCCATGGGCCCCCTCAAACCTTTTCATTAGGCAGGTACAATCCACAAAATTATCATAAATGGGGTATCAAATTTGATAATAAATCAATGACTGTGGACAACTTTCTCTTTAGATTAGAAAGACTTAGAATTTGTTATAATGTTACCTATGTGATGAACTTTCACCATTTTGTCAGCGGCCAAGTAGAAAGCTGGTATTGGGTCTTTTTAAAATCTAACCCGAATGTTTGTTGGTTGGCCCTCTGTTCTGCTCTCGTTGAGCAATTCAGAGGTTTAGAGACTGACTCGGAGCTAGCTAGGAAGATGTATGATAGAAAACAACAGGCAAACGAGAGTTTCGATGACTTTTATACCAGTATACTGCAGATGAATAGTCGTCTCCGTGTTCCTAAACCCGATGGGGAGATAATAGAGCTTATTAAGCAAAATGTCAAGAAGAGGATGGGTGAATTTCTCCTTACGTTTGATACTAATAGTCTGTCCGAGTTAGTCTATATGTGCCGGAAAATGGAAAAGTTCCATAACGACCATGAGTATCGAGGGCTTAGAAATAGTTTCGTTCCTCAAACAAAGAGAAATTATGTTTCCGAATTGGAATCAGGTGATTTGCCATATCAACAAAATAGCCCAGCTGATGCTACTATTGAGGAAAGGAAAGATACCAGCAAAAATGTTTGTTGGAAATGTAAAGTTGTTGGACATCCATACAATGAATGTCTCGAACCACAAACATTCGTATTTTGTTATAAATGCGGAAAAGAAAATACCACGTATCGTTTTTGTCCCAAATGCACGGGAAACGCCAACAGGAACAATTATGTGACCGGGGCGAATTGTTCTCAGGAGAAAAACCCGAGAAGTGCGAGAAGAAACCCATTCAGGGATTAAATTCAAATTCATTGACAAATAAGCCCAATTTTACAAATATTCAGTTATTACGCCGTGAGCCAGAGCTACAGCTCTCTTACTCACATACCAATTTTAAAAAAAATAACCCATATATCCAAAAACCAAACAAACCTCAACCGACATTGCACGACCGATTGTTAAATTATTATTCAGTTCGTGAAAAGATATTTGGTGGATCGGGGTATAAAGGGCATAAGAAAATTCGTAAGCTGCGGGAGAAATTTAAAGAAAAGAAACGAATGTATAAAGCAATCGAAGCAACTTCTCTCAGCACACTCTATGACGATCCCCGACCGTATGCTTCTGTTTCAATTGAAGGGGAAACTATTTTAGGTTTACTGGATAGTGGGGCAAGTGTCACCTGTTTGGGAGAGGGGGGAGTAGAATTCTTGAAAAAACACGACATTCAAATTTCTTCCATTTCATCGGAAATTAAAACGGCTGATGGAAAAAAGCAACCCATTGTAGGCAAAGCTTCGGTAGCTATTGATTATAAAGGGGTTTCCAAAATCCTGACCGTTTTTGTTGTCCCGAGTCTATCCCAAAAACTTTACCTTGGTATAGATTTTTGGAAACACTTTGACATTATGCCTAATTTCATTATGGAACTTTCAAACGAAGTTTCAGAAAAAGAACTCGATCCAAATGCACATGTTCTTTCAGTTGAAGATTCAAGGAAACTTAAAAAAGCCATCAGCTTGTTTCCATCCTCAGCCACTTATGGCTTAGGAAAGACAAAGCTAGAGGTACATACAATCGATACAGGTAATACAAAACCCATAAAGCAACGTTTTTACCCGGTATCGCCAGCGGTACAGAAACTTCTTTATGATGAACTGGATCGTATGTTGGAAATGGGTGTAATCGAGGAGAGTGATAGTCCTTGGAGCTCTCCCGTAGTTTTGGTTAGGACTCCAGGAAAGAACCGGTTGTGCTTAGACTATCGCAAAGTCAACGAGTGCACCGTCAAAGATGCGTATCCACTTCATCATATCGAAGGATTGCTAGGTCGTCTTCCAGAGGCACACTACATCTCTAGTGTGGATTTGAAAGATGCCTTTTGGCAGATCCCGCTGGATGAGGAATCCCGGAAAAAAACGGCGTTTACAGTCTTTGGTAAGCCCTTATATCAGTTCAAGGTTATGCCATTCGGTCTTTGTAACGCGCCTCAGCGTATGTGCAGGTTGATAGACAGAGTGATTCCATCTGAACTGAGACAATATATCTTCGTCTACCTTGATGATTTACTGATAGTAACAGATACATTGGATGAGCATTTAGAAATGTTGGAACTTACGGCTAAATTGCTGAAAAATGCTGGCTTGACGATTAATGTCGCCAAATCGAAATTTTGCTTTCGTGAGCTGAAGTACCTAGGTTTTGTTGTTGGAGGAGGCTGCCTAAAAACAGATTCAGAAAAGGTAAAAGCCATCAGTGATTTCCCGGTACCAAAAACTGCCCGCCAGGTAAGACGTTTTTTGGGAATGGCAGGCTGGTATCGCCGGTTCGTGAAAGATTTTTCTTCTTTATCAGCTCCAATAACGAACACCTTGAAAAAGGGCAAAAGCTTCATATTCAACGACCAAGCTATAATCGCATTTGAGAAAATCAAATCTCTACTCACTTCTGCACCTGTGTTAATTAACCCCGATTATAAGAAGGCCTTTATACTATTGTGCGATGCATCTGCATCAGGAATTGGGTGTGTACTGTGTCAAGAAGATGAGCTTGGAAATGAAAGACCGATCTACTATTACTCCCATAAATTGAACACAGCTCAAAGAAACTACAGCGTTACAGAACGTGAATGTCTTGCAGCGGTGATGGGCATTAAAAAATTTCGTGCTTATATAGAAGGACACCCTTTCAAGGTTATTACGGACCACGCTAGTCTGAAGTGGTTGATGAGTCAGAGAGATTTGAGTGGACGTTTAGCTCGCTGGAGCCTAAAATTGCAGGGATTTGACTTCACCATTGAGCATCGTAAAGGAACACTTAATGTCGTGCCGGACGCTCTGTCCAGAGCTTACGAGGTGGATGAAGTTGTGATGAGTGACTTAATGGAAGAGCATCTCTCTGATGCACTGCACATTGATCTGACGGATCCTAGTTTCCAATCTAAGGACTACTGTAAAATCATAAACACCATCGAAGAACAAAAAGACCAGCTACCTGACCTTCAAGTGTCGAACCAGTTCGTATACAAGAAGGTCAATCATTGCACAGGGAATCCACTCGAGGATGATCTCGTTTGGAAACTTTGGGTCCCAGTAGAGTTGACCGAACATCTGGTTTCTCTGGCACATCGGCCACCCAGAGCAGCGCATGGTGGTATAGCCAAGACCCTTCATAGACTACGTGAGAAGTTTTTTTGGCCCAACATGGCGGCACAGGTCAAAATATTTGTGGCAAACTGTGAAACTTGCAAGATGTCAAAGGCACCAAATACAACCCTCCGACCACATATGGGTAAGGCATTTGTGGTAGAAAGACCGTTTCAGTTAGTTTATATAGATTATTTAGGTCCCTATCCACGATCGAAAAACGGGAATACTTATATTCTCGTTGCCTTAGATCAGCTGAGTAAGTTTGTGATACTCCAACCCTTGAGAGCTGCAACCACTGCTGCAACTGTAAAATTTCTGACTGAGCAAATCTTTTGTGTTTTTGGTGTTCCCGAATCGATCTTATCGGACAATGGCAGTCAATTTACTAGTAAGGAATTCGAAAAACTTTTGACATGTTATGGAGTTCGTCATATTAAGACTGCCTCCTACTCTCCACAGGCAAATGCCAGTGAGAGAGTCAATAGATCGATCCTTGCCGCCATTCGCTCCTATGTCGATCCAGACCAAAAGAATTGGGATTTTCATCTTCCATCCATTGCGTGTGCTCTACGCACGTCAGTACATTCGGCCATTAAAATGTCACCATACGAAGCCTTATTCGGCCAGATAATGGTCGAACATGGTTCAGATTATCACCTTCTACGGGCCTTGAATGGTCTGAATAATTCCGACATGCAAGTCCTTTCTAAAGGAGCCAAAATGAACATAGTTCATTCATATATAAAAGAATCCTTAGAAAATGCACACAAACAATATGAAAAGGTATATAATACACGTAGCAAAGTTGTGAAATTCGAGGTGGGAGATATTGTTTATCGGCGGAATTTTATTTTGAGCGATGCAGCGAAAGGAAGAAGTGCTAAGTTAAGCCCAAAATTTTTGAAATTTAGAGTCCGTAAAGTAGAAGGCAACAACTTATATGAACTTGAGGATTTATCAGGGAAAAAGATAGGGGTTTACCATGGTAAGGATATTCGGAAGTGAGGAGGAGGTGTTTAATACTTATATGGATAGAAACAAAAGATTTCTTAATTTAATCTTAATTACTTTCCCTTTTCGTTTTATGCGTTGGGAACTTATAAAACGCAAGGGTTTGTAAAATGCAGCGAAGTTTTTTAATTTTTTTTAAAACAGTGTTCTAGTTTTTTCTTTGGGGTTCTACTGTAGATGGTATTCTTCTTAACCCGAAACCTTGAAATTGAGTACCCTCAAGAATTAAATAAATAATAAGAAAAAAAAACCTAATGACGTCACTACGTGTACGGTGTACTTATCTTCCAAGCTCTTATACGTCCCCCAGAATATAATGTTTGTGTTATTTGAGAGTGTAGCAAGATGATGTTAAATCATCTCAAATTTCGCTCTCTCATTTTACTCTCCTTTGAATAGAAGATTGTAAAGCCAGATGGCCGATAAATTGGAAAACATCTAATCTACACCCATACATTGCAATTATTTTTTTCTGCTCCCATCATGGATGACTTCCGGCATCGCTTTTCTCGAAAACTTTTAACTTGATATAAAATTTCATATTACATCTATTTTTAAAAAAATCTAAAAAGAATTTTATGACCAAAATTTAAAATATCTAGTTAAAATTGAAGGAGTTATAGGAGGCAGCGGAAGTAGTTCGCCGGCCATGTCCGATGGCTTAGGAGGAAGCTTGGGTTGTTGGTGTTTCCTGAGGGGTGACAGGGCGTTTGAGAGTTCAGTTGGGAAGTGGTCGAGTTGAAGAGCAGTTGTGTGTCGGCGGCGGGCGGTCTTAGTATCCCATTTTTTTTTTTTTTTTTTTTTTTTTTTATAATGCACACGCGCTCAAGGGGTTTGTTATAGCCCTTTTAATGATAAGTCACAGCGCGAGCGATAGGAAGTTAGGAAGGGAGGGAAAGGAGGTGTCGATGAACATTGATCTTGAATGTTTGAAGATCAAAATGGCAAGGAAAAATTGTGCCAGGCAATTCATTCCACATTCGTGTTGTACGGCTAAAGAAAGAATCTCTATAATTCACGGTACGTCCGAAATTGGGCTCAAGTGTAAACTGATGAGCGTTCCTAGCAAGACGAGTATTACGGGGGAAATGTTTAAGGGGTGGAACGCAACTGGCTACCTCGAGTGAGCATTTTTTGTAAAAGAATCTGTAAAATAAGGAAAGACATGAGACATTTCGACGATGTTCAAGTGACGGAAATGTTTCCATAATGCTTCTCTCTCCTATCAATTTTAACGCTTTTTTCTGAACTCTGTCGAGCAGGTGAAGAAAAGTTTGAGAAGCACCTGCCCAGAGATGGGAGTTATACTCGAGTTTAGGGCGTATAAACGCTTTGTAAATTGTAGCCAGATCAGAAGGGGTGAAAAACTTCTTGCATCTATTAAGAAAGCCTAAGCATCTTGCAGCATTCTTGGCAATCTCAAGTATATGATCATTCCAACGAAGATTGTCACTGATACACATACCGAGTACTGATAGCTTTTCGGCCTCCTCGATGCAAGTACCATTCATGGATAATGGCATAGGGGGTATGTTTAGCTTCAACGACAAAAGACAGCATTGAGTTTTCGACGCATTAAACTCCACACGATTTCTAGTACCCCAATTCACAATGCTGTTTAAATCGGAGTTTAACGAGCTTATCATACGATTTCGTTGTAATAACACGTCCGAAGGCGAAGGCCGTGAATTATCAAACGTATATGAAAAGCTGAGGGTTGAGTCGTCAGCAAAACAATTTAATGGATTAGAAGTCACAGACAAGAGATCATTTATAAAAATGAGAAAGAGAGTCGGAGACAGAACGGAGCCCTGGGGCACACCAGCATTTATTTTGTGGAGATCAGACTTGAAACCGTCTAATACAACTTGTATTGAACGGTCCAGAAGATAGTTTCTAATCCAACGAATAAGAGTATCATCGATACCAAATGCACGCATTTTCGATAAAAGAGCTTCATGCCAAACTCTATCAAATGCCTTTGAAATATCAAGCGCAATAATCTTGCTTTCGCCAAAGCGATGCACAGATTTGTTCCACTGTTCGGTGAGATATGCCATCAGATCACCAGTGGAACGATTGCTGCGAAAGCCGTATTGCCGGTCATTTAAAAGCTCCCGATCTTCGAGATATTTCTTGAGCTGATGATTTATCAGCGTTTCCATGACCTTGGAAAGAAGGGACGTAAGTGCAATTGGTCGGTAAGAGGAGGGGGAGGAGGAGTCACCTTTTTTTGGGACGGGCTGGACAAATGCTGTTTTCCATCTACTAGGAAAGATTCCTGAACGATAGGAGCGATGAAAAAGCTTACGCAGTGGTTTTGCCAGAGATGAAGAACACTTCTTCAGAAGAATAGGGGGTATACCATCCGGGCCAGCGGATTTGTGTATATCAAGATCTTGAAGAACTCTTGCTACTGTACGAGTGCGGAAAAATACCAGTCCCATAGAAGAATTAACGTTCTCAAGTACAGGAGGGGCATTGTTGCTTGCAGGCAACGTAGAACTTGCAGCGAAATGAGCTGCGAGCATATTCGCCTTCTCTGAAGAGCTGACAATGGGTTTATCGTCGACGATGAGCGTTGGAACTGATGATGACGTTGAGTTCTTGACGTTTTTTACAAATGACCAGAAATTTTTACTGCCTTTGGGACATTGCAGAATTTTTTGCCGTAACTTCTGGTCATGCAAAAATTTCGTTTTATGTATAACGGAGTTGCACGAGTTCCTAACTTGTTTGTGTTTCTTCCGATTTTCCTCAGTTGGGTTGGCTTTATAGGATCGGAAGCTTACTTCTTTCAACCTGATAGCTTCTTTACACTCTTCGGAAAACCAAGACTTTTCTTTTGGTTTGATACATTTTGTTCTGTGAGGGACAAAAGTTCTCATTCCAAGGAAAATCACTTCTGTAATCATTTCTGCACTGGCATCAATGTCATTATCGAGGAAGCATAATGACCAGTTAAAGTTGCGAAAGAAATTATTCAGACCGTCCCAGTTGGCTTTCTCGTATTGCCAAACGGTCCTAGTGGGAATTTTTTCTTTAACTGGATGGTTGGAGATCGAGAAATTAGCTGAAATGACACAATGGTCCGAGGTGCCAAATGGAGAAGTTACTTTAATAGTATATTTATCAGGATGGGAAGTAAGGAACAAGTCAAGAGTATGGGCGGAATGCCCATCAACATCCGGTATACGAGTAGGCTCATCGACAAGCTGGGTAAGATGGTTATACTCAGCAAAGATCTCGGTATACCTTCCTTCGAGTGTTGTCTGGCCAGAATATCGGAGCCAACTTGAATTGTGTACATTGAAGTCGCCCGTAATCACGACTTCAGTGTGAGGACAATGGGAAACAATTCGGGAAATTGAATCTGACAAAACATCTAACTCATCACAAGTAGACATGCTGTCAAGATTCGGACTCCTGTAAAGAAAACAGTAATGAATGATATGCTTGCGGACAGTGAACTTGAGCCACACGAAATTAAAGTTCGTATTAGAACAATGCCCATATTGGGGAAGGCTCTGGCAAGCAATATCATTCCTAACATAAACGACAAGACCATGGTGGGAAAAAAGTAATGGCACTAAGTTATATCCAAACAAACAAAATTCTGATAAATCAGTATTCTGTCCAACCTGGGTTTCACTTAATGCCAAAACAGCTGGCCTGTATTGCACAGTATGGGCGTACACAGAAAAGAAATTCTTCCTAAGCCCACGAACATTTGAATAGACGACACAAAAATCACTTACCATTCTGAAAACTAAACACAAAAAATTCAACTTTGACGTACCTAAATTCGACCGTGCAGTGTAGGCCCATATCAAATCAATGATAACAAACTGTCCTAGGTGTTATGCCCATAAGACAATTTGCACACGAAATTAATATAAATAGGTATAAACAACACAATAGAACTATTCGACAAATGCTACTTACCCATCCACCGCAAACCTCTTGCGATAAGCCTCACAAGAGGCTTGCAGTGCATAGAAAGCAACAGTTATGGGTGGGCTCGGGTGGAGAGGATGGGTCATGGGTGGTGTCGGATGCTGTGCTGCGACTACGAGCGAGGTTTTGGTTTTCTGCTTTCTTCAACTTTTTTTTTTTCTTTTCTTTGTTTGTCACTGGCTTATTTGATTTTGTATTCTTTTTTGTGAATTTTGGGAATTGTAAAATAATTGATTTTAATTTGTAATATTTGTATGTGAGATTTTGATTTGGTCTATTTTTTTTTTTTTTTTTTTTTTGTATATATATATTTGGGGGACACACGCGCACAGAGCTAGCAACGCGACCGCTCACGACGAGTACTTGATCGATTGATTTTCCCATGTGGGAAAATAATGTTTTTTTGCATTAGAGAGGGAAAAAAGTAATTCCAAATAATACTAAAACTTAAAATATATTAAGGAGGAACATTTTTAAGACATAACAAAAATAAAAAAAGAGGACAAAATTTTACGAGTGCAGTGGAGAGGTTCTGTTATAAACCTTATTAAATAATAGTGTACCGACTTAAAATCGTAAAATGTTTGCATGCTGGCACAACTAAGTAAAGAATGGCATTCTAAACCTCGACCTCTTTAAACTCCCTACTTCGCTCACACACAGACAAAAAAAAAAAAAACACAGAAAAAAAAACTTTTTTTCTTGTGAAATTGGCAGTAAAAAAATCATGTAATTCCGCTATAAGAACTAAATATCAAAAGCAAAAAAAAAAATTAGATGACAAAGAAAACTAAATAAATCTGACCGTGCCATCTGTTAGTGACGTCATTAGTTAAAGCTTTTATTAGTGATATAACCGATCGTTATGCCGTATGATGATCCCGTTCCCAAAGCTGTTGGATTAAAATCGAGAAAGAAGTCTTCAGTATCCCGTTGTTCCAGTCTCTTTTCGGATTTGGGTCATATTTTTTTTTTTATAAGTATTCATAATGATTAATTAAGTGGGGGTAATAAAAAAAAAAAAAAAAAAAAAAGAAAAAAAAAAAAAAAAAAAAAAAAAAATATATATAAAAAAAAACGGGGAAGATAGCAAAACAACATAGCATAAAGATAAATGGATTCATAATTAAAACAGTACCTACATGAGTACATTTCTGTAAAAAGTGGTTAAGAAAATATAAAGGTACATTTGGGTAATTT
This sequence comes from Platycheirus albimanus, assembly GCA_916050605.2. Taxonomy (NCBI): domain Eukaryota; kingdom Metazoa; phylum Arthropoda; class Insecta; order Diptera; family Syrphidae; genus Platycheirus; species Platycheirus albimanus. The sequence goes on along the minus strand of OU696696.1, from coordinate 169,103,739 downwards.
CAGGATATCTAATTTACAGGGTACACATACCTTTCTGCTCTCCCAGATGCTGTGCACAACATCGGTGGAATTGCATGCAATTTTATTCGGGGTAAGTGGTTAAATTTTGAACCTTACGGTTTTTTTTACATTTGAACCTATATCTTTATGCTCATTTAAAAAACAAAAAAAGAAAAAAAAAAAAAAAACCTTATGCTATCCTAAACTTAACTTGATTAATTTATTTTTTTTCCTTACTTCTGAATAATACAAATTAAATTTTTTTAATATTCCTTATCATAATATTTGTTTATATCCATTCAACATAAAACTGAAAAATACCATTATAAATGATAGTAGTTACCTAATTTTTTTACTCTTATGATAATATCATGTGTGAATTTTTTATTTTTTTATTTGAAAAATGTATCATTGTATAATAAGGGTTATATATAGTAAAACATTTGATAGGTAATAAAATTCACTACCTTAGTATATTCTTAATTTAAACTTTCTTTTTTTTCTTGATCAATTTTCAATTGATCTTGTTTTGGGAAGCTCGAAGTTCAGCTCATTTTGCTTTTCCTTTGTATCATGGGAAGGATGAATTCTTTTTTTGTGGTTTATCCTACTTTCAGGATAATGATGGCGTAAGATAAATTTCCGTGGGGGAGTCGATCAGATCTCAGCTCATGACATAGGATGGGTTAGTTAAAAAAAAAAAAAAAAAAAAAAAAAAAAAACAATTTAGGGGCTACTATCAACATGAGGACATAATAGCCATGGTGTATCGTTCTGTATCCTTTGTGATCGGGGGGATGCAAGGGGTGGGTAAACCCTCAAGGAGTAGAAGCCTACATCTGATTCTCTCCATACCAATTGCGCAAAGGAGGAACGAGGATTTACTGTATGCAGTTTTGGGCTCCCAATACAAAATTTCAGACAACCACATCTTGTCTTAGGCATGGAAATTACGTAACAACGTCTGGGTGATGCAGCAAGAACCTCCCTAAACCGACGAGCTACAGCCAGGTGGAAGCAAGCATGCCTTTAGCTACAGAAGCCCAGACACCCTCTCATTCTTGCTGCTCGGACTGGCTCAAGGAGTCCTGTGGTCTTGAGTCATATGAGTGGTATAGGAATGAGAGGCCTAGTGATGAAAAAAAAAAAAAAAAAAAAAAACATTTTAACCTTGAGGTGTCAGGCCTCATCGCAATACCTTTTTATATATTCATCGCTAGGGTTACCGTTACAAATTTACAAAACTACTTATTTTAGGAAAATGAATGAACAGCCACTCCAATCTAATATATATAAGATTAATTGTTTGTACTTACGTTGCTTTTTCAGCCATAGGAAATATGGTTGGGACAGCATTCGCCACCAAACGAATTTTAGTTCCCAGATTTCTCAACATTTTTTTTTCGAAGTGGCTGCTGCAGATTTTAGATGTTTTCTTGGAGCGGTCGATTTCTTGTTTATTGTGTTGCCGGATAGCCTCAACCCACTCTTCCTTAAATGCTCCATTCTGATAGAGCCTATTTAAAAAACACTGAATTTAATAATTTTTTTTATTATAGGTACACTTGCACTTACTGATGGAACGAAATAACTCCATCGCCAGTGTATTTTGTTTTACAACCCGTAACTAAGCACTTCATTTTTTTTTCTTTTAATTATAGTCTTTAATTATTTTAAATTGTTTGATTCTTTTCAAAATTTGATTTTTTTTAATGAAAACAAAAAAGCGCAATTCCGCAGTCAGCTGTTTATCATCTGTCAATATCATTTTGTTTCCATATTTGACTACCTTGAAAATAAGGCGCTAATTTGGAACCAACGTGAAGTTGGCTCCTAGCAGTCCATACTTATTAGGTCCATGCTTCTGGTAATATTTCATTTAGAAGACAGACCTTTGAATATAGACATATACATATATGATATAGATTTTATATACAAAGGACAGACGCCAAAGTTATCGCTCCATTTTTTATTTCGACAAGTTTTTCTTTACTTTGCTGTTCGCGATACATAATTTTTAGTGCGGGTAACAAAATAATATGTTATTATTATTTTAATGCCGAATGATAAATTATTGGCTAGAAAAGCAATAATCCATATACTGATCCAGCGATTTTGAGGATTCTAATTCCTTCGAAACCATTTATTGGATGGAAGTTTCATCTTCCTTTTCTTGATGAAAGGATCAGGAGTAAATTAACATATTTACCCAGCCTTTAATTAATCTTTAACAATTATATGTATATCCTCGCTGTCGCAACTTATAATAAGGAGCAACGAGGGACAGAATCATTTACACCGAAAGTGAATGTGAAAAGTGGAAAAATTAGATTTATGTACCTATGTTTCAAGGGAGGTGCCATCTGGCCTCCCCTTGACATAGACATCAGCTCTTAAGCTCCCTCCCCCGTTTTGACGTTTGGGTATTCAAAATAAAGTACCATAAGTTATAACTCCCAAGGAAACACTTTTGTTTTTACCTTAGTTTTTTTTTTTTTTTTTTTTTTTTTATAATTTACGCGCACTCAAGGGGTTATTAATACCCTTATGATGAATTAACACAGTGCGAGCGGTTAGGAAAGTAGGATAGGAGATAAAAGAAGATATCGATGCACATTGGTTTTGAACGTCTGAATATCACAATGGGCGGGAAAAATTGAGCCGGGTAAAGCATTCCACATTCTTGTTGTGCGGCTAAAAAAAGAATCTCTATACTTAACAGTACGTCCGAAGTTAGGCTCGAGGGTAAATTGATGGGCATTCCTAGCGATGCGAGTGTTACGGGGAAATTGTTTAAGGGGAGGAATGCATCTGCCTATTTCGCTAGAGCACTGTTTGTAGAAGTAGCGATAAAACAAGGTTAGACAAGAAACATTACGGCGATGTTCAAGAGAAACAAATGTTTCGGTAATGGTACTTTCTCCTATTAGTTTTAAGGCCCTTTTTTGGATCCTATCCAGGAGACGCAAGTGAGTGAACGGAGCACCTGCCCAGATATGCGAATTATACTCAAGCTTTGGGCGAATGTATGCCTTGTATATTGTAGCCAGATCAGAAGGGGAAAAATATTTCTTACATCGATTTAGGAAACCTAAGCATTTTGCGGCATTTTTGGCGACGTCAAATATGTGATCGTTCCACAAGAGGTGGTTCGTAATACACATACCTAGAACGCAAAGCTGTTCGGTTTCCTCAATGCTAGTGCCACTCATGGATAGTGGCATAGGGGGTAGGTTATGCTTTAACGACAGAAGACAGCATTGAGTTTTTGAAGCATTAAATTCCACACGGTTGGTAATTCCCCATTGTACAATGCTGTCCAGATCGGAATTTAATGAGCTTATCATACGCTGCCGTTGCAGTTCCACGTCCGAAAAACATGGACGTGAATCTGGAAACGAATATGAGAAGCTGAGAGTACTGTCGTCAGCAAAACAATTTAGTGGATTAGAAGTATTAGACAAGAGATCATTAATAAAAATAAGAAAGAGTGTCGGAGACAGAAGAGAGCCTTGGGGCACACCAGCATTTATTTTGTGGGTAGCAGACTGAAAACCGTCCAAAACAACGCGAATTGAACGGTCCGAAAGGTAATTTCTAATCCATCGAAGAAGGGTTTCATCGATGCCAAATGCACGCATTTTCGATAAAAGAGCCTGGTGCCAGACTCTATCAAATGCTTTTGAAATATCGAGCGCAATAATCTAACTTTCTCCAAAACGATGTACAGATTGGTTCCACTGTTCGGTGAGATATACCATCATATCACCAGTGGATCTATTGCTACGAAAACCGTACTGCCGGTCATTAAGAAGTTTTCGTTTCTCAAGATATTTCTTGATCTGAAAATTTATCAGAGTTTCCATGACCTTGGAAAGAAGGGACGTAAGTGCAATTGGTCGGTAGTTTGAGGGAGATGAAGATACGCCTTTTTTTGGAACGGGCTGGACAAATGCAGTTTTCCATCCACTCGGAAAGAGACCTGTAGAGTAGGACAGATGGAAAAGCTTACGCAGTGGTTTTGCCAGCGTGGAAGCACACCTCTTCAGAACTTTTGGGGAGATACTATCCGGACCAGCGGATTTGTGTATATCGAGATCTTTTAGAACTCTTGCAACTGATCGAGTGCGAAAGGAGATTTGTCCCATAGAACCATTTACGCTCTCAAGAACAGGAGGAGTCATGTCACTCTGCGGTAGTGTCGAATTGGCTGCAAACTGCGCTGCGAATAAGTCAGCTTTTGCTTGAGAGGATACCACAGGAGTGTCATTGTTGACAAGCGTCGGAACCGAGGACGTAGTGGAGTTGCGAACGTTTTTTACAAATTACCAAAAATTCTTACTACCTTTGGGACATTGTAGTATTTTTTGCCGTAATTTTTGCTCATGTAAAAATTTGGTTCTTTGAATATGAGCATTGCAGGATTTCCTTGCTTGTTTGAACTTATTCCGGTTTTCCTCAGAAGGGTTGGCTTTATAACATCGGAAACTTGCTTCTCTCACCTCGATAGCCTCTTTACAGCTCAAGTCGAACCATGAATTCTCTTTTGGTTTGATACTTTTTGTTCTATTCGGAACGAAATTTCTCATCCCGCAGAGAATAATGTTTGTAATCATTTCAGCGCTGGAGTCTACGTCACTATCGAGGAAACATAGTGACCAGTTAAAGTTACCGAAAAAATTGTTAAGACCGTCCCAGTTGGCTTTCTCGTTTTTCCTTTAACTGGACTGTTGGAGTACGAGAAAATAGCTGAAATGATACAATGGTCCGACGTGCCTAGGGGCGATAATACATCAATAATGTATTTATCAGGATGAGATGTAAGAAACAAGTCAAGGGTGTGTGGCGTGTGGCCTGCAATGTCAGCGATTCTTGTCGGCTTGTCAATAAGCTGAGTTAAGTTGTTGACCTCAGCGAAAATCTCGACATACCTTCCTTCGGGTGTTGTCTGGCCAGAATATCGAAGCCACGTAGAATTGTGTACATTGAAATCGCCCGTAACAACGATTTCAGTGCGAGGATAATGGGAAACAATTCTTTGGATTGAGTCCGACAGCGCATCGAATTCGTTAAAAGTCGAGACACTGTCAAGACCCGGGCTTCTATAAATAAAACATATATGGGTGATGTGCTTTTGGACGGTGAATTTAAACCACATGAAATTAAAGTCAGTGTTTGAACACTGACCATATTGTGGTAGAAGCTGGTAAGCAACATCATTTCTAACGTATACAGCTAGGCCGTGATAAGCGAAGAATAATGGCACTAAGATGTACCCGTGTAGATTAAATTCCAACGGATCAGAATTTTCACCTATTTGGGTTTCACTCAATGCCAAAACAGCTGGCCTGTATTTTGCAGTATGAACGTATGCTGCATAAAAATTCTTTCTCAGCCCCCGAATGTTACTGTAATCAACACGAAATTTACCTACCATTATGAAAAAACAGACATTGAAAAAACCAACCCGTACGAATATCTAAATTCAATATTTTTCAAATCTCCAATTTGAACTTTTCAATAACACACTTCCATCAGTGACTGCGCCTTCATGGAAATGTGCCTTGACACTACTTCAGTTACTTAGTTAAGCATTTTGAGGTCACACACGTGTGTCACAAGAAGCACACACATATTCGTCGAGTTGTGCATACATCGTTTATAAAAGAAGCAGTACTAACCTGTCGTTGAGACACTTATTTGGCTACCGCGGACGGCAGATCATATAAATACTGAAAAAAAGAAAGAAAAGAGAAATGTATACTTACTTCAAAGAAACATATGCAAAGATAAAAATTAATGGCCAGAATCCTAAGCTTAAAATAATAATTAATAATGCCCCAAAATAAATAATTGATACCAAAATACAAACTAATCGACGAATTCCATAACTCTGCACATGGAAGAAACTAAGGTTTACGAAAAACCCTTATAAAATTAAAGCAAAGATACGTGTGGCGAAAGATGAGTCAAATGGTAAACAAATGCATAACAAATTGTGATTCATGTGCAAGAAATAAGCAAACAAAACACACAATAGAACCGCAAACGATAACATACACTCCAAGCAATAGTTTTGAAGTAGTGTCAATTGACACAGTCGGACCATTACGAATGTCAAACGAAAAAAGATATATCTTACCCATGCAATGTGAACTGACTAAATTTGTCGTGATGGTGAATGGCTTCTGTTGGGTGGTGGTCGGTTGGTGCTGGTTGGTGGATGGCTTCTGTTGGCTGGTGGTCAGGATGGGCTGTCTAGCGGGCGGTTGGTGTTGGATGGTGGACGGAGCGGGTTGATTTCTGAATGGAAGTGCCGTGTTTCTTTCAAAACACTTTTTGGCGGCTGCATCCGTCTGCTGTTTAATAAATCCGTGTTGCTCCAGTAGTGAGTGACCGGCTTTAATAATCACTATGTCCCGGATATTAATTTGCTCCTTTTGCCTGCACTGTCCTCTCCACGATGCTGCGACAAATAAATCCACCGAGTGCTTGGATGTGGAGCCTTTCGGTTTGGAATCCTTCCTTTTCTTCTTTGGGATCCCGATATCAGCACCGATTGGACCTGGAGCTGATACCCCTAGGGCATCACTTGTCGTGTTGTTGTGGTCACTTTCCTGGTTGTTGGGACACTACCTTCCTTGTCCATGGTTGAACTGAGACTGATATTATTTTTAGATCTGTTGAGGGCTTTCAGATCTTTCATGTGTGTTCTTATTTTGTTAGTGTTATTGCGAGAGAGAGATCGGAGCACAATAATGACAGGGGATTCAAACTTGATAACTCCATACGGCCCATCATAGCGGGCTGCCAATTTTTCGGAAAACTGGTTTACGACCGAAGAGAGCACACGGTTCCTCTTATATACCTCCTCTCCTATTCATGGTTGCCAGGCTCTGCGACGGAGGTTGTAATATTTACCCTGTTTGTAGAAGCCCTTTTGTAAATTTGCAGCCACCAACTTATATAATTCTTTCATTCTTTTGATGCGGACGGAAATTGGTCCGGCTAGGCTGGTAAGTTCGGGTGGGGCTGAGTCTGTCTCTCTCGGTCCGCTAATTTCACGACCGAAATTAAGGAATGCAGGAGTAAATCCGGTGGAAGAGTGATGGCTGGCGTTGAAGGTGAAGCAAAGTTCGGGGAGGAATTCATCCCAACGGCGTTGGTTGCTGTCCACGTATTGGGCAATCATAGCTTTATAACTTTATTGACGTGTTCTGTGGGATTTTCTTGCGGAGAGTAAGGAGCGGTTAACCGTTGTGTTATGCCCATTCTTGTTAGAATTTCTGCAGCTGCTAACTGGTGAACTGGCTACCATTATCGGACAAAAACGTTTTGGGTGCGCCAAATGTGTGAATTATCCTCTACCCCTGACTACCCCTGCAGTTATTGCAGCACGTAGCGGGACGGCATCCACCAATTTGGTGAACTTGTCCATGATCACCAACATCATGGTATTCCCTTTCATATATCGAGGCAGGGGGCCAACGAAATCGGCACATATTATCTCCCAAGGCGTTTCGAGCGGTTATGAATACATTATTCCTCCTGGTTTTTGTTGCGGAATTTTAAATTGGTTTCACGAATGACAACCTCGCACATGCTTGGCAATGTCTTTCAACATGCCTGGCCAATAGTAGGACTGCATCATTCTCGCAGTGGTTTTTGCTATTCCCAGGTGTCCCGCTGTAATGGCGTCATGATTTTCAAACAAGATTCTCGGGCGATCAGGTAACGGAGCGCACCACTTCCATTCAATTATCGGGTTGGACAGGGGGTGGCCAGGAAATTTTCGGTATAGCTTTCCCGCTATTTCTCTGCAATCCTCGAATTGTTCAGGGTGGCGGGAAACTAAGGCTTGTTGGCGGTCTTAACAGTATGGTTTTGCATCGGCACAGGCAGCTAACAAATCGCTGGATGTAATAGGTTGGGTGTCGCGGGATATGGCGTCGGCCACAAGATTCATGGAACCTTTCCTATACTGGACAGTGAAATCATGTTGCAGCAATTCAATTGCCCATCTAGCTAGACGACGGGAGGGGCTTTGTAGGGAATATTACCATTTGAGAGAGTGATGGTCAGTCACAACGGTGAAATGATAACCTTCCAAGTAAGGCCTCATTTTACGGATTCCCCAAACTATGCCCAAACACTCCTTTTCAGTTATGAAGAACTTTCGCTCCAGGTAGCTTAGGGTTCTGCTAGCATAGGAAATTGCTCTCTCTCGCTGGTCTATCGTCTGAGCACCACTCCCAAGCCTTCTTGGCTCGCATCCGTTTGGAGAGTAAACGGTAAGGTGAAGTCAGGTTAAGATCGGAGCACTGGTCAGCTTTTCCTTCAATGTATCGCACGCTTTTTGCTGCTCTAGATCCCATTCCCATTTAACGTTTTTCTTCAAAAGGTTGGTTACAGGGGAGGCGACTTGCGAGAAATTTTCGATGAAGCGGCGGTACCACGACGTTATACCCAAAACTCTGTGGAGCTCTTTGACCGTATTAGGGGACTTCATCTCTTGCACGACGGTAACTTTGTCGGGGTCGGTGTGGATGCCTCTGATGCTCACCACATGTCCCAAATACTTTAACTCGGTCTTGCAGAAATAACATTTCTCAACGTTGATTCGTAAATAAGCGGCGGTTAGACGGTCAAATACTTCTTTAAGGTGATTAAGATGTTCATCAAAGAAACGACTGACTATAATTATGTCGTCCAGGTGGGCAAACGCGTTATTTGATAAGTCTTCTCGGAGGATGGTGTCCAGAACGCGTTGAAAGGTAGCAGGGGCCGAATGTAAACCACATGGCATAACGGTCCACTGGTATAATCCTCGGCCTGGAACGTTGAATGCAATGAACTGCCGTGACTCTGGTGCTAACGGTATTTGTCAATACCCCTGCTTCAGGTCTATTATGGATATATGCTTGGCCTCGCGCAGATTATCTAAAATTCCCTGAATGTGGGGAAGCGGGTAAGCATCCTTTTTAGACCGTTCGTTCAGTTGCCTGTTATCTACGCATACCCTCCAACTTCCATTGTTTTTCCTCACCAACACGATGAGTGAGCTGTAGGGGCTACTGGAGGGCTCAATCCTACCCGCGCTCAGGAGCTCGTCAATCTCGTCGTCGATGATCTGCTGCATAGCCGGGTTCTGGGGGTAGTACCGTTGCTTGAACGGTTGTTCGTTTTTAAAACGAATGGTATGCACCGCCGCGTTGCAGATTGGTCAAACGTGGATAAGTCGGCGCTGCCAATGAGTCCCAGCTTCTCAGGTCCGGTTCCGTCAACTCTTTTATTATCGCAGCTGAGTGTAACGCCACCAAGGGTCATGACTAGCCCCGCTTTCCTCAGGAAGTCCATTCCTATTACAGCTTCCTCCATAAGGTCTTTTAACAATGAGACCTCTCCGGTCACCGATTGGTTGCCAAACTGTAAGGTTACTAGGTAATGCTCCCTAACAACAATCAGATTCCCGTTTGCCAAGTGGATCTCGGAACGCTGGTAACGGACGGGCGTTTTCAGTCGCCGCAGTGTTTCGCAACGAGAGGCTAATGAAAGCCTTCGTGGCTCCTGTATCGATTAGAGCGTTCCATGTTTGCTCTCCGATACTGACGGGAATGAAATATCGGGAATCTGTCCAAGCCTCTTCAATTTCGTCGGTGGATTCTTGCTCCATGGCCGTAGCATGGCAACTTACATTCACGATATCTAATGTGTCGGCTTCTGGTGACAGGTTTGGAACGGTTAAAGGGCGGCTGGTACTGGAACCTTATACTCCGTGCATGGAAATGTTTTCAACCTCGGTGAAATCCGGTATCGGCGATTTAGGTAGGGGTTGGTCGAGCTTGGTTGGAACAGTTGATAACAAAGCAGACACGGCTGGGTGGCAAGAACAATTTCTCCACAAAAAGAACAAAACATTCTGAACGGGCGATTGCAATTAGCATGGATGTGAGTATTTCTGTCGTAAACGGTGTTAGTTGCTGTCGGAGTGTGGTTAGATAGAGGCACGTAACTTGGCTGCGGAGGTCTTCCTTCTGTGGGGGGGGGGTCCATCGGGTATCAGTACGGTGGGACTAGGGCTTACGATTCGATCTTTACTCCGAATGCACTCGTACTCCTCGGCCAGTTCCATCAGGTCGTCGATGGCCTGGAAATCCCGGCGTTTTATGTATAACCGGTATTCCGGACGAAGGCTATCATATATCTGCTCTCGTTAATCCTAAGTGCTCATACGGGGATGTTGTTTCATCAGATACTGCGCTGCCCGAATGAACTCCTTAGATTTCTTCCGCGGGCCTTGTTTCTTCCGCGTAATTTCATCTTCCAATTTATGCATATACCGAGCGGGGAGGAAAAACCGTACAAATGAACTGTGGAATTGAGCCCACGACTGAAAGGTAGATCGGTTCACCCGGAGCCATTCCAGGGGATTGCTTCGAAAAATATCCGGAAATATCCAGACAATGTGGTCGAGCGGGATTTCATAGCAGGTAGCAAGCTCCACCAAGCGTTCGATAAATTCGAGCGAGTTTCCTGACCCCTCAAACTTCAAACCCCAATTGCGTACCGTGTTCATGACTTCGGCTTTGTAGCTCGTAGCCAATCGCTCCGTGCGGTCATGTGGTGCGAGAGTTCGTTTAGCGGTGGTGGTGTATGTGAAAACGGTTGCACCTCCTGTCGAATTTACGGTTATGGACGGTCCTGTCTCATAGACGTTTTGTTGTAATGTGGTGCGTGTCGGCACTGTACTACTTCTCCCGTCGTATGCACCCAGCGGTGTAATAGTTAGCTCCTCTTTCACTGGTAGTTTCATCTGGATATGTTTATGCTCAATTTATTTTGGTTCAGGTGAAGAGTCTGAATCACCATATGCTCGGTCTTGTGTGAGTTTCTCTAGCTCAGCACACAGGTTCTGGGTTGAAGCTCGGGTTCTGGCTTCCTTGATGCTCTGACTGAACAATTGTCAGAGCTCTTTTAGTTTTCCATCGGTGGGCAACCCCCTTGCCTGCAAATTCTCGACAAGTTCGTTTTTGCGCAGCAAGTAAATCCAATGTAAATTTGATCCGTAACATCAAAGTGCTGGCCATTATCCTCCATGGTTTTCTGGAATTGGACGGTGTTACCTTAAAAAAAAAAAGCAGGACGGTAACGGTAACGGCTCTTAAGAATACGATGATCCGGGGAACGGGTATCTGGTGATCAGTATTCGGGTCCTGGTAACTGGTAAATCGAGCGATTTTTTGATTGTTTGCAGAGTTTTGCCTGCGTCACCAGTCACCGACCGATTGCACCGACCGCCCTCCCCCTCATTGCTCTGCACACCGCTTTGCATAGAAAATAATAATTCAAAGCTCTCGTGAATTGTTACATCAAGCGAATATCTTAATTGAACGGAAACTCGCGGCACCAAAGCTAATATCTTTTTCTTGAAGGAGTGTCAAAGATATGGAGTTTATCCCAATTTCATTAAAATAAAATTCACGAACGGCTGATGTCGTTAAAAAATCAAAATATATATGGATGAATTTAGAAATAAAATACCATTACTCGCAACTTACAAAACTCGAATTAGAACTTTACCATTTGCCATATACATCTTCATCACAAAGCAAATGAACAACATCGATTTCTCTTCATGGTTCGAATTTCAAAGTAAGGTCATAGAGAAGAGAAACGTGAGTCTCAAAAACTCAAAATTAAAAAATTAAAATATGAACAAAGCCAAACAATAACAACTAAAAACATTGTTAAATCATAATTCGTTGAAGATCTTGTTTTAAATTTATCCAACGAAAATTACACCCAAGAAGAGATTGATGTAATGAATAAAGGGTTAAAGTTCGCTCCGAAACCTCTTAATATTCCTATTTTCGAATGTATTGTAGATTTGGAAACATGTTTAAAATTGAAACAACCACAAATAAAACAAAAAGTCAGAGACGATGCAAAGCCTATTTTAAAGAAGTTTATTATACATGAAGGCTGATAAAGGAAACAAATTAGTTATTATGAACAAATATGATTACGGCGAAAAAGTAAGAGATTTAATCACTGCCAGCAATTTCAAAACGTTAAACAAAACACTACTGACTGGTTTGATTCGAGAGTCAAAGTCACCTATAAAACAGATAACATCTACATTTGAAATTCCAAAATAGAAACTAAATGTATCCAACCCATATGTGCCAATACTTGACGCTTTACCAAAGGTACACGAACCGGGAAACAAAATGCGATTCATTGTTTCAAATATAAATTCGCCTTCTGTTAAAATAGCTAAATGGTTGCTCAACAAATTTAAGAAAAAACAAACTTGAAAGCTTCTCAGTAAAAATACCTTCGATTTTGTGGACAAAACTAAAAACATTTTTATAAACGAAGATAAAATCATGATTTCTTTTGATGTTGAAGCCTTGTTCCCGAGTATCCCTATCCTGGAAGCTTTAATTTCTCTTCAAACCCACTTAGAAGAGTTCAAAATCGACGAAAACAAGAAGTTTATTAAGCTACCAACAGTTAAAGTATGTGTGTCACAAAACTTTGTCCAATACAGGAACATTTTTAACAAGATTAAAACTGGAACAAGTATGGGAAACATTCTGTCCCCACTAATAGCTAAAGAGTTTATGTCTTCTTTCGAAACTAACTTAAGAAGTAAAGGATTGCAACCGAGAATTCGGTTTCGCTATGTTGATGATGTTTTTGTGGTTGTCAAAAAAGCAGAAATAGAATTGGTTTTAGAAACACTAAAATCTCAGTTCAACAGCATTAGCTTCACCCACGAACAAGAAGAAAATCTAAAGTTAACCTTTTAAGACCTAATTTTGTGTAGAAAAACAGAAAAAATGATTATGTTATACATCGAAAAACAACAACTTCAAACAGATATATAAGAAAATCATTCATTTTGCCCGTTTCAACATGAACGTGCTGCATTCCACTCAATGGATCACCGACTATGCAAACTACCACTTTCAATCACTAACAACACCGCTAAATACACCCGTTTTAAAGATATCGCCACCATCAATGGATACAATTCATCATTAATAGACCAACTTATAAGCAAACACACCAAAAAACTTCACATCAGACAGACAAAACGGAACATTGGTGTTAGATTTGGTGAACATTCAAATCACATCAAATTAAATAGACCCGAAAAATCCTCCGTCGCTTCAGCTTCACAACAGTGGCGATTCCTCTCAGTTGGCTAGGTTGGCTGCGCCAACCCAAAAATAAATAAATACAATTCATATTAAAAGTATCATGAAATAATATTTTGTGTACAAAATACAAACCTGATTGAGTTTTCTTAAAACCCATGTGTTTACCTAATTACAACAAAACATTTTTCATTCAAATAGAACTAACCGCAGCAATCTCGTGACATTTTACTCCCATTCAAAATGGCATTGGAAATAGCGCATTCACATTCTAATTCAAATCGTATCCAAACTCCCCTTACCCTTCGTGTGCTGCTTCATTCCACCTTTAATGCATAAAATCGATGCTAAAATAATAGCCATACTGCGAATGGCGAGTCAAAGAAAAATAAAATAAAACTTAGCCAGCAATCGCATCATTGGCAACGCACACGCAGGGTTGAAAATGTAAACCTAGAAAAGGAAGCAGATTGCCAGGAAAATCTAAATAGGTTTGCAAAGAGTATTAAGTACTAAGTAGGGTCTACATTAAAATGAAATGCACGAATTTGTCGCACATACCTACTTGATCTGTGGGTGCCATAGATGGTTTTTGAGCAATAAAAACTACTCTTTGTTGTATAAAATATGCAATTAAGTTCAAAATATTTGTTTAAGAAGTGTTTATTTCCCGCATTTCGAGCATATTGACAGTGCTATAAGATACGTCAATTTTACCGTTCGTTTCGTTATACGAAGACGAGTAATTGAATTAATTTGCTTCTATACATCAGATGTCCGTTACTTGAATTAAGCCCAAACATAAGAACAGTTTAGAAATCAAGAAAATTCTACCAACAAATACACACAAAGGGCTTAACACGATATCTAGAAAAAAAATTAGAGCAACAAAATCTAGAAAAAAAAATATACTTAGAATTGGGAAAATCCAGAAAACCGAAAATCTGAATATTTAATCTCGAAAATCCAAAATCTAGAAAAAGAAATCTAGAATGGACAAAATCTAGAATTATTAATATTAATACTAGATTTAGAATCCCTCTAAATTAAAAAAAAATCTAGAATACTTTTTTTCTAGATTCTAGACTCCATCTTTTCTAGATTTTATCTTTCTATCTTTGTTTATAGATGTTGTCCTTTCTTAATTCTGACACTCTGGATAACGTCGTCGTGATCCCGTTCACACAGTACATACAAATTGCTTAAACCATTTTTAATTTTTTTTTCTACAACTCAAAGGTTCGATATGTGCTAGCTACAATTAAGCAACCGTTACTCCTTAAAACATAGGTGCGATCTTGTGGGTGCTATGAAAGATATATAGGTACTTTAGGAAGTGCGAACTATTTCGTTAATGTGGTTGTCCACTTTAATAAAACCTTTGAAACCTGTTTTCCGTAAATATCATTTGTAGCCGAAAACTAACAAAGTGAAGTTTTTTTTTCTATGTAACAAAGTTGAATAAAAATCGTTCAAGCCTTTTTTGAGCAAATTAGAAATAAAATGCACGACTGGGTAGCACCAACTTGCTCTAATGTGTGACAGTGGTCTAGGCTCTAGGGGATTGAGATTTTGATAAAAATAAATTTTTCAAAATTCTTAAATTAATATTTTAAGTAATTTGAGCTGAAAAAAGTACGCCATTTTATTTCTTGGATGAATTTGAATTGATTAGAATAAATTTATGAAAATCTATGGAGCTGTTTTTGAGAAAAAAAAGTATAAAAGTTTTTCATACAAATAAAAAAAAAATTAAAAATTCGTTTTTAAACGTAAATTTGCTTTTTTTTGCTTTACTTTTGGATCCTTGGTGTAGCCAACCTAATATTGGAGACCAGGAATCGCCACCGCTTCACACGTCCTCGCCACACGAATATTTCAATGTGAAATTGGAGGATGTAAGACCCATCAAACACGTCACTAACTACCGACGGCTTGATGCCTACGAGGGCTTATATATCAGCAAAAACAACAACACCATGAACAGTGATAATGGCAATATCATATCTTCCTTGTTTAGTCTAGCTTAATATTTAAATGTCTCTCTTGCTCTTTTATTAAAATGTAAAGTTCTTATCAATAATTGTCTTCCTTTGTTTTGATTATGTAATTTACTCTTTCTCTTTGTTTGGCAAATTAGTTTATTGCTGAAGATGAACCACAATACTTTCAAAATGCATTCAAGTTATGGAAGTAACTTTAAAATCAAATCTTTTTTGTTTTTTGTTTTTGTTTTCTTTTCAATTCGTTGTAGTCAATAAGGTATCTATTGCTTAATTTTTCATAACATTTGCTTGCTCATAAAACTTAAATCACTTTTATCTGGCAACTTTTCTGTAATTTTCAAAAGTTCTTCAATAGAATCCAATGTTTTTATATATTCGCACTCTATTTTCCTTTAATTTCGTTTATATTTATTTCTTATTTTCTTATAAGCTTCCCAGTCGGCACTCATCAAAAATTTTAAATGACTGAACTTTTGTGATCTTAATTCATCGTTTAACCATTTTTGCTCACAACCGTTTACAGTATTTTCCACCACAAAGAAAATAATTATGTTAAGCATATCATTTTCAAATAAATCACACAAAGTATTATCACAATGCATTGAGATACCTTTTCTATTTATTGCACTTCATTTTATTGACTGTATAAATTGGAAATTATTATATTTCGCAAATTTTATCTTTTTCAATTTGAAGCACTTATTTTGATGTTTATTAATTTTAAAAATAACTGTTTAATGATCACTAATTTTAATGTCACTTTGGACCTTTTTTTCAACGTTTTTAATGTCCATAGCCACATAATCTAAAAGAGACTAAGTAGTTAGAGTTATCCTTGTTATGCAATCAATTAATTGTTGGCAAAGTTTTTCAGAAAATAAACACTCAAGCTCTCTTTTATGAATACTATTATCTAGCCAGTCTATGTTAAAATTTAAAAGCATATATATATTTTTATCCGGTATATCATCTTTGGAAATCACAAATGTAGTAACAAAAGTCTCTTATTGATGTACTAGGTGATCTGTTTACTGTAAGAAACACAACTGCTTTATATTCGATTTCTATTTTTATTATCAATATCCACATTAACGCCATTGGATCACTTTAAATAATAGTTAAATATTCGTAACAATCTTGTAAATATATTATCACCACCCCTGCGTGAGAGGATGTAGTTTCACATCTGATTATATGATAGTTGTTAACTTTTATTTCATTATTACCTATTTTGGTCCCAACATGAGTTTCTGTTAACACAATCACATAAAATTTATTCTGATAGAAATTATGGGGGGCAAAATCGCATCGCCACCTCCCCGCGGTGCCCGCTGGATGCGGATTCGCTGTCAGAGGAAGACTTAGGCAAAATATCTTGAGCTTTCGCGAAGTCAGCGAGAGAGTGACAACGATCCGCATTGAGGCCAAATTCCACCACCTAAGCCTTATAAGCGCCCATGCCCCTACAGAAGAGAAAGATGACGCTACCAAAGAAAGTTTCTATGAGCTCCTTGCCAAAACCTATGAGCAGTGTACAAAACATGACACTAAAATCCTCTTGGGAGACTTAATTGCCAAAATTGGGAAGGACGACATCTTTGGTATGACGGTCGGAGAACACAGCCTGCACCACACCACCTCCGACAACGGACTCAGGCTCATCGATTTTGCAGCGGGAAAAAACATGGTGCTGAGCAGCACACAATTCCCACGTCCCGACATCCATAAGGGCGCATGGTGATCCCCAGATGGCTGTACCTGCAACCAAATCGACCATGTTGTGATTGATGGAAGAGACTTCAGCATTATGAATGTCCGTACATTCCGAGGAGCAAACATCGTCTCGGACCACTATCTAGTTGGTGCAAAACTTAGGTGACGGAACTCCATGGAAGTTCTTAGGCGAACACCGACTACGCCAAGCAAATTCAATGTTGGACGTCTTCAATCGGAAGAGACAGCCTCTGCCTATGCCGACCGCGTATCCCTTGAGCTTGCGAGAAATCCTTCGACTGATGATATGAACCCGGAAGACCAATGGCAGCTATGTCAACAAGCCATAAGAAGTGCTGCGTCCGTGGTATTGTGCTTCTCACAATTACTTGGGCTTGCTGACGACATTGACGTGATAGGAAGAACTAAGCGAGCAGTAACCGGTGCATTTACTACTATGGAGTCAGCAGCAAGCAGAATATGGCTGAAAATAAACTAGGACAAGACGAAGTATATGCTTTCATCAACAAAAGTCCAATCCCACCACCGACTTGGTCAGAACGTAACCATTGATAGGTATAACTTCGAGGTAGTCAGTGAATTTGTCTACCTGTGCACTGTTGTAAACACAGGCAACAACATCAGCGCGGAAATCAAACGCAGAATAACTCTTGCTAAACGCTGTTTCTTTGGGCTGAGTAAGCAATTGAGGAACCAAGGTGACACTGTATAGAACACTCATCATCCCGGTCCTGCTATATGGTGCGGAAGCATGGACCCTCTCTCAATCAGATAAAAAGTCACTTGGAGTCTTCAAGAGAAAAGTTCTGCGTACGACCTATGGTCCTGTCTGCGTAAATCGGGAAAACAACATTTGGAGAAGAAGATACAAATACGAACTATACGAACTGTACAGCGACATAAGCCTAACCAGAAAAATTCGAATTCAACGACTAAGATGGCTGGGCCATGTAGAGCGAATGGACATCAACGCCCCAGCTCGTAAAGTCTTCAACGCCAAACCAGAGGGAGTCAGAAGCCAAGGAAGACCTCATCTCCGATGAAGCGACCAGGTAGAGGGAGACCTCCGACAACTTGGAGTGCGAGATTGGAGACGGCAGGCTAAAGATCGAGCCGGCTGGAGGGCATACTAAGTAAGGCTCAGGAGCACCACGCTCTAGTGGCGCCATCAAAAGTAAGTAAGATAGAAATTATTTTGTATTTCACTTAAGTTATTAGTCAAACTTTGGATATTTATCTGCATACATTCATAAGACTTTCGTTGCTGAAAAGAAAATTTCTCGCGCTCTCTTTCTACCCTTCTTAAATTTACAGGACAATTAACGTCCCTAGCATCATGATACGGGTTAATGTCCATGATGAGTTCTTAATTGTTAATATAAAATTGACACACTGTTTGTTTTCATTTGTACACCTCTCCAACTTATGCTCATCTCCACACTTGGGACAACTAGTTTTGTTCGTAAATTTTTACTATCTTCTAATTTTCCTTTCACTTCATTTTCCATTATTTTTTTTTGTTGATTCTTCATTTTCACATCTTATTAACACTGATTTATTTTTTCTTTTAAACATTCCACTAGCCTTAATTGATAGGCCTGCGGGATTAATTTTTTCCTTTAAATCTTGTTTTTTTCAATAATTCTGACAATGGTTTGGCATTACTACAACCGGCGGAATATTTTTGACAGCTCTTATTTCTGCATATGATTTTGGTTTGTTTACTTTTTTTAATTCATTAGTTGACTCTTTTTCACTCATTACCTTATAGTCCCGTCAAATTAGACATTGACCCGGACATTTAAAAAAAACACAAGCTGAAAATTGGTGAAAATGTTGAGAATGATGTCTTCAACGAAATATATGAAATCCCAAAAAATCCGACTTATTCAAAATCCGCCATCTTGAAAAAACTGCCGCCATCTTGAGTTTTTCGTTTTTTCAAATATATATAGTTTTGGAACCAATACCCAATTTCGGTAGTTTTGGCACCAAATGAAGGTATACATATACATTTATTAATTGCGTAGAACACTTAAATATTGAAACATAGATATACAGGGTGATTCACGAGCGTTGTGCCAAAAAGCTAGAGCATGTAGGTTGGGTTGAGACAAGAAAAAAATCTTATGGAAGGGGGGTCTATTCCCCTCCGTTTAGACGGGAGGGGCAATTTTCTAAAAACATGACTTAAATTTGAAAAAAATTATTAAAAAATAACGGTAGCTTTTACAATGCCATGCTATACCTTTTTGTTTTTGTAACGAAGTTCCTTATCGCGCGTTGTGAAAGGGGGCTAGACGGAAAAAATTCTCACGAAAAGTTGTAACGACACTTTTTGCTATAGTAAGCTATTGTAAGCTGTGCGGCGTGTCTATTTCACATTGAACAGTGTGGTGTCGCGACGATTATTTTTGTTGAGTGTATACAGGTTTTTTGTACATAATTACGTAAAATTTTGAAAAAAATTAGTTTTAAACTAATTTTTTTAAATTTTTTTTTCAAAATTTTGAGTTTGAAAATTTATATTTTTTAAACTATTCGTTAAAACAATTTAATTTAAAAACAAAATGAAAGAAAAAGTTTTTGGCTTTCCAAAAAGGTATAACACGGTGTTGTAAACGAAGCCGTTGATTTTTAATATTTTTTTTTACAAAATAAGTCAATTTTTCAGAAAATTGCCCCCCCCCCCCGGATAAACGGGGGGGTGGAATAGACCCCCCCCTCCTTTTTTTTGCTTTTTTATTTTAATAGCGAATCAACTAAAGCATCGACTACTGAGGTACAAACTATATCATCAAGGAAAAGGAAAAAGACAAATGCACAAAGATGTAGAGAATATCGTGAGAGAAAGAAATTACAAAATACAATGGTACAAAACATAACTGCAGAGGGATCAGATGAATGTAGTAAGACTGATCAATATTACCAGCCAAAAAATCTAAAACTAATGCAGAAAGAAGAAAAAAATAATATGAAGCGCAGAAATTAAAGAAACAAAAACGTAAAAAATACCTAAAACTGATAAACAAAGAAGTAAAGAATGTTACGATAGGAAAAAGAAATTTCAGGCTTTAAACACTTTAAATCATCATTCAGATGCGTAAGTATTGTTGTGTATAATTCGATGCCCTTAGCCATTTGAAGCAGTTTGAAGTATCTTCTTCAAATTTTTTAATTTTTCTGGTTTGTTTTCCGTCAGAATTTTATTTTTTACTGTTTCTGCAAGCTTGGTGGCTAGAATGAACTTTATTAACATTTCTTTTTGACTGCCATCCTTAAGAGTGTCATGGTAGAATTCAATCAAACCTTAGAAATTATTTAGATCCTTTTGATCTCCTCGAAACTCTGGTATTACCTTTGAGGCAGTAATTAAATCGAAATTTGCCATGTTTATTTTTGGAATAGGCTGTGAGCTAGTATTTTTAATTTTTAAAAAGCTATTTATCTGTTCAACTAATTTTTCATATTTATCTTTTAATCCTTCAATATCCTTCGGGTCCGCTTTTTCTGTAATTTCTGTCCAGGCTTCTTTAATAAGTTTGTTTGTATTTTCTATGTATTCTTTACTATATTCTCTATCTGGTGATTTTTTAAGATTTTTTAATAACTTTTCTAATGTTTCGAACTCCATGAGTTAATTTATTTATACAAAACATTTTTTTTTTTTTTAAACATTACTAATATTTTTAAAAGCGTGTTTTCTTAGATATTTCTTATAATATGCATTTAGTTTACATAATGTTAATATTATTAATAATATACAATTTAAATAGACTATTTTGCTATCTAAGTCGTTAAATGTTGTTGTTGATGCTGCTGCATTGTTGTTTATTATTTCCTCTTTTGATTCCTTGCCACCCATCCTTTTTTAGGTTTTTTATCTCCTCAACGAGTCTTCTTTTTTGTGCTCCAGAGCTTATATTGATAATTTTTTGTAGTTCCGCACACCTTCTCTGGAACGCTCTTTTTCTTCCTCCTCTCTTCTTTTTTGTAGTTAGAGTAGCCGCTGCTGTTCTTAAGGTGTTTGGCAGGATCGCCATGTAGTGTTTAACGTTGCCCTATAGTTTAGTGTAATTCTGAGCACTTCAGCCGCTTTAATCCGAGCATCAAAATGCACGATTAGTATTTCTAAGGTCTTCACCCGAAAATATAAGAGTCCAAAGTTGTTGGTTTAAGACTAACTTTTATTTACAAATGACTAGGCTATTTATACTTAAATCTATCTTACAAAATAGTTGGATTCATCCCCACTCTTATTTTGATTTTGGTTCTCAATATGCTATTATATTATTGACCCACAAATGATGGCCCGAATGACGACAAAGATTTGAATTCCATTTGAACAGAATGAACGTTCAGTTCAATCCACCCAAATGCCATTCGATGCCCTTAGCCACCGCGACACATTCAGGTGTAGGTGCATTAATTTATTGTTCTATTTAGAATTAATGAATCATTTTGTGCACAACGATTTATCATGGAAAAATGATTATTCAAAACAAAAATTGATTGTGTGATAACTGACCATTCACAAGTTTTGTTCAAATGTAGGTCAGTGTATCCACGTTAAGTGCATGTATGTATATACACAACAGTATGATTTTTTTTTATCTTTCTAAGGTATATTTTTTGGAGTAAAATATGATGTATTTTTTACAAAAATTCTATCACTAATTAATCGAAAGGAACTTCGTTCCATCCGGGTGTCCCTTGACGCCTCTCAACTATTTTTATTGTAATTTTAAATGAAGTTATTTCATTGAACCGTTTTCAAAATATTAATTTTCAAACTCAAAATTATGAAAAAAAAAAATTTCAAAAAATTATTTTAAAATTAATTTTTTTCAAAATTTTACGTAATTAAGTATTATTTTTGTGCTCCTTTTAATTTTAAATCCAACATTGAAAACCGTATGGCTCTATGACTTTTTGTTGCCAAAGTAACCGAACCTAATTCTTCACCGAAAAAAATGCCTAAATGATACCTTGTGCCATCCCGTAATAGGGTTTTCACACCGAGCTGAAAACACTGTTTTCGTTGCAAACCCCCAAAACCTGAACGAAAACACAAGTTTTAGCATACATTTTTGCTAAACACAAGTTTTCGAAAACAACTAGTTTTATATAAAACCTGTCGAAAACTTGTTGGAATACGAAGTAAACACACCTAAGTTTGTTGCGCTTCTTTCAGAACACACTTAAGTTTCTTGTAATTCTTTCCAAACATACCTAAAAAACGCATAAACGTCAAAAAAAAAAAAATCAATCATAGCAGCCGAAAATATTTTCATTTCAAAATTTGATAGTCAGTTGTTGTAAAAATGAAGTGAAATGTCAAACGAAAACTTGAAAAGTCCGGTGTGAATGATTTTCAGGTTTTCGTAAACTTTTAACCGAAAACCGGGTTTTCGGCTCGGTGTGAAAACCCTATAAGGCTAGATTTTCTAGTTTTTGTGAAGAAGTAGGTTCGGTTATTTTTCAATATCTTGGCAACAAAAAGTCATAAAACCAAACTGTTTTCAGTATTGGATTTAAAATTAATTGAAGCATTGAATTCTGAGAACAAAAATAATACCTAATTTCGTAAAATTTTGAAAAAATTTAGTTTTAAAACTATTTTTTTTTTTAATTTTTTTTCCAAATTTTGAGTTTGAAAACGGTTCAATAAAATAACTTCATTTAAAATTACAATGAAAAAGAAGTTTTTGGCTTTACAAAAAGGTATAGCATGGCATTGTAAGAGCTACCGTTATGTTTTAATAATTTTTTTTTCAAATTTAAGTCATGTTTTTAGAAAATTGCTCCTCCCGTCTAAACGGAGGGGAATAGACCCCCCATCCCATACGATTTTTTTCTTGTCTCAACCCAACCTACACGCTCTAGCTTTTTGGCACAACGCTCGTGAATCACCCTGTATTTTGATCGCGAAAACGGAAGTTATTTGTTTAAACGAAACAATAATTTCGTTCGATTACATGAGAATGTTATTAAATTACGTAAAAAAAGTATTAAACAACAATTATGTAAATCAAATTAAATAGTACACATTGACTTTGGGAAAAGTTATCAAGTTGGCTGTTTTTAACACAAACAATTTGGCACTATGAACTGACGCTTTCATTCTCCTTTTGCCTTCTTATTTCTTATACATATAAGTATGTAGGTGAGCAGTAATATGGCCGTAAAAAATGCAGTTTAGAACTAGTGGATATTTAAATTTTACCATATTTAAAGCAAAAGGTTAGCCAAATTTTCAACGTCATCTCCGATATCTGAGTCGGCCAAGTCAATGCGATTTGTGCATCAATGACCAGCGCAGTAACGAAACATACTTGTGCAACTGAGAAAACTCTTTTTGCATTGAAATTTTTTTCAAAGCCAGATTTACAGTTGTAAGACACGACGTGAAGGATCCGTTCCGGTGATGGATTTTCTTCGGTTGGGATGGGCTTTAATTGACCTTTATGCAGCACCCACCCTTAATTCTTTTTCATCCATAATTGTACCTGTAAATAATGCACAATGGGTTAGCCTGATCTTTCAACACATAAGGTCAAAATCAATTTTCAAATGTCCTTACCTGGTGGTAAACACGGAACGAATGTTGTTTAACTGCTGTAGATGTTAGCAGGAGGGTTAAGCAAACAGGTAGGTAGTCAAATGTTGTTTTTAGAGACTGCTTTGCTACTGTCCTTAAGAACAGTCGATGCCTGGCTTTGTTTAGGCTGCCTGAAGTTTCACAGCCGTAATACGAGGAGAAATGTTTCTCCTGCTGCTTTGATATCCTCGTGTTGGTTGAATACAGGCACCTTATCCCTTAAACTTCAATCCTCTAGGAGCTTTTTGAATGGTACCTCCTTGCCATTTCTGAACGGCGCTGATGTGACATCTCATCCAGTTTTAAAATAAATTAATATTTGGCACAACAGGTCCAAGCGGGGCCGGGGCCTGTGACTTACATTCTCAACCATTCGTGTGTGTACGTTGATATTCTGCAGAAATTTTTGTATTTGTACTTTTGTATTTATTTTTATTAGTAACATAAATATTTAAAAATTTTACATTTTTTGAAATTATACTTAGTGCATAAGGTTAACTTTAACGGAAAATGTAGCTATGCACAGTATTTAAAAAGAGATAACAAAATAATACTAATCGTTTCTAAGCTTAAATATTTTAAAAGATTCTTGAATCAAAATTTTGAAAAAAATAGTAATATAGAGAAGAGAGAGATTTTAAATAAGAAGTAATGAAATTAAAAGCAAAATGTTATCAGCACCTATAATAAGTATCCAGAGCAATTTAAAGAGGGTTGCAGTTGTTGATTCCCCTCACATTGGCAGGAAGCGATTCAAGTAGTTGGAAATGTGATCAAACCGAAGAAAGGAAAAAAAGAAACGTAAGACTTTTGGGGTTAAGTCGGAGTTTATTTCGTTAGGCCCGTTGAAAATTCTCTCCAAATCAGAATTAATGCTAAACGTAGCATCCTCAACCATACCTATTCGATAACTTAGATACAATTGGACATCATCAGCGTACATAAGTACTTTACAAAACTTAAGAATCTCAGGAAGATCATTAATAAATAAAGAGAACAATAAATAAAGAGAACAGTAGATCGCCCAGGATTGATCCTTGAGGAACCCCAGCATTGGCTGGAAGAAAATCTGAGAGTTGGGAGTTAATATACACGGCCTGAGTTCTTCCTGTAAAGTATCTTTCAATGAGAGCCACCGCACTCCCTTCAAAAGAATAATTATACTTTAGTTTTTTCACCAGTATACCATGCGGAACTGAGTCAAAGGCTTTTGAAAAATCGAGCAACACCAGCGTGGTAGCATGTTAATTGTCAATTTCTTGGCGAATGTCATCTACAAGTTTTAAAAGTGTTGTAGAACAACAATGTTGCGGTCTAAGACCAGCTTGTACGGAGGAGAACAATATGTTAACAGCTAGGTAAAAAGAAATTTGTTGGCTCAAAATTTTTTCAAATGCTTTCGAAGCAAAAGGCAGAATGGAGATAGGGGGATATTCTTTGACTAAAGAGTTAGAGCTTTTTGGAATTTTGATAATTTTTGAAGCTTTCCACATTCTTGGGCAAGAAGACGTGGTAAGAATTGCATTAAAAATATGGGTAAGATAAGGTAGAATAAGCGGCAAAATTATTTAAAAAAAACTAAGGATGCTTGCCATCTAGCCCAATAGCTTCAGATTGAATCTCTTCAACTGGAATCGAAGGGACCTAAAATTTACCGCCGAATCCGAATGGCTAACAGAGAAGCATTTACCATGATATGATTTACTCTTGCAAGATTCGTCACTTCCTTGCAAGAGGCAGTTCCCCGTAAAAGAACTTAGGTGGAGCCAGAAATCAAACCCAGAACCTTTGGAGTGGCAGTCCGACACACTAATTACTACGCCACGGGGTACTACATCAGTTGCTGCGTGAAAAAAACAAAATGTTGTGACGAATATTTCCAAGGGCAACAACAAAATCCTCACTACTGCACTACTGAGAATTTAAGGTTCTGCATTTTTCTTTCCAGGTATTAACACCCAAACGTTCTTTCCAAGCATAGACATCTCAGCCATCAAAGCGCCTCGCCTACCATAACTCTGCACCCGCAGATTCCACAGCTGGCTTCACTATAAGAGTATCCACATCACCGTTGGCCTCAATAACCTTGAATCGGGCTCTAGCGAGGTGTTGTTATAGCAATGAGATGAAGCACACTTTGTTCTTAACATTAGCTAGAAATACTACTTGAGGTGTGTTTCAAAGTGTAGCATGGTCGATGATAACCCCTGCCTGACTTCCATAATAGTATCTTTGAGTT
Organism: Platycheirus albimanus; assembly: GCA_916050605.2. NCBI lineage: Eukaryota > Metazoa > Arthropoda > Insecta > Diptera > Syrphidae > Platycheirus > Platycheirus albimanus. The sequence goes on along the minus strand of OU696696.1, from coordinate 169,077,993 downwards.
AAATAGTTTTAGACTCACTAGCAACAGTTGCAACTTTATACTTCCGTTTTAAGTGAATGTCACTGAAACGTTTTCCTTCAACCGACTTCATAACTTCAAGGCCAATCGTGAAAGCCCCATCGTAATTTACGGATTCGTCAGCGACACCACCCGTAGACAGAGATGCAAGGAGTT